>JACEFZ010017551.1:305000-361524 GCA_014155875.1 Cepaea nemoralis | reverse complement strand
ATGAAGTATAATTAGTCGTTCGCTATGTCTTGCGTTATATTTGAACAATGGCCAAAGGTAGTTAGGATCATTTTGAAATATGATTTTGTGAATTAGTTTAGCCTTATTAAAAAGTATACGTTTTTGGAGTGGCAGTAACTGAAGACGTTTATGTAGGTTAGAATTGTCGGTAAGCTTTTCACCATTATTAAAACGCACTGACATTTTCTGAAGTGAAGAAAGTAGTTTTGTTATTGACTTGGAGCATCCATCCCAGATTGTGGAGCAATAATCAATATGTGTTTGTATGTGGGAAGTATTGAATATCTTTCTTGTGTTTTCGTGGAGGAAATTTTTAATTTTGCCAAGTTGATATATTGTTTTTTTTTTTTGGCTATTTGTTTGACGAGAATATTAACATGGGAGTTAAAGGTTAGATTTTGATCAATGATGAGAAAAACAGAAGAGGAAAAGGACTGTAGAGGTGTAACATTCTTACTTCATAAATATGCCAAAACGTACCACCAGAATGATAGGAGACATTCAGCCGGACACATGTGTGAATCTACAGATGACGGTCTGAGCTTGACGGATATTTGCGAAACGCAGTTAAATAGTTCAATTGCCGGCAAATAGGAAAGGCTAGTGTAGACAGCAAATATGAATGTATGACGTAGCGTCAATCGCATCTTCGAGCAGCGACCAAAGCATGGTGTACGCCGATAATGATTGACATGTGAAAGTGACAATCCATAGTGAAAGTAGAGGAGGAGTTAAAGAACACTGGACATGAATCGTTCAGGTAATCATCCAAAGTGAAAAGGGGGAGAGATCACAAAAATATCATGCTAGGGACGAAAAATGTATTTAAACTAAGATCATTGCCGACAAAACTCAGACGAAAGCACAGTATAGCATAAACGAGAAGTCTTCTGGTGAAACATTACAGTCTCATTTCGCCTTACTTCAGTAAAGAGTCTAGTGGAGAGATTCCTAACTATGAACTCGGGTAAAACCAATATATTTTTGTTTTTATCAATTGTCTACCGTTCTGATGGCCTGCTTTAGATTTCTGTTTCTGTGTACACTTCAAAACCTCAAGCTTGTGGATTTTCTTTGTCACTTATTATTCCAGCTCTAGCCTTTATGGTGTCACAGTGAAAACTGTTCTCTTGGTCTTGTATGTGATAATTTTGAGAAATCCAACATTATTCAAGAAAGAGAGAGCTTGGCCTATTCACATATAGAATAGACAATAAGATCCGTCCTTCATCGGGTCGACACACATAGGAGACAGACTAGTCAGGAAACATTCCTTAGGGTAAGCAGTCTATTTACAGCATGGAAAATAACGTTGATTGTTCGCACCAACATACCTCAGATTCCTACCAACATTGGTGTGAAACAACTTGGAAGAAGAAAACATTTCACCACTTCACCTTGTATGATGTCTGTATGATGTCTGCACAAGGCTGAACAGAGGACCTGTGACACTCATTCATCAAGACAAGTGAAGTGAAAGCTTTCGATATTCAACCGAGATGTGCGACTAACGCCTTTCAGGCAGAGAGAGAGAGAGAGAGAGAGAGAGAGAGAGAGAGAGAGAGAGAGAGAGAGAGAGAGAGAGAGAGAGAGAGAGAGAGAGAGAGAGACAGAGAGAATAAAATAAGACGGCCCAAAGAAGACAAAATCAATGAATCGGAGGTTCCAGTTTGTGATATCATCTTGTTTCACTCGTCACAGCACTGGCCAAGACCAAAGAAGAACTCACCAACAAAGCGGGTCTACCGGTCATCTTCCTTGACCACCCTAATCGATTTTATACTTCACACGAATGACCGACTTTGAACTCAAACATAGTCCATAGTGCAGTATGCCCATATGGGTATCAGTGAGACTAGCTTGATTCAATATAACTCTTAAGAACTCTTTGCCCTAATCGATACTTCGGAGGAGCCATAAGAGACAGACGAACACATTTATTATACATGTTCAACAGTCACACCCACACATATAACAAGCAAACAATTAATACATGTACACGCAGGCAAACAAACATATATTTACAAAGCAATCTTTCTCACAACACAATACCTAAAGACACAAAAAGATACACACACAACATTACTCTTGGCATTATCACACTACATATATGTAATTAGGAAGAAGTATGATGAGGATGTTTCCATTGCCTTTTTTGATTATCTAAAATCTATAGACGAGTGGGAGGAATAGAATTCTCTCACATACTAATAACACTACACCACCAATGACCACGCCCAGGGGAGGAGGGGGGGGGGGGAATAACGGTTTTAAAACAAAGGCTCGTCTGTCTTACGTACAAACAACATCGACACTTTCTGTCCTATTTTTACATACAAAGACAATTCCACAACAATGCAATCACATACGTCCGTCAGCCAGGGCAGCTTACAAGACTTATATAAGGATACAAACGAGTAATATCTTTTTTTTTCCAGATGCGACACTTGAAAATATACCTGTAAACGCCTAACTATACTACTACCGTATAATTATTTTGTCCGCTAAAAATCTTCTAAGTACCATTCTTGTCTCTGGGTTCCCTATCTCCGTCGGAACCCAAATAAATGTTTATTTTGTACATCCTCAGTTGTGTTTTGGCACTACATCTTATTTTTCTTCCTCTCCTCCTCTTCCTGCATCTGTCTTCCCTCTACTTTTCTTCTCCTCCTCCTGCCAGTACTACATATGGACTGCAAGATCATCATGTAGGTATGCTAGTCATGAATTTTAAATTAAGTATTTACTGATGAGACCACCACAGATAGATAGGCCTTGAAAAATCAAATCTAATAGTACCTCAATGATTTATGTATGTCAAATCTAAGCGGAGATATTCACATTTAAGTGTCGGGATCTTGAACAAAAATTTCTCATAAATTCGCTGTCTGCGCAGCTCTCCTTTGTGTCCCAATCGGAGTGTCTCCAACAAAATGTCTCCAACAGACACTACCGTTGAAGAACAATAATCAGAAATGTAAACTTGAAGACAAATGCTGCAGATTAAAAGAAAATTACCCATCTAACAGTATGTTCTCACTTACAGTTAATTCTAAAATAAATTATACTGCCTGTCCGTGCGAGATTGTCTCAAACGGGAATAGTCTTAGACGGGTATGAAAACTGACTTTAAAAATATGGTCCGTCATGTTACATGATAAAAATATAGCAAAACTATACAGATAAATTAATAATAATCTTTAACCTTGTATTCCCTTTAACTTCAGTAGTTCAAATTGCACATCTTGAGTTGTAAAAAGTGTACTTTGTCAGTCTGATCGATACGTGAGGAGCCGCCATTTTGGATTTCCATTTTCAACGGCAAAACAACATATCCGTAGAAATAATTTTTTTTCCTACCACCTGTCGATAAAGGACCGCGATAAATCTGTCTAAATATATGTAAACATGGATGCAGAATTAAAAACTGCATCTAAAATTAATCTACGATTTCTACGAACAGCGCTAAAAAATAAAATTACTTACCGTATGCCAAATAATTAAATTTATTTAAAAGCCATGATAATTTCAACCAATCGCAATGCACAGAATGTTAGACTGACATATTCTTCAGAAACCAAGATGGCATTTGTTATTGTCACGTGATATTTGAATGAATGAATGATATCGGAAGCATGTAGGGTCGTTTCATAACCATTTTGGGGACCCAATGAATCCTTCTGCGCAGGCGCGGTTTCCGGTTTCGGATCGGGTTGTGGACGAAAATGCTGGACCCGGGGGAATTAGCATTCACAGTCTAGGACAGACTCAGCGAATGTCTTTGTATTCAGTGTAATGATATCATGTGACAACAATGTGGTTGTAATTGGTGTAATGATATCATGTGACAACTATGCTGCCAGCACATACTCTAGCATGGTACCTGTGTTACAGGCTGTCCTCCGGTCATCAGTATCTTCGGCTTGTAGTCAGTTCCACCAATGCTGTCAATGTATTTCACCACGCTCTCCACGTCGATCTGGCGAAGATTAACTGCTGTGCACTGCTCTTTACAAATGACATTCCATATCTCCTCTCCCGTGCTCTTTCCGTGCCGGCTGTACCCGTCCTGCATGACTCTCTTCTCTCCAACACAGTATGTAGTATACGGGTAGCCAAAAATCCAGCCTGGCAGGAACAGAACAAAGCAGACTCTGAGACAAGTTATATCAGTGTCGATTAGATCAATTGACAATGTCCTCTTGACTAGGCTAATAAAACATAATTATATAACTGGGTCATAGAAAATATATGAGCACATCAATGTTGACTTCATGATAGTAAGAGACAAGAGTTACATAAAGGGTGATCAAATTCATTCGAAGAATATTGAATGTGACAAGAGACAAGGTCGAAAATGACAACTTCACGAAACTAGTATATATATATATATATATATATATATATATATATATATATATATATATATATATATATATATATATATATATATATATATATATATATATATATGTCACAAAGTAAATGATGACAGAGTGACAGATGGAGTGGCTATGGTTGTGTCTAGGGTATGTCCTTGTAAATGTGATGTTGAACAACAGATTAACCACGATGCATCAAAATCAAACAATAAACTGCACACACAACACTTTAATTTGAACATCTGGATACAACATTATTCCCCAGGATCGTTCAGTGTATATCTGTATACATTGCATAGGCACAGATACAGTATATGTAATCCCAACCACTCACGCTGCTGCCAATTAGGCTCAGTCTGTAATCCTTCGCCTCCGAATTACTTCCACTGAAACACACCTCACGGAGTCCACTTAACTCCCTCACTATTCGACTTACTCCCACTGAAACACACGGCACGGAGTCCTCTACTCAACTCCGTCACTATTCGAAGTACTCCTTGAAACACACAGCATGGAGTTTCTCTACTTAACTCCGTCACTATTCGAATTACTACGACAGCTGACATACAATGGTCGAGCCTCCACACTCAACTCTCCAAGACGACCCGACCCGCAGCCGGTCTCAGCTTCAACTCTCCAAGACGACCCGACCCGCAGCCGGTCTCAGCTTCATCTCTCCAAGACGACCCGACCCGCAGCCGGTCTCAGCTTCATCTCTCCAAGACGACCCGACTCGCAGCCGGTCTCAGCTTCATCTCTCCAAGACGACCCGACCCGCAGCCGGTCTCAGCTTCACCTCACCATCAGCTCGGAGTCCAAACATCAACTGATCTCCGTCAATGTTTGTCCCTGTCTTTTAAACCATTCTATGCTCTCACAATGCCTCACACACAACACACAAACACTACCTCATCGCTCAACTGTCTGCCCCGCAATTACCCTAGCCAGCTGACTTCTTCTCAGCTCCCCCTTCACTCACTGTCTTCTCATTTTCCCCCTCTGGGGGACTTATTACCCGCCCTATTTTATCTCGTGAACTTATTCTTGTGTCCCCTTGCTCTCCCGGACACTGACCTTAAATGTCAATGACCCAGGCATGTGTCAATATATATATATATATATATATATATATATATATATATATATATATATATATATATATATATATATATATATATATATATGATGCTATGAAACATATGGAAAAAGGAAAAACAGCTCGGCCAGATGAAATCACAATAGAAGAATTAGATGTATTGGGAGAATTTGGAGTAGATATTTTAAAAAAAAAGTTTGAATGATATTTACAGTGGATATTTACTATATCAGAAATATGCTGACATCTTTATTTATAGCTATTTAAAAAAGACCAGGAGCAATTGAATGCCAAGATTTTTGTAAAATTAATATCATAAACCATGTCACTAAGCTAATACTCAGAATGATAATAAGAAGAATGAGTTGAGTATTGTTGAGTTGAGTTAAGAACCGACATCACTGCACTCAGGACATTCCCATACGTGCTCAGTCACCTCGTTCAACAGCCAGCGAAGAGTCATACTGCTAATCGTTCCCATCTCTATATGATTGAAAGTTCTCCTGGTCTTCCCTCTCAGTTTTGAGATTCTTCCAAAAACCCTGCCGATCCCCCGCAATCTCATTCTTTCCACATATGGGTTCTCAATCTGTTCCTTCGCCTTCTCCACATGGTTGAGAAGAATAAGAAAGAAGATAAAAATGGAAATTAGTGAAGAACAGTATGGCTTTGTTGAAGGAAAGAGTACAAACAATGCAAATGGAAGGAAAAGGTACAAACAATGCAATATATATATATATATATTACGAACACTAATAGAAAGGTCAATAGAGAAACAGAAAGACATATATTTGTGCTTCATAGATTATACTAAGGCATTTGATAAAGTAAAACATGATGAACTGATTAAAATTTTGAAAGATATCAACATTGATGGGAAAAATTTAAGAATAATAAAGAATATATACTGTAAACAAGTAGCAGCAATTAAAATAGGAAACAAAGAGGGTAGTTACGAACAGATAAAGCTAGGAGTACGACAGGAGTGTGTCTTATCACCTGATTCTCTTCTCCCCATATAGCGAAGTAATAAGGAGAGAGATCAAAGACACGCCAGGAATACTAATAGGAGGTTATATTATAAATAATATACGCTATGCAGATGGCACAGTATTGGTAGCGAATAATTCAACAGACCTACAACTATTGTTGGACATTGTAATAAAAGAGACTGCAAAGAAAGAACTCTCTTTGAATATCAAGAAAACGGTAACAATGGTGATATCAAAGAAAATGATGACACCAAAGTATGACATAGAAATAGAAGGTAAGATTCTTAACCAAGTAGATAATTTTAATACCTAGGGGCATTTATAACATCAGATGGAAGATGTACAGAAGAGATAGGGCAGGCAAAAGCCTCATTTCAGAAAATGAAGAGTATCTTATGCAATAAGTCACTATCAATTAATGTAAGAAAGAGAGTGCTGAAATGTTATATAGAATCAGTTTTGCTGTGTGGCAGTGAATCTTGGAATGTAAATGAACAAATAAAGAGGAACTTAGAAGCAACAGAAATGTGGTTTTTGAGAAGAATGTTACGAATTCCTTGAACTGCAAAGTAACTAACAACGACTGCCTGAAAGAGGCTAATTAAACTAGAACACTATATACAACAATAAGAAAGAGACAAACAGCTTTCTTTGGTCATGTGATGAGAAGATAGGCATTGGAGAACATCGTGACAACTGGAAAGATTGAGGGGAAGCGAGGCAGAGGCAGACCAAGAGAAATGATGCTGAATGGATTGAAACGGTGGTATGGAGGAATATCATCAGCAGAGTTGATCCAGAACACCAAAGACCGAGATCTGTGGAGAGCCATGAACGCCTACGCCAGCTGCCAGGGCACTTGATGATGATGATATTCCATGTTGTCAATGTCAGTGTCGCCACCCTTATCTTGAGACGTTCTGTGATTTGGCGAATCATGACAAACTAAGCATATTTAAAGAAGGTAGTTTGCCGTTGCTTTCCTTCTTGTCGGTGATCCTACTAGTCGGTGACCGTAGCCATTGTCTCGTCAAAAAAATGCTGTGACTACCGTCGCTTAAACCACAGCCAACAGCTGTCTGTCGGCTGCCCTCAACATTCCACCCACCACATGCCTTCTATGGTTTCTAGTGAAAAACATTCCTAAAATGGAAATATTTATATAAAATTAAACTTAGTTGCATATCCTTTACAGGACGTAGCAGTCAACCCTAGCATAGTTTTGCTGTTTCTGATCTCTTGGCAAGTTTACGTTCAGTAGTTGGTCATTGCTTACTGAACGATCGGCAACCATGCCATTTCGTAAAAAACCGACGCAAGGCGGTCTGCTACGAAATCGCCCACAGCTGTGTTACGAACTCGGGTATGTTGGATTACGAACTGCGTCCAATACCCCTTCGCCACTGAGCAGACAACATAGACATAACTTAAAACAATTATTAAAGAAACATTTTAGTTTAGGTATGCGCGAATCAGGTTAGTCAGCGAAGTTGACATGGACTTGTGCTGATATAATGTCATAAAAAAGCTGGGCGGTCAGCTGCCAAATCGCAAATCGCCTACAGCTATATACATACATTGGCACCTTGCCGTCTTGACAGACGATAGTTTGTGCTTCAAAAAGGCATAACTTTTACCTATGGCGGCAGCGAATGTGACTGATAAGGCTAAATAGCACTGTAAATGTTCGTTCACAGTGGGTGCATGTGAACACGTGGTCATTTCCACCAACATGCACCATCTTAAGTCTCACACGCTCGGTGTGTGACTTATTTGCAATAATTTTCTCCTTTGTCTTTATTCCATTTCTGATGTTTGCCCTCCATGCAACACGTTCAGCGGCGACTTGCTCCCAATGTGCATTATCAATGCCTGTATCAATCATGTCCCATTTACACACATGTGACATCACCGAGCATATAAATGTAGTCAGATTTTGGAACTGCCTTGATCACGGAATCTAACTCCTCATAGAACGAATCCTTCACATCATCAGAGGAATTGAGTGTCGGTGCATATGCAGTAATAATGGTGGCAAAACCACAAGAGGTTGCCAAGCACAGGGATAATAGTCTTTAATTACCTCCTGCTGGAATTTCAATCATTGTCAGTAGCGAATTCTTCACTGCAAAGCCCACACCGTGTTGCTTTATTTTCTGCCAGCCATCTACCCTTCCAAAACAAAAGGTGTAATTGTTTTCCCTGAGTGACCCTTCGTCAGCGAGGCGAATCTCTTGCAGGCCAGCAATATCAATGTTAAGACTTCAATCACAGCCGGTTTTCTCACATCGTCAATATTTATCAAGTCAGTTGAAAATCCTGGTCACATGGGTCTCACGTTCCAGGTTGCAAGCTGTAGCTTGAGGTTTCTATTTTTCTTTTTATTAGTACTTAGTGGATTGGTTTTACAGCCTGCGATGCAGATTTTGTCCTAGCCCCAAGAACCCATTGAAGCAGGGAGGCTGTGGCGGATCAGCACCTATTTGGCTGGGGGATGCAAAGCTTGATGCGGGCGTTAGCTGATCAGTGGTACCTGTAGGTGTCACCCACCGTCAGCGGCAACGCGTGGCGCTCCATGTCTACGTCAATTAACAGGGACTTATAACCCGTAACAGTTGCCTCTCGCTTTGATTCCGAGACCGGTTGAGACCAGGGATGGAGTTATTGCCTCTCCATAGCACAAAGATTGGGCTAACATATATAGATCATGTGTTGCCCATGCAGCATGATCCCTCTCTCGGCCTGCCTAGTTCACTCCAGAGGAAAGGTAACACCTCTACATCTGGAACAAGACAAGCTGCATAAGCTGCCGGATCAGCAAAGCAATGCTCTAACTGTCTGCCTGTCGGAGCTTCGATCCTAGACCAACTGTCAACCAAGGCTTAGGGCCTGGACTGCCCTGCCATGACATTTTGTCTTCAGGTTGCATTTCCTCGCACCAGGGTAAGGCTTGTACCCTCCCTAACTCGGGGTGTCGGATTTTGTAAGCGCAGCCCAACATTCGGGGCTAACAGAAAGCAGGTAGTACCGTCTACTGTTATAGGATAGCTCAGTCATATCTGACTAAGACCTGACATGTACTGCTATACTCTCTCTCTCTCTCTCTCTCTCTCTCTCTCTCTCTCTCTCTCTCTCTCTCTCTCTCTCTCTCGCTATAATCTGTCTTTCTGTATCTCTCTTTCTCTCTCTTTCTCCACCAATCTCGGGAGCCCCACATACCTGTTTTCATTTCATATTTTGCTGCAGCAAAAAGATAAGTGCAATGGGAACCAGAGGAGAACCCTTTGACCCAACTGAAATAATTAACAACAAAAATGGAGAACCAATAAGTGAACAAAAGCAAACCCTAATAAGATGGGAACAGTACTTCGAACAACTTCTCAACATCCCATCAGATGTCACAGGAATTCAAGAAACCAACACAGATGCCACCGAAGAACTAGAACCAGACATACTGAAAGAAAAATTATAGAAGCCGTCAGATTAGCCCCATTGATCAAATCACCAGGACAAGATGAAATACCACATGAACTAATTAAAGCTGTAAGAGAAGTAGGAACAGCATGGCTACAAAGACTATTCAACCATGTTTGGATAGAAATACAGACACCACGAGACTGAGGAAACGCCATAATTATCCCAATTTGGAAAAAACAGAACTATTGTGTCCTGTCCCCTCTCTTGTTCATAACATACATAGACAACATATTTAAAGAAACCAGCCAAACAGAGATCACAAGAACACCGCATGACAAGAACACGGAAGAAGAACCATCTGCAAATCTAACCATCAGAGAACTTCTGTTTGCGGACGACCAAGCACTAATAGCAAAATCAGAAGCTTAATTACAAGACCACCACCTCAATAGTCTAAATGAAATGTGTAGGAACATAACATGAACATTAGCACAAGTAAAACAGAGGTAATCACTGTAACTAAAGAAGAAAAAAGCAACAACAAATTCACCTAAACGAACATCCCTTGAAACAAGTTGTCATCAAGCGATGCTACAGGCATTACGGGATAAACTTCTCTCGCACCACACAAAAAGATTTGTCAGTCGTACGAGAGGAATTGATTACACATTTTATTGCCACTGGCTCTTTACATTACATAAATGCACAAAACTGTCTCTAATGAATCACACATGAATACACAGAATTTCCTATCACTAGTCGTCCCTAGCCCTACTGCTAAATCTATCTACTCATCTAAAGAAATACGCATCGACGCTAAGTGATGTGTTCCCTACGAAAACTGTCCCCTGTCTGACGATTCTCCGCGTGCTGATTACACAGTACGCGGAAGGACCTCGTGCGCACTTCGGCTTTTGCATGCTACATCATTCAACACGCTTAGAGTAGTGGTCTACTCTTGAGTTCTATTCTAGTGCTTAGTGTCCATCATGTTGGCGTGATTACACCGTGACCAGAGTGCTTACTCTCTGGTTGACACCTCCGTGTCTCATGAGAGAACTGTTTGACAGTTCCCCTTCCTATCTACTCCCTACCCCTACCCTGCCCTCATGTAGGGGCACTGGGTTACCTCTAATCTACTTGAGGTAGACCACTCATCCCGGGTGGTCTTCCCTCCTATCTATTTTAGTCTTTGACACAAGTAAAGAGTTTCAAGTACCTAGGAAGTATAATATCAAATGACAAATCAGAAGACGATATCAAAAATAGATGCAATAAGACAAACCAACTCATTGAACAAATGGCACCAATACTAAAGAACAATCATATATCAATAACTACCACGAAAGCACTTTACAATACAATCTTCCTACCATCTCTTTGTTACCAATGCCAAACCTGGATAATGACAGAAAAAGAGAAAAGAAAAATCACAATAAAATAAATGAGATTCCTGAGAAGATTACTCAATGCATCAAGAGGAGCTAAGATCGGAAACGAAGAAATCAGGACTAAAGTGGGGGTTGTAGCTGCACTAGATTTTATTAGAAGACAGCAAGTCAAATGGTTTGGCCATGCAAGTAGGATACTGTCAAAGACTAAAATAGATAGGAGGGAAGACCACCCGGTAGGTGTAGGGAGTAGATAGGAAGGGGAACTGTCAAACAGTTCTCTCATGAGACACGGAGGTGTCAACCAGAGAGTAAGCACTCTGGTCACGGTGTAATCACGCCAACATGATGGACACCAAGCACTAGAATAGCACTCAAGAGTAGACTACTACTCTAAGCGTGTTGAATGATGTAGCACGCAAAAGCCGAAGTGCGCACGAGGTCCTTCCGCGTACTGTGTAATCAGCACGCGGAGAATCGTCAGACTGGGGACAGACTTCGTAGGGAACACATCGCTTAGCGTCGATGCGTATTTCTTTAGATGAGTAGATAGATTTAGCAGTAGGGCTAGGGACGACTAGTGATAGGAAATTCTGTGTATTCATGTGTGATTCATTAGAGACAGTTTTGTGCATTTATGTAATGTAAAGAGCCAGTGGCAATAAAAATGTGTAATCAATTCCTCTCGTACGACTGACAAATCTTTTTGTGTGGTGCGAGAGAAGTTTATCCCATAATGCCTGTAGCATCGCTTGATGACAGGCTAGGATAAAAGTGGTGTCAGAAGTGTAGCTTGGACAATTGTTCAAGCTAAAACACTCACCCACGGCTCTAGAATAGTATTACTGTCAGTTTATCACAGGGTTTAATTTGTGTTAGTGTAAAATGGCGTGTGCAGACTAGAACAAGATGCGAGCTGTGCCCATCGTGACCGATTAACTATTTATTTATGCTTATTAAATGTTTTGTGCTTTATGAATATGTTTTCTTCTGATCTGTAAGTATTATTATTATAGTTTTGTATCATTTATTTCTACAATTATTGGTTTATTTATGAGTATTTATCAAAAATGATTCACGGCGGAGCAATACACAAGAAATGAGCCGGCGACAATATCGATTTTTCCAATCTAAAAATAGCGCTGCGCCTGTGACGTATCGCGGTTGACAAACAGCTGCCCTACGCCATTTGCAATCAGCGACAGCTTGTTTACAAATCGCCAAGCGGCTGCTCGCCTGAATCTTCGGCTTATATTGAATATTATTTGTTTATACAAGCTATTTATTGAATATATTTATTTATTTGAACATTATTATTACCTTTATATTAATTTCAAAGCATTTATTTAATTATTTGTAGAGTTTTTTCTATTTTCTACCGTCACGATGGCACTACTTTCGTTATGCAAATAAGATTCCGTCTGCACAGCACTTCCACAAATTAAACAGCAATAGTTAGGGAACGCAGAAGACATTAGAACGAAGACAGGACAGTGACATTTACTATTAACTATACCACATTGTGTTGTCCGGGGGCATGTGATTGTAAACTGTCAAACAAATGTCTAAAGTCATATGTCGTTTACAAATAGTTAATTATTGATGCTCTTGTAAACCAGGTATAACAAGAGCGGTGTATAAGAGTAACGCAAGGTGTATAGTCGAGGTGCCAAACGATTGTACCTGAGGTGCCAAACGAATGTACCTGATTGTTCTGGATTGCTGAGATGAGTATACCCAAATTATTTGGAATGCAATATAATTAATAATGCATCTCTTTTTCAGGGTGTAATCTGATAATATTTTTTGTACACAGGCATTTAATATCTAACATATCGAATATACCTGAGTAAATATTTGAGTACCTATCAACTCTAGCTAATTATCCAACAACATGTCAACTTTAGCTGATTTCATACAAGCAGGCAAGGAATTAGGACACACAGGAAAGGAATTAGAGCAATATGCTGATCACAAATTTAGGGAAGTAAAAGATGCTGAAAGAGATGAACGTGCACGAGAAAGACACCACCAAAAAGAGATGGCACAGAAGCAGTTAGATCATAATAAGGAGATTGTAGAACTAGCTGAAATAACAAACAAAAGGAGTTAGAAATGAAACAACAACAGTTAGATCAGGATAGAGAATTAAAGCAAAAACAATTAGATCAGGAGAGAGAGTTAAAGCAAAGAGAGATAGAGGAAATGGCAAGAGTGAAAGAAAAACAAATACAGATTGAATCAGAGACACAGTTAAAGATGAAAGGTATGGAAGTAGATTCACACTTAGAGATCTCCACTACAAAACTAAAGAGTCAGCAAGAAGAGAATAAACTTAACAAATACAAACATATTATTAAGCCATTCTGTAAAGAAGATTCCATATCAGCTTGGACAGAAAATGTCGAATATCAGCTGAAATACCATCAAGTACCAATCGATATGTGGGCCATGATTTACATGAAAAACCTCAGTGGGGAGCTCCTTAAAATTATTGAATCAATACCAACTGACCTTAGATCTAACTATCAGTACATTCACGATAGGATAATGCAACATTTTTTACTTGATGCCCCTGGGTATCAAGTGCAATTTTCTAACTTAAAACCAAAACCAAATGAGACCTTCATCGATTATGTCTCGAATGTCCAAAGCGTGCTGAATAGATGGCTTAGTGCAGCAAAAATAGGAAAGGACTTTGAAAAACTAAAAAATTTAATAGCCATGGATAAAGTCATATCCACAATCCCATCTCCTTTCGCCTAAGTTCCTTCAGCAGTCAGACATCGAAACAATAGAACAATTCGAGAAGAAAGGCTCCGCGTATTTTTCCTCGAATAGAGAAATTTTTAAAACATCAAACATCGACTCTGAAATAGTCTCTTTTGTTAAGGACCAACCTAAAAGCTATCGTAGCAATAAAAAACCATTTCAGAGAGTCGACAAGAAAGATCAAAAATTGCCTAAATGTGTGTATTGCCAACTTTTTCATGATACTTACGCTATGTGTGATAAATCACCAAACTATCCGACACATCTTGAGATGGTCATTAAGAAACAACAAAACAAGAGAAATGCATACAGGCGTGCAGTCAAATGTTTCTTCTGTTCTAGTTACGGGCATTATTCCAATAAGTGCCTAGGCCGCCAAAGAATGAAGGCCAACAGTGCAATTTTGATTGATACATCTTCTGATAGTGGGAGTGAGACTGAGTGTGAGGTCGAGAATGTATTACCATTCAACCAATGTGAAGACGTCTGTTGTGCCAACGATATTTTAAACTTTGATAGTTGTAAGCAATGCCACCAGTTTCATGCAGACGGAAAACTTACATGTGGACACATTGTAACATCCTCCTTTGAGAATGCAAACGCAGCTGTAGCCTCCAGAGGCAATTTGATGTTTCACACTGCATTGGTCAATGATAAGCCATGCCGATGTTTGCTTGACAGTGGTAGCTCTATTATTGGGGTAAAAAAGGAACTGGTTGATCCAAAAGATTATACTGGTGACTCTGTAAAATGCCGTACTTTTTCTGGAAATATAGAAACCTATCCTCTGGCAAGAGTCCGTATAAACACCCCATTCCTTTCTGGTACCTTTACATGTGCAATACTAGACAACCCTTGTACTGAGTTAATTCTTGGGTGTCTACCCCAGCTAAGACACTGCACAGATGAAGAAATATCTGCCTGGGAGGAGAAGAATAGACTCACTCCAGTGAACAGTGCAGATATCCTCAATCACAATCCCGACAACAGTGCTAGACCCATAATTCTTGAACCTGGTCAAGATGTATTGCTATTACTACCTGACAAACGTAATAATATGGTAACTTCATGGCAAGGGCCTTTCAAGGTGATACAAAGACTTTCGGATGTCGATTATGAAATATCGATAAACAGACACTTAGAGATATTTCATATCAACATGTTGAAACCCTACTTTTCACGACAAGAGACAGAACTAGAGACAGACGAACACAATGCACCCACACCTATTGATGAGACGACAGACATACATAACGCAACTACACTAGTTAGCGAGACTGGCAAAGCCGACAATATGCATACACCTAGTGAGCATACAGAAAACGCACTTAGCACCACAACCGTACTGAATCAGGTAGACGACGACGGGATGGAACTACCTGTTCCAATTGTAGACAAGACTGCGACATTAGATTGTATACGGTTAGAACCGGAACTAACAGAAGAACAACGACGACAGACAATAGAATTAGTGACGGAATATAAGGACATATTTTCCGACATTCCAGGTAGGACGGACAGGATCGAGCACTCCATCCTTCTTTCGGACTCTAAGCCTATCAAATGCAGGCCGTACTCTATCCCACTTAGCTACAGAGAAAGTCTAAATAAGGAAATTCTTAATTTAGAAGCTAGTGGAATCATCCAGAAATCTACATCTGAGTACTCCTTTCCAATCGTCTTGGTCAAGAAAAAAGACTCCACAATTCGTCTCTGTGTGGACTATAGAAAACTCAACAATGTCACTAAGATCGACGCAGAACCAATTCCTTCCTGCGAAGATCTTATCCTTGATATGTCCACCTCCAAAATCTTCTCTAAATTAGACCTTACTAAGGGATATTGGCAGGTCCCTATGCAGACTCAATCCATCCATCTTACTGCATTCTCAACACCTTTAGGTCTTTACGAGTGGCGGTTTCTTCCTTTCGGACTTCGTAACGCTCCTGCCACTTTCGTACGCCTAACTAGAGATTTACTACATGGAGTGACGAATACGGTGACATATATAGATGATATTTGTGTCCATACAGACGACTGGACAACACACTTACTGAAACTAAGACATGTCTTCGATAGGGTGCGACTCTTCGGTCTCACTATCAAACCTAGCAAAGTTGAACTGGGCCTACAAGAAATTGAATTTTTGGGTCATGTCATTTCACAAGGACAACTAAAAACTGACAATAGAATTGTTACTAAAATTATGAACCTGACCATGCCTACAACAAAGAAGCAGGTCAGGAGCCTTCTGGGTTTAGTAAATTATTATAGTAAGTTCATACCGAACTTAGCTGAAATCACAAGTGTATTTTCAAATGTTTTGAAAGCATCAGTAAAATTAGATGTCAAAGATGCATTATTAATTTCTGCATTGTCAAAATTGAAACTCCTATTTAGTAATGTACCAATCCTGCGTTTGCCTAATCCTAGGCTCGTTTATTATCTTAGGACAGATGCCAGCAGGATTTCCATCGCTGCAGTACTAGGCCAGTTTTACGACGGCATCTTCCATCCAATTTGCTACGTGAGCCGTAAGATCACACCTGCTGAGTCCAGATATTCCATATCAGAGTTGGAAGCCCTAAGTGTCATCTACTCAGTGAGGAAGTTACATCGATTTCTAGCGGGTAATCACTTCGTAGTACAGACCGACAACTCCCCAATCACGGTCATACAAAGTGGGGTGCATCGCAATGACCGCATCTACAGGTGGTCGTTAATATTACAAAATTATACTTTTAGTATAGAGCATATTAAGGGTAGGGACAACATTCTTGCTGATACCCTTAGTCGACCATCTGAGGTAGAAATACCTGATACTCCACATGAAGATTGAGTCTAAGATATCTAATTTAGTACACTTAAAATATCCTGTATAAAATATCCTATGTAATACATAGACATCATGATCAGGACTGTGTGCTAATAACAGTGAACCACCATGTGTCCATAGACAGCAGAATAAGAACTGTGCTCCAAGAACAAGTGAATCACCGTGTGTACATAGACAGCTCGTTACTTAATATGCTCCATTTGTGTTCCGGTGAATCACCTGTGTTAATCATGGAAAAACAGTGTCAGAACAATTCATAAATAACAGACACGAATATACTTGTCTACGACACCAGCGGACGCTACGAGTGGAAGAATACCCATAAGACACAAGTATGACTGTGTAGTGTATTTAATATACCCAGGACAATTGTGTATCTATGAACTGTGCCAACGAAAGCAATTTCTGAACGTTATGGCAACCACTAACCTGAGGTAGTTAAATACCATGTATATATATTTATTTATTGTGATATGTATGATAACATGTTTTTAATATAGTGATAAATTATAGTTAGATTAGTTACTTTAATATAGATTTAGATTAGATTTAGGAAATATAATAGATTTTTGTTTGTAGTCTAGAGAAATCACTAATTTACCCACTTACTTAGGATAATACTTTAAATTTAATAATAGCTTAATAATAAATTAAAGACGAGGATAAAAAGTTAAGATAGGAACAGTACCAGTTAGTACATTTCATTTCACATTATTTCATTCCATCTTGATAAACACTTTAACAACCTCATCATTTAGGATTAAAATTAGTTTATACCTTATAGGATAATACATTTAACATACATCATTTACACCATATATAGTAAAATTATCAATCATATTTTTTTCATTTAAACATTAAAACATTCTTTGTTTTTTTTAACCCATTATTTATAATTTTGTTACATTTCACATTACTCATTTCAGAAAGGTACATAACTCATCGCACATCATTTTCATTTTTTTTAATTAGTTAGATTACTTCCCTTAAATTAGGTTGATTTTGTGCAACAAATTAGAATATATATATTGATAGAACTAGTATTAGTATGTCAGTAGAATGTAGTGTTTAGTAATATCAGGGTACAAACTATCAACCCTATTTCATCCATGTAAATATTTTGTAAATACATGACTAGTGCAGTAAGTTACGCACAGTCATTAAGCTCAACTCTTTTCAAACTGAGCCAAACTTGTACAGTGTCACTTCAAGGTTTTTAAATAATTGGGAGGATAAAAGATGTGTGACAGAAGTGTGAAAGTAAGAGAAAATGGAAAATATACAATGGAGAGTGAGGACAACCAGCGGATTTTGCTCAACGCGACTTTTTATTATTTGTCTACGTCAAGCGTTTGCTTTCAATGTTGAGATATACTGTCTCGAATGTGTTGTGTGTAGTTTAGTGTAGACCTTAGAGAAAGTATTTTAAGTCTCATAAGACGGAAACGTAGTCACGAATTAGTGTTATACACTTGTTTGTGGCCACATTTAACCGGATTATGGCACTTGAAAACTAACTTACATACAAATGATAGACAGACACACATGTTAGAAGGTAAATTATATTATTAGGTACAACCAAACACGCAAACAACCAGGAAAGTACATACATTTTTTAGATCAAAGGGAGATAACTCCGGGTCAGGGGACACAATAGACAGCGAAACACTAACTTAACAGTGAAAGATACTTTACACGCGGAAGCGAGATAGGTAAAGCCTGTCGCACACAGCTTGTGCAAGGGTTGTTTAATATTATATGGGGGACATGAAGCAATTCGTGTGTTGATCCTAAAAAATCAACTTTGTATGGGTAGTAAGTTAATTTACTATTTGAGGGCAGGTCTTATAAGACAATGGTCCGGTTCAGACAAACCTCTAATAAATATAATATTGCGATTGAGAAGAGGGCTCACGCCAACCAGACAAGTTTGTGGCGATCACCAGTAGCCAAGTAAAGTAATACTACATTGTGACAATAGTCAGTAGAGGTCTATTGAGTTACCCAGAACCAAGTTATCAGTAGTCTTTGACAAAAATTAGATACACTAATTTTTAGAAACCTCTTGCGTCACAACCAGGAGTCAAAGTTTGTAACGCAACACAGGAGGGGAGGGTGTGTGTCAAAGACTAAAATAGATAGGAGGGAAGACCACCCGGGATGAGTGGTCTACCTCAAGTAGATTAGAGGTAACCCAGTGCCCCTACATGAGGGCAGGGTAGGTGTAGGGAGTAGATAGGAAGGGGAACTGTCAAACAGTTCTCTCATGAGACACGGAGGTGTCAACCAGAGAGTAAGCACTCTGGTCACGGTGTAATCACGCCAACATGATGGACACCAAGCACTAGAATAGAACTCAAGAGTAGACTACTACTCTAAGCGTGTTGAATGATGTAGCACGCAAAAGCCGAAGTGCGCACGAGGTCCTTCCGCGTACTGTGTAATCAGCACGCGGAGAATCGTCAGACTGGGGACAGACTTCGTAGGGAACACATCGCTTAGCGTCGATGCGTATTTCTTTAGATGAGTAGATAGATTTAGCAGTAGGGCTAGGGACGACTAGTGATAGGAAATTCTGTGTATTCATGTGTGATTCATTAGAGACAGTTTTGTGCATTTATGTAATGTAAAGAGCCAGTGGCAATAAAAATGTGTAATCAATTCCTCTCGTACGACTGACAAATCTTTTTGTGTGGTGCGAGAGAAGTTTATCCCATAATGCCTGTAGCATCGCTTGATGACAGATACCAACTAACAGTATACCACAAGACGCAATGATGTACAGATCAGATGGAAGCAGAGGAAGAGGCCGACCACGTAAACGATAAACGCAGGAAATAACAGAGTCCATGGAAATATCGATAATGAAGCCAATAGGCGGGCACTCTCCTGCTATTTATACTTAACCTCGACACCGCAAGGTACAAGAGGAACATGATGAGATGAGATGGGATGAGATCTTGCTGCAGCAGTCATTTTCTTTTGTTTTTGGCAGACACTGAGTCCGATGGTTCGGTCATGTGACGGACAACTTCTAAATAGCAAGCAGCAATGGCTTTTAGGTAAACCGAAAAAAGAGCAAGCGGCAGACCATGGAACCAATGGTTTAGCGGGACAGCGGCGGCAACTAACAATCACCTTTATACTGTGTGCACTCAAGGGTCTTTGTCCAAAAGTTATCTCTGGCGTGACACTGAAAAGAATAACAATTGCTGTGGAAAGAAGAAGAAGAACTTTAACAAAATCTGCTTACCTAGACTGCGGTCACAGTATACTGCACGTTTAAAGCTATGGATGTCTTTCGGAAATTCCACGTCATCATTTATACTGATGACTTCAGCCTGTGTCCGAGGTACCAGCTTGGAATAGCCCGTGCTGCCGGATGTGGTAAACACGTAGAGAATATCCTGGACGCAAACCGTCGGGTCAATGAAGATGTCGTCGGTGCTGCTCGTGAGATCTTCAAGTAATGGTCTGCGAGATCTAGTTAAGCAATTGACAAACGTTCCATTTGAGTAAATACAAACAGCTGGTGTCAAAATACAGTTATATGGCTACCTGTGATATGCTGCTAAATTCTTATGCACATCCTAATTTCAGTAAAGCTCCAAATAGTGCTCTACCCATCTATCTATCTCGTGTTTGTAAGTTTTGTTGTTGTTGTTGTTATAATGTATGAAAGAGAGTGATAAAAGGGCAGAATGTTAGACGGACCTGCGTGCCCAATTCTTAACCCTTTCAAAATAAAGTTTTGTTGTTGTTGTTGTTGTTGTTGTGTTTCTCATCAGTGATGATTTCTCCAGTTAAGGTTTTCAGTGGTGCACTTATTTTAGTCATTGGACCACAGGCTTTCTTTATCCCTTCATAGATGTTTCTGATGTTTCCCTTATAATTTGCATTGTGAATGGACTCACATAACTTGATCCAATAATCATTTGCACATTACCTGGCAGCCTTTTGCACATCCTTCCTAGCTTGCTTCAGCTCACTGAGAGTGTTACACGTTGCTCTTTCCTTGTTTCTTAAGAGAGCTATCTTAGCTTTATCAATCATGGGCTGCAGTTACTGGATGTTTGCCGCAAACCAGTTGTAACATGGTGGGTCATTCATCCTCATTCTCAGTTCATTGGGCTTTGTCAAAACAAGCAGTATTGAACGGTATCCGTCTTGATAATATATCAGAGCTATTTTGGGATAGAAGCTTCTAGAATAGGGTAGGGTATGAAAAAGGCGCATGCCGTCATTTGATTTGCTGAAGCTTGCCTAGAGACGCTGTCTGATCTCGGCCAAATCCATAGCCTGGCAGTTGTAATTCGGTTTTCACCTGGACTGGTCGCCTTTTAAGATGTGGTGCTATTTTATGTCCTGACATATTTCTCTGGTCTCAGGTACGCCTATACATCATTTGTATATGTTGTGGCTGTACTTAATGATGTGAAAGAGACGAATATAAGAGTATTTGTATGAGAAATGTAAAAGTGAAATCAGAACTTCATTGAGAAGTTATACTGAATGTTGTATTCTGTAAGGCTGACGTGTGTAACCAACTGAATGCTTTACCATGTCTATCGTTTCGTCTGCTATGAGAATTCTGCGGATGTTTGATGACTGTATATCACTCTAAATGCATGTTTGCATTTTCCATGCTCTGTAGAACTTTCTATGGATGAATATCATTGCACATTCTTAATCAAACTGTAGAAACTCTCTTGAGAGTCTACATTTTATCACTTTTGTGAATGTGTGGTGTGACATGTAATCTTTTCCCTGACTGATGAGAATGTTTGAAGGAGTGAGGTGTTGATTTTATGAGCACTATCTCACATGTAGAGAAGGATGGACGCCTTATCATATTTATATGTGTGCAAGACATGCATGTCGCCATGATTACGCAATTCCTGTTCTTACTGGTGATTATTTTACGTTCATGAGAATTGCCAAAAGCAATCTTAAAGATTTGCTTCAAATGAAATTTATCTCTGATGTTGGTGCACTGTACCTTTGCAACATGTATGGGTTTACGAACTACGTTTAAAAGGACAATATATAATCGAACTTTTGTCTAGATGATGATTTTTTTTTATCGCACAGCTCATGCATTGATTCAGGGAGACTACCCGTTTTCATATGTGTTTTGTTTCACATGTGAATATTGATTATTAAATATTGCCTTACCTGCTGTGGAAGATGTACTATTGTTACCCAGTAGGGAAAGAGCCAATGATTTGATGGTGATGTAAGATGGCACTTGTGAACCGAGTCTAGTCTGAGAGAGAGAGAGAGAGAGAGAGAGAGAGAGAGAGAGAGAGAGAGAGAGAGAGAGAGAGAGAGAGAGAGAGAGAGAGAGAGAGAGAGAGAGAAGGACTGGCATTGCAGTGTGAGCATGGATGGTATAGGACATTCATGTACCATAGTACCACCCACAGGGATTGGTAATTGGTCTGCTCATTGTTTATTTGGCATTGGTCAAATAATATTGCCCATTGCAGTTATAAATGGTGCCTCTCTTCCATCTATCTCATATCTGTCTCATGATGCTTGTTTCAGCATGTCTGAGTCATGATGCTTGTCTCATGATACTAGTATTAAGGTATCTATTTCATGATGCTTGTCTCACAATGTCTGTCCGAGGATGGATGTCTCATGCTTGCCTGTCTCATGATGCCGAGGTCTTCTGTGGTCTGATCATATGGGAGCTTTGACTTATCTAGACGAGTATGTTATCATGCTTGTTGATTGTATAATGATGTCACTGACTCAGCAAATAGTCTCAGTGTCTATCACAAATAAGGGTGAATAATGAGAATATATCACCCACAGTCCATCCGAGTGGATTACACTCCATCACCAATATTAGGGGATTGGTGTATGAGCAACGCCCTCCCTTCTCCTCTCCATTTCCTTGAGTTTCCTTTTGTGTTTTTGATACTTTGATTATGATATTTGGTTTTAGTACAAATGTATAGCAATAGTTTTGCCTTTTTTTTTGCATCAACAGAGAAAGGGATGGTGGAGAGGCCTTTAGTTGGGCAAATCAGCTAAATGGTCAAGCCGTTTGACTCGTGCTCCGAAGGTTATGGGTTCGATTCCGGGCCGCACCCTTCGGTTTACAAGTTAAAATATTTCGGAGACTTCTGTGGGTCGTCGCTAAAAGCTACGGAGTTCGTGCTTTGTGCGACGCTTTTCCGCGCTGCGGAAAGAGACCGAGCCATATGGGATAAAACCCGGTGCCGGATCAGCAAAGCAATACTCTAACAGTTTGCATGTCGGAGCTTCGATCCTAGACCAGCTGCCAACCAAGGCTTAGGGCCTGGTCTGCCCTGCCATGACATTTTGTCTTTAGGTTGCATTTCCTCGCACCAGGAAAATGCTTGTACCCTCCCATTTGCACTCTTCCGCCCGAAGCCGTTGGCACAATGTGGGGTGTCGAGTTTGATAATCGCCGCCCAACATTCGACGCTAACAGAAAGCAGGTAGTACCGTCTACTGTCATACGGTAGCTCAGTCATATCTGACTAAGACCTGAAATTATATAAACATGTACAGCAGACAGTTGTATGCTATGTAGGACTACTCTACTAGCGCGCATGGAGGCTGAAGTATGTAGAAAATGCACACCCGAGGAGGAGGAGGAGGAAGAAGATAGATACTGGTCGCTTGAAGGGGACGCGTATACCGATGCTAAGGAGGATATGCTAGAGGAGGCACGGAAGTTGCGTAGGCAGGAAGAGGCGAAGGAGGCTAAGGTAGCCAAGACACGGAAGGTGTGTAGGCAGGAGGAGGCTTTTACGAAGTCGGTAGCCTTTGATGATAAGCACTTTATGGTGTGATGTGGTTTAACCAGTCCGCTGACTGCAAATACAGAGAGATTCATATATCACGCTCTTTACACTGTAATTAACATCCGTGTGCTGTTATTGGTGGGAAAAATAGAGCACGCTGTTTTTCGGAGAAAAGCACCCGAGATGACAAGTGTATTACCTTCATCTAGCGCGCTACCACATAGGCGTATCCTACTTTCAAAGCTCAATAATAATTAATCTTAACTCAATATAAGATATATCACCATCTTGCAAAGCCATCGACACAAAATCAGTTTTCTTTCCACCAAAATCCGAATCTCACCATGATTCTTGGAATTTAGCGCGCATCTGTGGGCCGCTTACTTGAAGGCGCCCCAATAGGCTACAAACGAGGGCGCCTATCTCTAGGCCGAAGACGACAGAGGCATCAATGGCCGTTGACAGAAGCTCAACGCTCACCTTAAGTAGTGTCGTATAAATTCCATCCAAGAATTTCACAGCACGGAGGTCCTTCTTATACAGCAAAGACCTTCTTTCATGCTCTTTTTTAAGTCTGGTAACCTCTTGAAGGTATATATTGGAAACAACAAGCTGCCATAAGAATTAAGAATTGATAATGAAGTAGGTTCATATCAGACTATTAATAGAGGTGTGAGACAGGGATGTGTAATATCTCCATATTTATTTTTCCTTGTACAGTGAAAATACTTTTTTAGAAATATAGAAGATCCCGGATTCTGTGGCTCGTACTCCCGGTAATCGAAGGATTCAATGGTCTCGTCAATTAGCACAGGAGTAGTATATCCGGTATCGGTCTCTGTGGCTAAGGAGTGGGGGGGGGGGGGCTCTAATCGGACCACCGCGAAGGGTGCGAGCCTCTGTAGTATCAAGCTGACTCCGGATATACTACTCAGCCTAAGAATTGCACCACTGCGGTAGTATCATTCCGAGACTCAAAGTATTTGCTAAGTGACTGCATAATTTTTAATACTGTGACATAACAGCACATCTCTGAGACAAGTTAATAATTCAAATATCTTGGCAGTAATATCACAGAAGATGGCTGATTGAACAGACAGATCAAAATCAGATGTCAAAAAGCAAATATACTTATAAATCACCTATCACTCATACTGAAACAGCCAAATATACACATGTCTGCAAAACGACAGATAATAAAACCAGATTATTTATACAAGCTAGCAGAAGTGATATACTTCCGCATTCAGTTAAAGTGCTTCTACAACAATTTAGAATGGTGTAGAAACAATTCAACTGTTACTGCAGTAATAAGCTTCCGTGTGCACTGTAAACATAGTTTACAGGAGCGAATCAACAGAAAAAAGGGGCGAATACAGCACGATACCTTATCAGAGACGTGCCCACCCAATAAGTATACAAAAATGGAGACCCATGGAAGTAAGTGGCTGAAGCTCGGCTCAATAATCCGTTGCGGGCGTCCTTTCTTGGGGACTTATTGTTTTCGTCACAACGCGAGATCAAAGCAGGGTGAGGTGGTAGAAGAGTGTATATTCTGTGAGAATCGGCATCAGAAAGCCGTTCGAGGTATGTGAGAGCTGTACAACAGGTCCGGAAGTTTAAAAAGGACACCGACATCAAGTTAATGCCCTACAAAATACCTGGTGTAGCCCCTATAGGCCCTGCTGAGGATGAAGAGGAGACAAATCAAACTTGTGCGCCATAAACGTGACCACCCACCGCAACCAGGGTGCCCCAGTGTGAGAACCGTCTCAAGCCGGCGTGTTATACTTCTGCATTCCAAAGTTGAAACATCAGACCGCCCGCGTCGGCAGTTAGCTTCGTGTACACTGCGCGTTATATTCAGGGGGCGACTACTGGACTTTTAAGAAGTCATTAACTTTTTGTGATAAACAACCCGACATCCGAGAAAAACCCGAGCAAATCTCTTGTCTCTTTTGATTACAAGCCTCTTTTTTAACGGGCACAGCCCGAAGGAGTGTGGAGGAAGGGAATTATGGCCCTTCTCATAGGATGACAAACCCTCGAGATGAATGTAGAACTCCTTATATTTGATAGGGTTAGGGAACGTCTGTGCGGTTGATAATGTACCGTATGTTTCATTAGCCTTTGGGATATCGCCGGTGAACCCAAGAGTGTGACATAGCCACCTTTCACCCCCCCCCCCCCCCACCACAGTTTAATGTCGGACTTAAGATCGCCAATACTTACGAGACCAATTGCGGGGTTCAGCATCCAAGACAACTTCCGTGGCTCAAAGATCTGCTTCTCGAGGGCGCACACATTATAATATCCGTCGAGAAAAGTGACAGTCTCAGTACCAATTTTGAACCAATGATTACCCAGCTTCCGGGTAATATTAATCCACGTCTCGTAGAACAACAACTCCATGAGAGCAGCCTCTAGTTCACCATCGCGATTATCTAGGACTGTGGGGGATGGGTTCCCCGTGTTGGAAGTCGCTTAATGTGATATCTTCTTCTTTGCGTTCAACCGGAGTGTTTTTTCAGATGTGATTGCGGTGTGTCTGGTTAGGCACCTTTGGGTCGAAACCCTTAGGCCAACACATCCGACTTTTAGCGTGCATTTTTGACCAGGTTAACATTCCTGGGAGACTCTCACTTTTGTGGTACTGTCAACCTCCCAGATGGTCAAGTTGGAACAGTCGAAGACTGCACGGTCATCCCTAAAATGAAGGCAGGGACAGTCCATAGCATTTTCCGCCATCCTGGGTGGCTTCCATATTTACAGAGCCAACACTAACGCTTTGGTGCTGGGCTCACCGAGGGAATCGTCACGTCCTGCTCATGGCTACTTTAATTCCTCACTTCAATACTTTGGGTATTTTGTTCGCCCCGGGCCGTTCCCGCACAAACCAGACAGGTTTGCAGATGGTATCCACTCAGCGAGTTTTCGGGCATGTGCTTATCGTTGCGCCCGCCAGCAGATATGAATGTATGACGTAGCGTCAATCGCATCTTCGAGCAGCGACCAAAGCAAGGTGTACGCCGATAATGATTGACATGTGAAAGTGACAATCCATAGTGAAAGTAGAGGAGGAGTTAAAGAACACTGGACATGAATCGTTCAGGTAATCATCCAAAGTGAAAATCGGGAGAGATCACAAAAATATCATGCTAGGGACGAAAAATGTATTTAAACTAAGATCATTGCCGACAAAACTCAGACGCAAGCACAGTATAGCATAAACGAGAAGTCTTCTGGTGAAACATTACAGTCTCATTTCGCCTTACTTCAGTAAAGAGTCTAGTGGAGAGATTCCTAACTATGAACTCGGGTAAAACCAATATATTTTTGTTTTTATCAATTGTCTACCGTTCTGATGGCCTGCTTTAGATTTCTGTTTCTGTGTACACTTCAAAACCTCAAGCTTGTGGATTTTCTTTGTCACTTATTATTCCAGCTCTAGCCTTTATGGTGTCACAGTGAAAACTGTTCTCTTGGTCTTGTATGTGATAATTTTGAGAAATCCAACATTATTCAAGAAAGAGAGAGCTTGGCCTATTCACATATAGAATAGACAATAAGATCCGTCCTTCATCGGGTCGACGCACATAGGAGACAGACTAGTCAGGAAACATTCCTTAGGGTAAGCAGTCTATTGACAGCATGGAAAATAACGTTGATTGTTCGCACCAACATACCTCAGATTCCTACCAACATAGGTGTGAAACAACTTGGAAGAAGAAAACATTTCACCACTTCACCTTGTATGATGTCTGTATGATGTCTGCACAAGGCTGAACAGAGGACCTGTGACACTCATTCATCAAGGCAAGTGAAGTGAAAGCTTTCGATATTCAACCGAGATGTGCGACTAACAGTGAAAATACTTTTTTAGAAATATAGAAGATCCCGGATTCTGTGGCTCGTACTCCCGGTAATCGAAGGATTCAATGGTCTCGTCAATTAGCACAGGAGTAGTATATCCGGTATCGGTCTCTGTGGCTAAGGAGTGGGGGGGGGGCCTCTAATCGGACCACCGCGAAGGGTGCGAGCCTCTGTAGTATCAAGCTGACTCCGGATATACTACTCAGCCTAAGAATCGCACCACTGCGGTAGTATCATTCCGAGACTCAAAGTATTTGCTAAGTGACTGCATAATTTTTAATACTGTGACATAACAGCACATCTCTGAAACAAGTTAATAATTCAAATATCTTGGCAGTAATATCACAGAAGATGGCTGATTGAACAGACAGATCAAAATCAGATGTCAAAAAGCAAATATACTTATAAATCACCTATCACCCATACTGAAACAGCCAAATATACACATGTCTGCAAAACGACAGATAATAAAACCAGATTATTTATACAAGCTAGCAGAAGTGATATACTTCCGCATTCAGTTGAAGTGCTTCTACAACAATTTAGAATGGTGTAAAAACAATTCAACTGTTACTGCAGTAATAAGCTTCCGTGTGCACTGTAAACATAGTTTACAGGAGCGAATCCACAGAAAAAAGGGGCGATTACAGCACGATACCTTATCAGAGACGTGCCCACCCAAAAAGTATACAAATTGGAGACCCATGGAAGTAAATGGCTGAAGCTCGGCTCAATAATCCGTTGCGGGCGTCCTTTCTTGGGGACTTATTGTTTTCGTCACAACGCGAGATCAAAGCAGGGTGAGGTGGTAGAAGAGTGTATATTCTGTGAGAATCGGCATCAGAAAGCCGTTCGAGGTATGTGAGAGCTGTACAACAGGTCCGGAAGTTTAAAAAGGACACCGACATCAAGTTAATGCCCTACAAAATACCTGGTGTAGCCCCTATAGGCCCTGCTGAGGATGAAGAGGAGACAAATCAAACTTGTGCGCCATAAACGTGACCACCCACCGCAACCAGGGTGCCCCAGTGTGAGAACCGTCTCAAGCCGGCGTGTTATACTTCTGCATTCCAAAGTCGAAACATCAGACCGCCCGCGTCGGCAGTTAGCTTCGTGTACACTGCGCGTTATATTCAGGGGGCGACTACTGGACTTTTAAGAAGTCATTAACTTTTTGTGATAAACAACCCGACATCCGAGAAAAACCCGAGCAAATCTCTTGTCTCTTTTGATTACAAGCCTCTTTTTTAACGGGCACAGCCCGAAGGAGTGTGGAGGAAGGGAATTATGGCCCTTCTCATAGGATGACAAACCCTCGAGATGAATGTAGAACTCCTTATATTTGATAGGGTTAGGGAACGTCTGTGCGGTTGATAATGTACCGTATGTTTCATTAGCCTTTGGGATATCGCCGGTGAACCCAAGAGTGTGACATAGCCACCTTTCACCCCCCCCCCACCACAGTTTAATGTCGGACTTAAGATCGCCAATACTTACGAGACCAATTGCGGGGTTCAGCATCCAAGACAACTTCCGTGGCTCAAAGATCTGCTTCTCGAGGGCGCACACATTATAATATCCGTCGAGAAAAGTGACAGTCTCAGTACCAATTTTGAACCAATGATTACCCAGCTTCCGGGTAATATTAATCCACGTCTCGTAGAACAACAACTCCATGAGAGCAGCCTCTAGTTCACCATCGCGATTATCTAGGACTGTGGGGGATGGGTTCCCCATGTTGGAAGTCGCTTAATGTGATATCTTCTTCTTTGCGTTCAACCGGAGTGTTTTTTCAGATGTGATTGCGGTGTGTCTGGTTAGGCACCTTTGGGTCGAAACCCTTAGGCCAACACATCCGACTTTTAGCGTGCATTTTTGACCAGGTTAACATTCCTGGGAGACTCTCACTTTTGTGGTACTGTCAACCTCCCAGATGGTCAAGTTGGAACAGTCGAAGACTGCACGGTCATCCCTAAAATGAAGGCAGGGACAGTCCATAGCATTTTCCGCCATCCTGGGTGGCTTCCATATTTGCAGAGCCAACACTAACGCTTTGGTGCTGGGCTCACCGAGGGAATCGTCACGTCCTGCTCATGGCTACTTTAATTCCTCACTTCAATACTTTGGGCATTTTGTTCGCCCCGGGCCGTTCCCGCACAAACCAGACAGGTTTGCAGATGGTATCCACTCAGCGAGTTTTCGGGCATGTGCTTGTCGTTGCGCCCGCCAGCAGATATGAATGTATGACGTAGCGTCAATCGCATCTTCGAGCAGCGACCAAAGCAAGGTGTACGCCGATAATGATTGACATGTGAAAGTGACAATCCATAGTGAAAGTAGAGGAGGAGTTAAAGAACACTGGACATGAATCGTTCAGGTAATCATCCAAAGTGAAAATCGGGAGAGATCACAAAAATATCATGCTAGGGACGAAAAATGTATTTAAACTAAGATCATTGCCGACAAAACTCAGATGCAAGCACAGTATAGCATAAACGAGAAGTCTTCTGGTGAAACATTACAGTCTCATTTCGCCTTACTTCAGTAAAGAGTCTAGTGGAGAGATTCCTAACTATGAACTCGGGTAAAACCAATATATTTTTGTTTTTATCAATTGTCTACCGTTCTGATGGCCTGCTTTAGATTTCTGTTTCTGTGTACACTTCAAAACCTCAAGCTTGTGGATTTTCTTTGTCACTTATTATTCCAGCTCTAGCCTTTATGGTGTCACAGTGAAAACTGTTCTCTTGGTCTTGTATGTGATAATTTTGAGAAATCCAACATTATTCAAGAAAGAGAGAGCTTGGCCTATTCACATATAGAATAGACAATAAGATCCGTCCTTCATCGGGTCGACGCACATAGGAGACAGACTAGTCAGGAAACATTCCTTAGGGTAAGCAGTCTATTGACAGCATGGAAAATAACGTTGATTGTTCGCACCAACATACCTCAGATTCCTACGAACATAGGTGTGAAACAACTTGGAAGAAGAAAACATTTCACCACTTCACCTTGTATGATGTCTGTATGATGTCTGCACAAGGCTGAACAGAGGACCTGTGACACTCATTCATCAAGGCAAGTGAAGTGAAAGCTTTCGATATTCAACCGAGATGTGCGACTAACAGTGAAAATACTTTTTTAGAAATATAGAAGATCCCGGATTCTGTGGCTCGTACTCCCGGTAATCGAAGGATTCAATGGTCTCGTCAATTAGCACAGGAGTAGTATATCCGGTATCGGTCTCTGTGGCTAAGGAGTGGGGGGGGGGCCTCTAATCGGACCACCGCGAAGGGTGCGAGCCTCTGTAGTATCAAGCTGACTCCGGATATACTACTCAGCCTAAGAATCGCACCACTGCGGTAGTATCATTCCGAGACTCAAAGTATTTGCTAAGTGACTGCATAATTTTTAATACTGTGACATAACAGCACATCTCTGAAACAAGTTAATAATTCAAATATCTTGGCAGTAATATCACAGAAGATGGCTGATTGAACAGACAGATCAAAATCAGATGTCAAAAAGCAAATATACTTATAAATCACCTATCACCCATACTGAAACAGCCAAATATACACATGTCTGCAAAACGACAGATAATAAACCAGATTATTTATACAAGCTAGCAGAAGTGATATACTTCCGCATTCAGTTGAAGTGCTTCTACAACAATTTAGAATGGTGTAAAAACAATTCAACTGTTACTGCAGTAATAAGCTTCCGTGTGCACTGTAAACATAGTTTACAGGAGCGAATCCACAGAAAAAAGGGGCGATTACAGCACGATACCTTATCAGAGACGTGCCCACCCAATAAGTATACAAATTGGAGACCCATGGAAGTAAATGGCTGAAGCTCGGCTCAATAATCCGTTGCGGGCGTCCTTTCTTGGGGACTTATTGTTTTCGTCACAACGCGAGATCAAAGCAGGGTGAGGTGGTAGAAGAGTGTATATTCTGTGAGAATCGGCATCAGAAAGCCGTTCGAGGTATGTGAGAGCTGTACAACAGGTCCGGAAGTTTAAAAAGGACACCGACATCAAGTTAATGCCCTACAAAATACCTGGTGTAGCCCCTATAGGCCCTGCTGAGGATGAAGAGGAGACAAATCAAACTTGTGCGCCATAAACGTGACCACCCACCGCAACCAGGGTGCCCCAGTGTGAGAACCGTCTCAAGCCGGCGTGTTATACTTCTGCATTCCAAAGTTGAAACATCAGACCGCCCGCGTCGGCAGTTAGCTTCGTGTACACTGCGCGTTATATTCAGAGGGCGACTACTGGACTTTTACGAAGTCAGTAACTTTTTGTGATAAACAACCCGACATCCGAGAAAAACCCGAGCAAATCTCTTGTCTCTTTTGATTACAAGCCTCTTTTTTAACGGGCACAGCCCGAAGGAGTGTGGGAGAAGGGAATTATGGCCCTTCTCATAGGATGACAAACCCTCGATATGAATGTAGAACTCCTTATATTTGATAGGGTTAGGGAACGTCTGTGCGGTTGATAATGTACCGGATGTTTCATTAGCCTTTGGGATATCGCCGGTGAACCCAAGAGTGTGACATAGCCACCTTTCACCCCCCCCCCCACCACAGTTTAATGTCGGACTTAAGATCGCCAATACTTACGAGACCAATTGCGGGGTTCAGCATCCAAGACAACTTCCGTGGCTCAAAGATCTGCTTGTTGAGGGCGCACACATTATAATATCCGTCGAGAAAAGTGACAGTCTCAGTACCAATTTTGAACCAATGATTGCCCAGCTTCCGGGTAATATTAATCCACGTCTCGTAGAACAACAACTCCATGAGAGCAGCCTCTAGGTCACCATCGCGATTATCTAGGACTGTGGGGGATGGGTTCCCCGTGTTGGAAGTCGCTTAATGTGATATCTTCTTCTTTGCGTTCAACCGGAGTGTTTTTTCAGATGTGATTGCGGTGTGTCTGGTTAGGCACCTTTGGGTCGAAACCCTTAGGCCAACACATCTGACTTTTAGCGTGCATTTTTGACCAGGTTAACATTCCTGGGAGACTCTCACTTTTGTGGTACTGTCCACCTCCCAGATGGTCAAGTTGGAACAGTCGAAGACTGCACGGTCATCCCTAAAATGAAGGCAGGGACAGTCCATAGCATTTTCCGCCATCCTGGGTGGCTTCCATATTTACAGAGCCGAAACTAACGCTTTGGTGCTGGGCTCACCGAGGGAATCGTCACGTCCTGCTCATGGCTGCTTTAATTCCTCACTTCAATATTTTGGGCATTTTGTTCGCCCCGGGCCGTTCCCGCACAAACCAGACAGGTTTGCAGATGGTATCCACTCAGCGAGTTTTCGGGCATGTGCTTGTCGTTGCGCCCGTCAGAGCTGTTCCATGCACGACAGATATTCGGAAAACTACCTAGTCAGAGCTGTTCCGAACAAGAGCGGCATTCGAAAACTAGGTAGTCAGAGCTGTTCCTAGCACGAGAGACATTCGGACGAGACATTTCACTCGGACGTAAATGCGTAGTGCCAATGTTTAGTTTGCTACCCGTAGGACGGCACTTCCGACTTCAGCAGGCATTTTTTAATGAGGTTAGCCTTCCTCGGATTTCGAGGCACTTGAGACTTATTGTTGTGATGTCGCCCACATCTCAGATGGTCAAGATAGAACGATCATCGACATCACGGTTAACCTTCAAGGGAAGGCAGGGGCAGACCATGGGCCTATCCAAGGCTATCCAAGGAGGCTTCCATAATTGCAGAGCCGGCACATATTGCTCTGAGACTGGGCTCACCCAAGTAGTTGCGACGTCCTGCTCATGGCTGCTTTAGTTCCTCACTTCCATGTGTTGGGCATCTCGCTTGCCACTGGTCGCTCAAGCACACACCAGGAAAGGTCAGACTGCGGGCGACATCCACTCGGTAAGCTTTTGCTTTTGACTTCGGACCACGCAATGGATTCGCTAGCCGTGTTATTGAGACATTTAGTGTTATTGAGACGTTTTTTCACTTTTGTCTACACTCTATGAGTTAGATACAGACAGTTTTCGTAGCCATTTCATTCGACTGGGACACTTTCTGCATTTTTTTATTCTCGCTCACGAGGTAGGCTACATGTGCTGCCGGCTCAGCACCTTACCTCCGTGCAGCAGTGAACGAGAAACGGCCAGGCCCTCTCATCCGGGAATCCGTCATATCCCCCAGCTGAGAGCCTTCGAACAAGTATCAGAACTGGGCATGTAGCATGCTCAGTATCCCACATCTATTTTTCGGTAGGAGGGTATAGGCCCGGCTTTCATTGGTTTGTGGCTTAGAGGCCTTTAGCCTAAACCCTCGACAGAGAGCCTTAGAGTATTGTCCGGACCAAGAACTTCTGCCTTCGTGTGCCTGATTTTAAACTTTTGACTGCTATCCTCAGTCTACCTGCAGAGCAGCAGGTTGTGTCTCTCTTAGTCTGGCCCCTATCCCATAAGCTGTCCGATATGTAGTTTTCATCCATCGGCAAGCACATGGGGTCAATGGGACACGCAAGCTCCCCCACCACGACAATGTGGAGACACATCGGGGGAGGCTTAATGTGATATACATATTAGCACGGCTACTAATAATGACCGCTTACGAGTTCAACAAGGAAGCCAAACACCCGACCGGCGCCGGCTCCCACCACACGAGAATGTCGCCAAAGGTAACGGTAGAGCAAGCTGTAGGGCGTTGCCGGCCAGGACCTTCTGAATTAGCCATTGTGTCGTCTGAAGTGGAGCACACAGTTTAGATATGCTAATGGCATGTCGTAATTTTTTTCATCTCGGACCGAAAGTCTAATATCCCTTACCATTCCAGTTTCCAGCTTTTTATAATGAGGGACAGTCTCCCTTGATTACATTAATCTTTTTTAACGGGCACAGCTCGAGGGGTGTTGAGGGGAGTGCATTATAGTGGTTCTCATATAATGACAGTCCCTCGAAAAGAATCTACAACTCCCTATATATGATAAAGTTTTGAAACGTCTCTGCGGTGTGTGTATGACCGTGCAGATTCCGAGTGGGTGGGTCGTGGAACCCAAGAGACTTTCATAGCCCTCCCCAGTTAAAGAACACCCCCCCCCCCCCCCGCCTTCCTTTAAACCACTGAAACTTACGAGGCCAGTTGCGGGGCTCAGCGTCAGAGAAAGCTTCCGTGGTTCAAAGAATTGCTTGGTGAGTGCCACATATTTGGAGCTTTCATTAGCTTCAAGAAAAATCACAAGAAAACGTACAGTGCTTTAACATGCCGCCAACGGGCAACACATGCCTACAAGATACATAGGGAAAACCACATGGAGACATAAAGACTTTTGATAATCGACAATGGATGAAACAACGGGCGAGACGTGCTGACAATCAACATGTATAGACAGCACGACCTGACTGTACACACATTATATTAAGCGATTCTTTAATGAAAGGTTTATACAGCGACCGGATGGCCACTTCAGACAAAGACATTGTTTCCATAATCCCACTGCCTGGGGCTGGTGTTGACCGGCTAACAGACAAGATTAGCTGGTTGGAGGTAAATCATAACGTTAAAAAGGCAAGCGCACATATTGGTATTAATGACACCATGAACAACCAACTGCTGGCACTCTTGAACGGATTACGCCACACTTTTCCTAACTCGTCCATTTTCTTCTCCTCCATCATATCACCGAGTTATGGACCCCAGCGCCGTCTAGTTGATATAAATAACAACATTTTGAAGAAGTTCTGTTCTCAAAACAAGATACAGTTCATCAACAACACGCCATCATTCACTTCACAGGCTGGTGCACCAAAAAAGAGTCTTTAACATCAAATCAAATACATTTGTCTACATTGGCCACCAGCTTGCTCGCCAAAAATATCAAATATCAAGAACAGACACACCATACATCCAATACAGAATCGCGCCTGACACTTTTAGCTACTTAACCAGAAACTCAAGACAGACGACATACTCCCGTCACATCAAGTACTAATAGGTCAGAAGTGCGCAGACCACTCATAAACACTGCACCTGCAATTCAAGCCAGACTGGACACTACCACCACACCAAGTTCGCACAATACGTCGTCTTTCACAAAGGAGGGTAATAATTATGAAGATATGTTTCCTATTATCCCCAGAGAAGAACCACCTCTCAGCAACAACGACGTACCACCACAACCTCCTGTTAGCCACCAACCAGAGGCTGTAGTTGGTAGTCATTACTTACCCATGCGACATCAACAGTACCTATTCTATTGTAACCCAGAATGTTTGTACCTCACACGTTATAGCCCAGCTACACATCGTCAAGCACTTATAATGTCGCTATACCAACAACCAACACAACCTGGTATTTACTAGCAACTTAGCACAAAGCTACACCAGATCTCGGTAAAAGAAAGAGCCTCTCCTGGAACGATTATCTGCATATTTGGGTACTACTTGATCTAGTAACGTATTAGGTTATATGCAACTACAAACATTGGCTTGTGTGACGTTTATATTAATTGATAGTACTTAGCCGTATACCTTTTAATACTTTAGCTGTATATCTTTTATAATACTTTTAATTGTGTTTTTACAGTGAGTAAGGGGATCTTCACTGTTCTGTCTTACGGATCTATGTACGTATTTTTATATATTGACAGAGATATTAATGTTTCTCTGTAGTTTAGAGTGTTTATTGTAATAAGGGACGTAAGTTGTATTCACTTTGTGTGTGTGTGCTTTTTGTTTTTGTTTTTTTTTGTTTTTAAACTTATGATTACTCATTGTCGAAATTTCAAATAAGTACGATCACTGTCTCAGTAATAATGGGCTCAGAGTTGGGCATTTAAACATCTACCATCTATTAGGGAAGCTGTCAGAACTATCAATTATACTTAATCAAAATTTTCACATGTTCGGCGTTAGTGAAAGTCGATTAAATGGTAACATCTCAGACGATGACATCACTATCAGAGGTTTTAAAACCATTAGAAGAGATCCCTATCAGAAACAAGAGACGGGTATTGCAGTTTATATTTCTCACTCGCTTAACGCCTACCGCAGGCTAGATTTTGAAACCTGCGAGGTAGAGTTTGTATGGCTTGAGATTAAACTTCCAAATCGCATACCCCTAGTAGTTGGATATGTGTATCGAAATCCCAGTGCAGGAAATATATGGTATGAAAAATTCACCACTATGATTGATGTAGTCTTTAGTAATGCGAGAGAAATAATACTGCTAGGTGACTTCAACATAGACACTAACAAATCAAACAAAACATGGGAAAATATAATAGAGTTATATAACTTCCAACAGTTAGTCAAACAAGCCACTGGAATAACAAAATCATCTGCACCACTTATAGATCATATTTACACTACGTGCGCTGACAACATCACAGAATGTACTGTACCTATTAACGCAATGAGCGATCACTACCCAGCATGTTGCACGTGGTCGAAAAGAGGTACCAAAACTAAACACACAAACATATAAGTATAAAATATAGAAATTACAAAAGTTTCAACCGAGACGTCTTTTTACAAGACTTGCTCAACTCATCTCTGGACTATGTTTACCAGCTTCCTTACCCACGCGATGCTCTAGACCACTGGCTGAAGACCTTTCGAAGTATATTTGATAAGCATGTTCCATTTAAGGAAGTTCGTGTTAAACATCGCACTAAGCCCCCGTGGATCACACAGGAGGTAGTTGAACTTATGAGAGACCGGGACAGGGCACATAAAAATAGAGACCTAACTATGTACCGTAGTCTGAGAAACAAAGTTCAATATGTTATTCGAAAGGAAAAGAAAAACTATTTTAAGAACTTAATAACAGATAAAACCAACACTAAAGATATATGGAAAGCAATTAATACCTTGACAAACAAACACAAATCATTACAATCATTACCATCAAATCAGATTACATGTGATCAATTCAGTAGATTTTTTCAGTCCGACATAAACCAACTGAAGGCTGCAATACCAGATGCGCCTCATGACATATCTTTATTATCATCATTCTGTGAAAACAAATGCTATGGAGACATTCCCTCTAACATACCGCTAATGACGACCACATAAGTATTTACTCATCTCAGTAACCTAAAAAATAATAACTCATCAGGACTTGATGGAATCAGTAATCTTATTCTTCGCCATGCTGCAACGGCGATCTGCGAGTCACTAACTTTTATATATAATCAATGTCTCACCAAAGGTCACTTCCCATCAGCCTTTAAAATCGCTAAAGTGTATCCCCACTTAAAAGCTGGTTCTCTAGACGATCGTCTCATGAGTAATTACAGGCCAATTTCCATTTTATCCTCACTATCCAAACCGCTAGAAAAGCACATCCACAAAACAACACTAGAGCACTTAGTTCGCCACAAACTAATAGTTGACAGTCAGTCAGGACTTCGGCCAAAATATTCTTGTCAAACGACCCTGACAAACATGATAGAAAACTGGCATAAAAATTTTAACAACAATACTCTATGTGGAGCGGTGTTTATAGACTTTAGAAAAGCATTCGATATGATAGATCATAATATTCTAATTAAAAAACTAGAAGCAACGAAAGTAAGCTTTAAAATAGTGACATTAATAAAATCATTTTTATTAGACAGAAAACAAGTAGTATCACACAATAAATCTTTATCTCAAGCCATTACCATTAATATTGGAGTACCGCAGGGATCTATTCTTGGCCCTCTGTTATTTGCCATTTATATAAACGATCTTATCTTATATCTGTCGTCGTCCTGAGATCGATTTGCAGATGACTGCACAGTATATACAAACGCTATTGATCGTATTGTGCTAGAATTAACATTGCAACAGGAAATAAATAGTGTAGTTAACTGGAATCATACAAACCGCATGCAAAATAACATTTCTAAAACAAAATATATGTTTATAGTAGCCAGGCAAAGACTTCACACGCTAAACTCGCAGAGAACTTTACAGCTGCACATTGGTAGCATGCCTATAGAAAGTGTAACTGAGCACAAGGCACTGGGTCTTATCATAGATCAAAATCTAACCATTAACTCACATGTTCATGGTCTCGTTAAACAAGTAGCCAAAAAAGTATACCAACTTGCCAAAATTAAAAATTTCCTTGACGAAAACACAAGAAAGATATTCTATACTTCCCAAATACAAACACATATTGATTATTGCTCCACAATCTGGGATGGATGCTCTAAATCAATAACAAAACGCTTATATTCACTCCAGAAAAGGGCAGTGCGTTTAATTAATGGTGAAAAGCTTACCGACAATTCTAACCAACATAAACGTCGTGTGTTACCGCCACTCCACAAACGACTACTTTTTAATAAGGCCAAGCTAATTCACAAAATCCTATTTCAAAATGCTCCAAGCTACCTTTGGCCATTGTTTAAATATAACGCTAGACATAGCGAGTGACTAAATATACTTCATGTCCCTAAACCTATAATAGACTTATATAAAACAAGCTTAGCATACTCTGCCACTCACTTGTGGAACAATCTTCCACAAGAAATCAAAGTCACCACAAATCATTATACATACATTCGCAACCTGTTTGAACACTACCTCAGTACTGACTACAATCCCCCATAAATAAAAAAAAAATACAATAATAATGGTAAATTATCTCAAACGACAACTAGCCAAAAAAACAAACATTCCGATATGTATGGAACGTGACACCTTCCTTATGTATTTATAATGCCCATGTTAAACATTGCCTCAGTGAGTCATTTGTTATTGATTATTTTTCATTGCGTTATAATGCTATTGTTCTTTGGTTGTCAAAAATTTGCTTTATAAGTGATGTTGAATGAAAGAGTGTATGAGAGGAAATTGTGAAGAAGGGCAGAATGTCATACTGGCCTACGTGCCCAATTCTTAACCCTTTGAAAATAAAGATAAAGATAAAACATGTGTCGTACCTCAACCAATCAGCAAATGTGGTCATTTCAAATTCCTTGAAGAGTCACTTGCAGCTCCGCAACTCCTCCAGCATGAGCACGTATCCACCCTTCAGGCTTGAATACCACGCGGGGTAGTCGGGCAGGCTTGGGTAGTTCAGCTTCACAGGTGTGTCGAGCCACTCGTACGGCAGCTAGGACTTGGTCGCAGTGCAGCCATAGGCTCGCCCCCATGAATCGTACGTGGTGCCGGATGCCAGGTTGTTGAGAATATCAAGAGACTTGAACTCAGGTGTGACGGTTAACATTGCCTTTGTCCGTTGCGCGGCCACGTTGATCTTCTGGCAGGTGTCTGCGAGCTTCGCTAAGAAGTGCTCCTTGATTAGGTTTAGGTCGTACCGGCCGCCGTTAAAGCCCAACACAGGGACTTGCCGACACCACTCACGCATTTCTTCTGTAGTTGTGGGATCAGCTTGTGCAGGGATTTCGGGGGGTAGCGCGCTTCCATCTCAGCTTGTATCGCTGTTGCGCGCCGACGCAGGTCCGCCATGAAGTCAGCTATAAAGGCTTTTGGGTCTGCATTTCTCAGTTGAGACGGCTGCTCCTCTAGGGTGTCCACCATCGAAATGGAAATCGGAATCTGGTGGCTCTCAAAGATGAGGTCGGAGATGGGGCCCTGGGCTTGAGACTTATCATGCCAGGCCTCAAAGTCATAAAAGATCGCATGGAAGTAGACCACCGTCTGCACCTGAGGTATTGGAGCATGAGACAGAGGTGGTCGCTCACACTTCTACACTACTACCAGATTGTAGCCAGCGGCTCTTATTTTCTCTCCGCGGCAACGGGTATTCTGATACAGCCCGTCGGCGTTTTGGGCCTCACTGTGGGCGCGACACCCATGCTAGTAGGGGCCGTAATATTGGAAAACCGCCTTTTGGTGGGCGGATAACCATCCACCAAACCGTCAGCGATCCATCGCTCTCCCCCGTGCCCGCAGTATGCGAGGTGGATGTGGCGCACTGATTTTCGCCTATGTGTTCTAACCATAGGATGGAGCTGAGCTGGCGTTGAAGTGTGGGTAGAAGACCTTTTTCGTATGCCGCCTGGGGGAGTTCCACCTGCTTCCATGGACAGAGGACCCAGGTTTCTCCTTTACTGCAGCGATCGGTGTGACGTTGGAGATTGTGGGCTTTGGTGAAGCGCTGATTGCAATGCTGACACTCAAAGAGCTGCGCTAGCTTTCGCAATTCGGTTATCAGGGAGGCGTGATTGTGATAAACCCCGATCGTAATCGGCTTGGTGCCAATGCGCTCGCAGTTTGCCGGTCTCCTTACCAACCTCCGAATCCCCGCTTCGGTCGGCTCATAGACGCCGATCACCAACTGTAACCTCTCCTCAAACACTTTTAACGAATCCAAGCCCGGCTTGTCTGGGGTGTCGGTGTCCCACACCCTTTGCGCCAGCTCCTAGGCTGCGGTTGTGCAACGGTCTGAACTTGCGCCGTAGAGCAGACAGAGGTTGTCGCCGTATGTGTCTAGCGCGTACATTCCCTTCTTTTGTCCAGCCAATCTGGTAGTCGTCCGGCCCTAATAGAACCTGGAGGGTGAGGATCGCCGTCACTTCAATTTACACCCACCTATCGAAGTGGGTGTAAATTCTCGGTGTCGGGGCGGTCGATATGGTTGGTTTCTCGTCACACCCTGCCAACCACACTGCGGCTGCCGCGGTGTAGATGTACCGCAGAATGTGGGGCATGAGCCTTTCTACGATCGTAGCGTCTAGCCCTCGGAAGAGCTTCCACATGATTTTTCACCTTCCCCGCTCTTCACCCTTGTTTAGGATCACCTCCTCCAGGAAGGCGGCAGTGACCTCTTCTTCCAAACGCGCGGCCTTCCGCGCGTGCTGCGCCGTGTCCTGGACTTCCCCCGATGAGCTGGATACCGCCCGGTGGTGGCAGCCCCCTCGCGTTGGGTGGCGTGGACTGCGTCACTCGCATGAGCTATTTCCCTAGCAAGGACGGCCTTGTGGCTGTATGGCATCCCATACTGGCGGGCTAGCTCTTGCAACTGTTTTACTATGGCCATGATTATTACTTACCTCGTACTCTCAACTCTCCATTTCTCTCTAAATGGAAATTTCTTTTTGCCAGAATTTAAATATTTATTCATTTCAACCGCTTCCATTCGCAGAGAAACGGCCCCTCCTGCTAGTATCGCAGTTCGTGGTATCAGGCGTTGGCTCCGCACGGCTGACATAGGGCTAGTTTAGTTTTCACTCCGATGCCACAGCTCGTGCAGGCGACTGTGCCTCCCCCTTCTTGAGACGCGCGTTGTGCTTCTGGCAGTATTCCCCCTACACCACCGTTCACACTGGCGCGCTGTCCCCAACAATAGCCACCGACACGTGTTCATGATGCACACCCTATATCTTTTGTGTATCTTTAATACTTGAATTTTATATCACACCGGATTGAATCGCCTGTAGGAGACTCGTGTGACGCCTTAAGAGTTCCGGTCTCTCGCAGACGACTGTCTTGGAATGAGGCTCGCACCGGGGTCCGGTTCTTGGAGTGAGTGGTATATCCGGAGTCAGCTTGATACTACAGAGGCTCGCACCCCTCGTCGGGGTCCGTTTCGAGCCCCTTGGGGCGAGAACGGGCCCAACGCGCGAGTGGAGGGGTGGTGGTATCAAGCTTACTCCGGATATACTACTACAGGCTCACCAATATCAAGCACGGAATTGCAAACACCCTCCTTGACTACTAAGTAGTAAAATTTCACAGCCTGTTAATTCTTATTGTCTTGAAGCCAGCGCCGACTATACGGCTGTTGATGTCAGGGAGGCTGGTAACAGGGCTGGTCGCTAGCTCCTTTAAGATCTTGGTGCTCTTCTCTGTGAGTTCTTTCCTCAACGGCGTTGGAAGGCGTTTGGCTCTGACGGTGTCCACAATCTATTTCACAGCAGCAGCCGTAGTAGCGCCAGCCTTAGCCACCGCCCCGGTCACCCCAGCCACATTCTTAACAAGGCCCTTGCTTCTGCTGATGACCCTAGCGGTCATGTCAATGACGCACGGTATGGCCCTAGCGACAGTGCCAATGGCGCTCGATATCCAGTCAAATAGGCCCATGCCGACCACAAAGCGCCTATGTCGTTGCTTGAAACCGGTCATTGTTATACACCGCGGATATTTAGTCTTAGAGTAATCCGCTCACTCTAAGGTTTAATTGTATGCCATCTTGGTCGGTCAGCCACATGCACATGCTAGAGAAATTGCCTGCCTGTCTCATGGGTAAGTAGACCAGGTTTTTGGGAGACTCCAGAATCTTGTAGCCGGGGCACACATTTGGGAAGAAAGAATAAATGGTGGGGTTTGTGCTGCCGTTGTGATTAGAGTCACTGATCAGGTTGCAGTTGTCCAACATGCTGTTCACAGACACAATGTCGATTGGCAGTTTACCCTCTTTGTAGCTTTATTTTAGCGTTTGCGATATAAACCCTAGCACTGACAGCAAAGTGAATACGCCCATGTCAATCTCGTAGTTGGGGTTCGTTATTTTCACAAAGGCCCTGAGTTTTGAGCGGTTGACGCCCAAGGTGATAATGTATTCCTTGTCCTTCTCCGGCGGAAGCCAGTTTTCTTTGAATCTCGGTCTTGATCTGTGTGAGCTTATATGCTCCCTCAGACAGATGGATGGTTTTCCACTCTTGCCCTGTCGGGTATACGAAACTATTGTTTTCATCTGTATTGTTACTGATGGAATTATAGGTTTCCAGGTTAACCAGGGCGAGCCCATCCTGGAGCTTGGGGGTCAAGAAACAGCAGCGAGAAGTACTTAGTCGTCCAGTCGGTTTTGTCCGACAAGACCATAGTGCTAAAGTTCTCTTTCAGTTGGAGCAGGTCAAGGGTCAGCAGGAGCAGGTCACGAATTTGAACAAGTTGGTCACGGATTTTCACATGTAGCCGTTCCATTATTATGCAACAAACATGCTCTTGTTCAACTGGAGGACTAAGTTGTGGAAATCGCCTCACTGCGCATTAGCTATTGCAGAGAGTCCATTGTCGATTCCCATGTTCCCAGCCACCTTAGAAGCCACCAGCAAACGCTGGCGCTCAACCAGAACATTGGGGTCGTCGTAAAACATCGGGAAACCATCTCCGCTGCGGAGCATTTGATGCTGTTTGCTTTTACGGCCATACACAGGCAATTTATTTAGCTGAGCCAGCTGTTTGAATGTCTCAATGGCCAGCGGGGTGTACTGCTTCGTTTTGACAAAGCGTTTTGTCAGGAGGACGTATAACGACTTGTCGCGGGCTGTCACCACGGAATGCCCACATTCGGCCTTCCATCAGTGAAATTGGATCGACGGAGAGGGCACCAAACTAGTGATGCCGAAGTTTCAGCCCTGAGCCTATGGTGATGAGTTGCTGATGGGCAGCCAGCAACTGCTTTATTGAATGTGTATATGTAATTTGTAGTGTATTCTATTGTGAGTGTGAGATAGGACTCTGTATGTCTATGTTCCGTATCACATCTCTCATCCGTATACGGCCATGCGACAATACATCACACATATGTGGACAGCTCTCACCCGGAGATGCTCCTCTCCGACTGAGTCTGGACGTATTCCAATATTTAGAAAGTGTTCAACGTGTGATCACCATGAAATAATGAGATTACGGTAAGTCTCTGAATTCGACAGATTCCCCTTTTCGGAAGTTAATAAAATCCATCACTGAAAACACATCACCACTGTCTAACACTATATGTATATAGACTATATAGGTTTGACACACTGTCTCCAGTTAGTTAATTAATACTTGTTGTAGGCATGGAAACTGTTCTTGAGTTCTCCATGGTTTCTTTTATATTAGTACACAAGTCAAATATATGTAGCTTATGTCGCTCTGCCTATATAGAATTAACGTCCTTTCCATTGCTTTCTTAAACTGGAAATTCTTTAATTACAGAGTTCACTTATTTGCAATTAGTTATCTCTGCCCACGATTATTAAATGGCTATGTTCTTAGTTGTTCTGGTGAAGTAATTTATCTCTGCACAAATGAAGTGCCTTTGTTATCTTCTCTGAGTATGTCGGGAGTTTTTGTCGTAGAACCTTATACTATCTATGGTAGTCGATGAATCGAAATACACAAGCACATAAGCACCACTGTCCCATCGCCTCTAAACAATTAGGGACATTATGTTTCTATTCTATTTAAGGACGCATAGAACCATTCTCCGTCTAGTTGGGCGCACACTAAACAAAACAAAAACAACAAGTTCCCAACTATTTATACCTTGGTTCCAATTCTCAGTTCTTTTTGATGTTCCCACATCAACAGTCGAATTTGCCGTTATTTCCCATCAAAGGTTTGTGAAATCACGTATTCGCTCTTGTCCGCTCCGTCTCGTCTCCTCCACTAATTCCCGTTTTCCCCACTCATCGTACATCAAACATTTCCAACTCTTTGATCAATGACTTCGTGTTTACCACAACCCGATCGTCTCAACGTTGTTTGTCCGGTGAAATCTTCAGTCAATGACCCCTGATAACAACTGTATCTGACTTCTATACCATTCGGTCAATGACTGTCACTTTGTCCTCACTCAAGACTGAAGTGCTCAGCAGCAGGTTGAGCATCATGTTCGTCTTCACGCATCCCGATTAGCCACATACCTTGGTGTAACATTCGACGACAGGCTGACATGGAGAAAACATATTAAAAAAGCAGTAGCAAAAGCCAGAAGGAAAATTGCCATCCTGAGAAAGCTAACTGGAACCACTTGGGGAGCCAGTGGGAAAATACTTAGCAAAGTTTATCAACAGAGCATACGACCACACTTGGAATACGGGTCAACTGCGTGGTGTTCAGCATCAAAAACTACATTGCAGGAGCTGGACAAGGTGCAAAATCAAGCTCTTAGAGTCATCACAGGAGGGATGAAATCAACCCCTATAGTAGCAATGGAGAAAATGGGGAGGACACAAGCTTTAAGAGAACGCAGAGATACAAAATCACTAATACAAGCAGAAAAGTTTCTCAGCTTGCCAGGCCACCCTATGAAGAACAGATTTGAAAACTTAGCTATGGGGCGGTTGAAAAGAAGTAGTTTCATCCACCAGGCCAAAGAACTCTGCAGAGAAACCATCGATCTTCCCACAGTTGATATCCCCCTGACAACTATTCCAGAGCGAACCCCGTGGAAAGATGAACATAGAATATCGCTACAAATCCAGTCAAAAGTGAGAGGAATATTTGACAAGGAAGAACAGAACAGTGAACAGCCACTCTCAGCTTCCTTGATGACGAATACCCACAGGACCTCTGGATCCGAGTCTACACAGATGGGTCAGCACAAAATGCTGTTCGAAATGAAGGAGCGGGAGTGTATATAGAATACCCAAATAATACTAGAGACACGGCCAGAATTCCAACAGGAAAGTACTGCCATAATTATGATGCTGAAATTGAGGCAATCAAGATAGCCACAGAGAAATTACAAAATACCAGCCATGGTACACAACCTGTGGTGATATTGACAGATGCAAAATCCGTAATAGAGGCGCTCCTGTGTGGGAAATTGCCAGTTCTGAGGACACTGCTTTCTGAACTTAGCAGTCATCGTAAGATCACCATACAGTGGATACCATCCCACTGTGGAATCCCCGTAAACGACAGAGCTGATCGATTGGCTAAGGAAGGAGCATAAGAAGAACAACCAGATGTGCCTATTACATACCACCAAAAGAAAAGAATGATCAAATCAGTCAGAAGGCCACCAAACCTTACTCAAGACGACTACCACGTTATGGACAGACCAGAACAGGTCATTCTTCTGCGCCTCAGAACAGGACACAATAGATTACGCAACCACATGTATACAAAATTCAAGATTGGTGACTCAGCCATGTGCACATGTGGTTTGGCGTCGCAGACAGCAGAGCACATACTCCAGGATTGCCCAAACTACAACATATCCAGGCGAACCTTCTGGCCTAGAGAGACAACAGTGGAAGATAAACTCTATGGACCGCTGAATGAACTAAAAAAGACTGTTAGATTCATACAAGAGACAACATTGCAGTTATAAACATATTTTAGGCGAACGAAAGAAGAAGAAGAAGCCACATATGACACACCTGATGCTATTTGGCAGCAGCCAGTTATGGTGTGGTTTGCCTGCCTTATCGAGGTCAAAGTTGGTGTTTTATATTGGTCACGATGTTACTTTTGAATATATCGGCGTGTCAAATGTTTAATATGTATTGTCTTCGGTGCAAGGCGCGGACTAAGACGGTGGGTGAGACATCTATTGTGCTGCGCAACGGCCGGCCCGTCAAGAGAGGTGTCTGTGCTGTATGTGGTGCCAAGAAGAGCCAGATCACTGGTGTGGCGGGGGGGGGGGGGGAATTCTCAAATTCTCATCAAAGCACTGCATGCCGTGCCTTTGCCAGAGATGCTCTTGCTACTGCTCAATTGCATTCCACCTGAGGTTGTTCCTGGGGTTTCGTTCCAGAACACCGGAAAGTCTAGCTACTGTGGGCCTTTCACGAAGCTAAATCAGCGGCTGGCTCAGCGATACCGAGGGGCCAACAGGCTCGACCGTGCATGCTTGAACCATGGATTATTCAGCGCCAAGCGATACAGCTTGCCGCAAGGCTGCTGACGATGTGCTCGCTGCGGCTGTCTCGAATATTGCTCTGTCGGATGCCCCCTAGTGGGAGAAGAAGGACGCTCGCACAGCGTCTGCTTTGATGTCGAAAAAGAGCCGCTTTGGGATGGGCGTTAAATCACGGCGATGGCGTGGCAAGGGGATCATCCTTGGGCCAATTCCCCGGTCAAAGATATCCCCATCTTTTCCGTGGCTGTTGTAAGTAGACCACGCTGGAGAGATATGCTATTGCTATGCAATTTTGGAAAGCAATAACTACAGTCCACAAGGTTACTGGAAAGGACTTTTAGCCGTAAAGAAGCTCGCTGCGTTGGCCAAGGTTAGTGAGAGTGATACTCGGAAGTGGCTTCAGAAGCAGACTACCTGCCGAGGCCTCGTTATATTCCGCGGCCCCACATTGATGAGTCCACGTCGAACCCTGCCCATTAAACGGATCTCGTGTGCTCCCATAGAATCGCGTCAGTCGTAAGACCTATAGGTTTGCCCTGACGGTGATCTACTTAGCCTGACAGCCCGGCACTTTGTGGGATCTGTAAACGAGGTCACTCAAATGGCCTAATCTTTTGCAGATTAACCCTGGGCGGGAGTTTATGGGCGTAGTCGGTCAGCTTGCCGCTGAGCAAAAGACGCAGGTACCAAGTGAGCAGAGGCGATCGTCCGGTGGTTCAACCGCACTCTGGAAGAGAGACCGTTTGGAGCGAAATACGCGCAGGAGTTGTTGCCCGCTGCCCGAGGCAATGAGGTGACTCTTTGACGAACAGGAAGCCGCCTTATGCAATTAAGGATGTTTCTGTGTAACACGCGCATGCCGCTCCAGCTCGCAGTGCTATCGGACTACCATAACATGTGATTCCGGCCGACTCTGTAGTCAGGTATCTCTGTGTGAGTTCGTCTGGCTAGCATGAGCTTGAAGGTTGACGCTGACACACGACTGATTCTACGTGGCCGCTCACTTTGCACACGGTTCACAATGCCACCCAGCAAGAGTGTCAGTTCGCTCTTTACTACCTGGTGACCCCGATTATACTATTTTATTTGAAGAGGATCGTCTTCATTACAAACAGGGGACGAGACGAAGTAACGTAAAAGTTTCTTGTATACTCGACCTTAAGGAGATTTGGTTCGACTCACAGTGTCAATAGTTTATAAAACACGAATCGTTGGTTAGCTGTCTGTCAAATACCTAAATGCGTGTGTGAATGAGTAAGTAAATGTGTGTGTGAATGTAAGACAGACACCAGTACAGGTTATGGGTTAAACTAAAATTGGATACAGTTAACAGACAACAAGATTAGAAGAGCAGTAAACAAAAACAATATAAAGGTTTCACGACCAACGTACACCCCAGCAGGGTAATAGTCCAGGTATGCTCAACCACGACACGGCAAGTCGCCAGTGAAACACGGGGAAAAGGCGACGTTGAAAGATGGCCTTACAGAGGCTTGGTGGGACGTCAGCGTTAGGCTTCGGGACTGACCAGATGTATTTGATGGTGTTGGGAATATTTGTAGCGAAGTCATCTCGTGTGTGTATAATGGACGATTAAGAGTTCAGACACACATGTCTAACGTTTCAAAGAAAACAATTGACAAGACTATAAGATTTGTATATTCTGCGAGTGCAGCGTTAGACAAGGGCTGTAAAGAGTGCTCTATTGAGCTATTTGTTTTAGACAAGGGAAATTACTGAAGTGCTTTCTCTGCATCCTAGAAAGGAGATTTTAATTTACTTGATATTGAATGAAACATGTGCAGGCATTTCGTTTGATAGGAAGACACTATCATTGATGTGGTTACATTTGTGTGGAAATTTGTTTAACCTTCCAGAAGAGCATCGAAGACCACCAGAGTCTGAGCTGTGTAGAAGAAGGTGCCGCCTGCTTGAGCAATTTATGATACTACTCAGCATGGCAGCAAGACTGGTTGGTCGGCAACTGAATACACTTTGATACCATTCTTCATTACACCGTTGAACCGTTGTACCTCTGATGTTCAGCGACATTCCGGAAGTTCTGGGTGTCCCTGTTAACTGACTAATGCATGCCATTGAGGATCATGACACTTCTGTTACACCCCCTACTCTGGGGTAATGGCTTTGGGGTCCCCTAAATTCTAAGAACTTGGCTGTAAGTATTGAGTTCTTCTGTATAAATTGCGAAATGGTCACATCTGTATGTAGTCACAGGAAACATGTTCTCAAAAGAGCTGAAAATATACATGTCAAAAACAATAAGACACCAGAAAAAACCAGACTTCTGAGACTCGGCAGCAAAAAAACAAAACAAAACAAACATGTGCACTTACCCCTCGCTAGTCCTGGACACAAGTATTACTGACGTCAACTCAGGTATGCTGTCACATGACAACGTGGTTATGTCACCTGACACGTCTCCATTGATGTAAGAATGCAAAAGCTGCCATGCAGATGAGTCCTGCTCTGTCTTTAAAACAATTCCTTTGCATCGGCTGTTTTTAGCTGACAGAAACAAATCGGAGCCATCTGCTAACAGAACCTGTGTGGAATAAAAGATTTTGCTCTCAAATATACAACTTTGCAATTGCTGATGTGGGCACGGCATATCATGACTAAGCGGTAACTATTGGACAACTCAACAATGCCATCATGGTTGGAGTATTGGATGCAGTTATCCCACTTTAATGCTGATGTAGTGCAAATAATAATTTATTCTATGACATGGACCGCACCATTAAGGACTATATGCTTTACATAAGAATCTGCACATTTTCTGTTGCAGTTAACATACGAGGGTAGTTCAATCAGTAAGTCACATAATGATATTAGACATTTGAGAAATTGTTGTTGGTAGTTTATAAAATCTAAGAGAGAAGATGATGGGCAGTTTGATATCACGACATGGAGGAACATGATTATCAGAAGTGATTGGCATCACACGAAACAGAGAGCTGTGGACAGACATGATCACTAACACCACAGAAATAGCTTATAATAATATGTTTATAGAGGAGTAATTATATGACATAACCATCGAGTTGGATGCCTATCGTGGCAGACGATAATTGCCACATGCATATGTACATGTGCATACAATGCCCCACGTGCACTTGTGTCGCAAATGTCGGTCGTACTCGAAGATTACACAGCAGAAGAAAAGCATACTGTTGTGAAGAATTTTTGGACCAGATGTTATACTGGCGAAGTTACTCACAAGAAGTTGTTGCCACTCTGTCAAGGTCCTATAAAGTTGACAGGACAGGATAGATAACTGAGACAGGACAGTGGCAGGACAGGACAGTGCGCCCAAGGACAGACAGTTAACTTAAGTTAACTGAAAAAAGGGGACTGCGTGGTCTCGAGGTATGGTGTCCGCCTCGAGTGCTGGAGGTCCCGGGTTCAAGCCCCGGTGAGGACCGGGAGTTTTTCATGTGGACTTCTAGTAAAAATTCCCCCTGGTCTCTGGGTAGTGAGATCGGACGCCCGTGTGTATTGTTGCACACGTAAAATAAAATCCCTTGGCAGTTGGAAATCGAAAAAAGAGTAGCCTAACGGCGCTGCCCGGGCACAATTGCGAGTTAAAAATCAACCCAAAGTATTGCAGGATCATCGCCGGTGATACAGAGATCGTGCACTGAGCTGAGTTTCTCCACACTCAGGTTTGAGTTAGGAGAAGAACGGAGCAATTATGGGTTGCACCCTTGTGCCGTGATGTTGATCCATCGACTAAACTAAACTAAGTTAACTGAAAACTGCTATCATCGACGGACTGACAAATCCCAGGTTAAGGACAGGACACATTTGAGACTCATTACCGGCCACGAAGTACATGAGCAACACGGGGTCATGAGACACGTGATGCCAGGCCCAGAGCGAAAGCTGAGCAGACTGGACTGAGCGTTGGATGCGAAGGGGTGTGTCTGAGTTTTGTTGAGCGATTGTACAGCTGAGTCAAACAATTGCTAGTTTGCGCTGTGAGACGAATAACTGATTATAGTTTGTGTGCGCCAGCTGTGAGTGCGATCGTAGTAATGTTTAGCATGGACGATATATGGACAACATGGACAATATATATTGTATTATATTTTGAGATTAAAGTTATCGATATAATTATTTGTCTACCGGACTTCGACTGACATTTATTTGTATGTCATCTAAAGTCAGGGTACTTAGTTATGAGCTAGTCAAAGTTATAAGACCCTGACAAATAATGGGGGACCTCGCCCGATAGAAGCCTGACAAGTATAATTTACAAATAATGGGGGACCTTGATCGTTAGAACCCTGACAATTATAATTGACAAATAAAAAGGAAATTCGTTCACTAAACCCATAACTGATAATTGACAAATAATGGGGGAACCTCACCCCTTATAACGCAGAAAATAAACGTTAAAACCCGATCGTTAGAATCCTGACAATTATAATTGACAAATAACGAGGACATTCGACAACTAAACCCATAACTGATAATTGACAAATAATGGGGGAACCACGCAGACAATAAACGTTAAAACCCATAACTAAATAACTACAGTCGTCTGACAAATAATTATAACCGACAAATAACAGTCGACTGACGTTATTAAATTAGTATAAAACTTTAAGTTACCAGACACTCCATAACCGACCGAAAACTACGTGATAAACACACTGTTCTTTTCTTTCTCCACAGCAGACCGTTTCAAGAAAAATGAAGAAACTATTTCAAGTACATATCTTGTGGTGCTGGACAAGAACCACAGTATCAGTTAAGTTGACTTTGTGATTGATCTATTCAAATTGGCACCTATATTTTTTTCAATTGTTGTAACATTATATTTTTTCATAACTTGCAACATTGTATTTCAAAGGGAAATAACCCAACTGTTTTTTCTTAACTAAGTCAAACTTAGAATATTTCGAAATGTCTACATTAAAAGAGTGTATCGAAATGGTTATTGTACTAGGATTTGAAGGAGACAAACTGGCCCAATGGAGTGAGAGTAAATTTAAAGAATCTCAGGAATGAGAAGATAGATTACAGGAATGTGAACAAAAGAAACGTGAAACTGAACTAGAGCTAAACAAATATAATTAGAAGGAAAACAAAGTGAAACTTAACTAGCAGCGAAACAATTAGAATTACAGGCAAAACAAGCGGAACTCGACAACAAGAATGAGCAGGCAGAGTTAGGAACTCAGATTAAATTAAAGCAAATAGAACTAGATTCTCAAATACATATTGCAAGCAAAAAACTAGAATTTAAAGAACAGGAACATAATCTAAAGATATATCAAGGAATTGTAAAACCTTTTTGTGCAGGAGATAATATTTCAGCTTGGACTCAGAATTTTGAAACCTTAATGAAATATTATGAAATTCGAAAAGAACACTGGTCCATGATTTATATGAGAAATCTCGCACTAGAACCTTTAAATATCATTGAAACTATCACACAAGATTTAAGAACAGATTATGACTATATAATAGAAAGAATTATGCAACACTTTCTTCTTGATTCTCAGTGATAAATATTGCAATATGCAAAGTTAAGCCCAAAACCAAATCAAACATTTCTTGATTATGTATATGAAGTTCAGGATATTTTTTTCCAAATAGATAAAAGCTGCTAATATTAATAATAACTTTGACCTATTAAAAGACTTAATGCTTAGAGACAAAATTATATCATCTCTACACACTTAATTTACTATGTTTCTACAAGAAAATGAGTGTGACAATATTTCACAGATGGAAAGTAAAGGTTCAGCTTACTTTACAGCAAATAAGGATATTTTCACAATAACAGCTAGTGAAATAAATTTTGCAGCTGCAGCCACATTTAGTTAGTTAGTTAGTTAGTTAGTTAGTCGAAAGATCATCCTCATTGCACATCGAACCATTCAGTCCATAAGTGCTCGAATCCCCTCCTCCGCGAATCCCGCAGCGTGTAGCGGCTAACGACACCAGTTCTGTGTTGGTTTATCAATCTTTTTTGGCTTCCTGCGTAGTGTTCTTGTTTGACAACCCCTCTTTTAATTTGCTGTTCTCGCAGTCTGGCCATTGTTTTGGATTCACAGTCATCACTTTGTTCACGCAAAAGTCTTACTTCTCGTCGAGCATTCAGAATGTCAGCCTGGTCCATGGCGCGTCCGCCCTTCACCGTAGCCTCACTTGCGAGCTTGTCAGCCCGCTCATTTCCTTGTACTCCCGCATGCCCATGGCACGAAAATGAAACTATTCTTTGCCAGCCGAGACCGCTCCAGAGGCAGCAACAATTCTCTTCGGATCGACCGCTCCTCTATCCTCTTGATCATGTTCATTGAGTCGCTAAGAAAACATGCCCTAGTGAATGTCTGTGTCTCGAACCATATTATTGCTTTACTTACTGCCATGACTTCGATAGTCAGGCTACTTGTGGTTTCAGTGAAAGCACCAGAGTCCCCCTTCACAATTCTCCCTCCGGCCCGAGCCGTAAAGGCCCATGATGTTCTCACATGTCGGACGACCGACCCATCTGTGTTGATGACAGCACCACCGTCTAGCGAATTCTCGAGAACCAACGCTTGAGCCACAGTTAACAAAACCAAACCATTCAGCTATAAAACTAAACCAAGAGGAAAAGTAAATCCTTGCAAGTATTGTCAACAATGCACGGAGAGTGTGAAATGTTCGACAAAAATCCTAATTATGAAACACATTTAGAGATTGTCATGAATAAGCAACAATCTAAAGGAAGCTAGTATAAATGGGCCACTAAATGCTTCTTTTGCAAAGGTTACAGACACTGGTTAGCTAAATGTAAAGGTAGGTAGATGCTCAATAAGGCCAGCGCCGTAATGATAGAAACATCCAGTTCAGAAAGTGAATTAGAAAGTGAGGGAGAGCAAGAAAGCGTGAATGCATTACAAGTTATTAATATATTTAACATAAACAAATGTTAACCATTCAATAAATTTCACACAGATGGCATTTTAGATTGTGGCCATACTGTACCTTTATCGTATGAAAATTGCAATGCTGTCATTTCCTCAAAGGAAAACTGAAATTTCATAAAGGTTTTATAAAACAACAAGCCTTGTCACGTGTTACGTGATTCAGGTTCCACGTTAACAGCCATCCATAGATCATTTGTAAATCAAAAAGACTACACAGGCAAACATGTATCATGCCAAACATTTGCAGGCAACATTTAAAGGTATCTTTTAGCGGTAGCACAAATTAAGACACCTTTCATTACTGGCAACATCATATGTGCAGTATTAAACGAACCATGCTGCGATTTTATCATAGGGGATCGCCTGAAGTTATAGACTGCTCTGAACCATAAATTAAAGTTTGCTAGAGAAAACATCTACAAGCTAACGCAGTCATTAGATCTACTGCAAGGAAAAACCCACTTGACAACCAAACAGAGACTACACAGGCAAACATGTATCATGCCGAACATTTGCAGGCAACATTTAAAGGTATCTTTTAGCGATAGCACAAATTAAGACACCTTTCATTACTGGCTACATCATATGTGCAGTATTAAACGAACCATGCTGCTATTTTATCATAGGGAATCGCCTGAAGTTATAGACTGCTCTGAACCAGAAATTAAAGTTTGCTAGAGAAAACATCTACAAGCTAACGCAGTCATTAGATCTACTGCAAGGAAAAACCCACTTGACAACCAAACAGAGGCGCTACAATTAATAAACCCAAAGATTGCTTCTAGCAATAAGACCAGAGAAGACTTCATTATAGCGCAGCGTACAGACCCCTCCTTAGCTGACTATTTTATATTTGTGAACCAAATGTCAAAGCATACAAAAAACGCTTCATGGCAATTTAAGCTAACGAATGGAATCTTAACGAGATACTACGAAATAAATAACACTGTTGTGCAACAAACTGTTCTCCCAAAACAGTATCATCAAAAGAACTACAGATTGCCCATGATTCGCCATTTGCTGGGCATATGGGCTATTTGAAGACCAGAGCCAGAATTCTAACACAATTTTACTGGCCAAAACTGTGTAGTGATATAAAGAGGTATTGCCAATCATGCACAATGTGCCAAAAATTGGCTATAAAGGGGAAGAACCCAGAAGCAGAAGTCCACCCCACAGAATTGGTCTCAAGACCATTTCAAAAAGTTGCTGTAGACATTGTAGGACCAATCAATCAGATATACAATAGGGTTAATAGATTTATTCCGACCATGGTAGATTTTTGTACCAGATGGCCTGAAGGATTGCCTCTGAAAAACATCACAACCAAAGATGTGACAGATGTATTTCTTCATATTTTTTCACACATGGGATTCCCAGACACCATCATGTCTGATAGAGAGACTCAATTTATAACAACCTCTACACTTTTAATAGCGCATACCACCCATCTTCAAATGGTCTTTGCGAAAAAATTATTGGCGATTTAAAACATATGCTGGATAAAGTAACATCAGAATGTCCAGCAGACTGGGATACACTACTCCCCTCTGTTCTGTTTGCATATAGAGAAGTGCCGCAAGCCAGTACAGCCTTCTCACCCTTCGAATTAGTATACGGCGCTAACCCACGATGCCAACACATTATTTATAAAGAACTGTTAACAGGTAGCGTCACTGACGAGTTAACTACCTCATCATACAACATGGTCACTAGCATCCGTGACAAAATTATGAAATCTTGTACCATCGCTAAATTAGCACTACAAGACAACAGAAAATATGCGAATAAGAATGCCAAGACTTTAAAGTTAAAACCAGGACAAGATGTCCTACTTCTAATACCTGGTGTGGTTGTTTTCTCACGCACTGGTACCCGCCCGCCTCGGATTGTGTGTGTATGTGTGTGTACGTGTGTACGTGTGTGGTTGTGTGTATCAAGTATTTGTGTTCATGTCACCCCTGTTCATGTCTGTCTTTGGGTGTATGTGTGGTTGTGTCTGTCTTTGTGATGACCATGTCTGTACGTATGTATCTTTTTGTTTATGCATTTGTGTATATGTCTGTTATAGACAATGAACCCGCGTGACAGCATTGAGGCTACCCTCCTCGAACTGGAGACGAATACCATGAAATATTGTGCTGGTTGCCTAGAGTACCACTCCAACCAACTGGCTTATATGTGTATAGGTCATACTTTCAGAGAGGTTGTTGACGCCCATCTGGGGGATGTAATGCGAAGCGTACTGACAATCAATGATCAGGATAGTCCTTCGTTTCTTCAGGCGGCGTGTTCTGCGAGCTCGCAGACACCGACAACAAACACCGACAACCAAACCGGCATCACTGATGCTAAGGCAGAGTCCTCCAGACATCACCCAACCCACTCAGAATTAGGTCACCATCCCCTCAGTATTAATCCCAGTCCACCTTTACTTTTTCAGCTGATAGTGACTGCGACCCTCTACATAACACCCCACCTCATA
>JACEFZ010017551.1:147500-300000 GCA_014155875.1 Cepaea nemoralis | reverse complement strand
CTACTTACAAAAACAGACATTGAACTAAACAGGCAGCAACATGAACATGTTTCTCATTACTTGTCCGTTCATGCACGTGCATCCAGCCAGCGTTATGCCGAGGTCGGTAATCATCCGCTCAGGAGAGTTAGGTAAGGTGTTGGCAATGACGTCACCTCGCTTGAAGCCGTACACATGACGCAACCTGCTGGCAAACCTTCCGGCCAACCGGTAAACTTGTTCACACGTGAAGGAGGTTCTCTTGTCTCCATTATAAAACACAAACAGTTCTCTGTCTGGGCAGTTCTCTGCCAGAAACTGCACTCGTTTTGGAATGGTGTCCAGTTTCAGCAAAGATGTCGAGATATTTGCCATTACAATAACGATATTCCAACTCTAGAAAATAAAAGTATTGTGGAGTTAACCTCAGCATAACAAATAGTTTTAATTACCCTGTTTATGAACGCAATTTGTAATTAACTTCAATTTAACAAATAATTTGGAATTAACATCAGTTTAACAAACAATTTGTAATTAACATAGTTTAACAACTAATTTGCAGTTAACATTAGTTTAAAAATACCGTGTAATTAACCTGGTTAAATTAATGAGTTGGTATTAATCTGGTGTTGCAAATACTTTGCAATTAACCAAAGTTTAACAGATAATTTGCAGCTAACTGCAGTTTAGTTAATACTTTATTATCCTCGCTTTAACAGATAATTTCATATGAACCTCGGTTTAATACCAGTCTACAGTAAACTACTAGCGGTTATTTAGTGGCGCTTTATATCCTGGTAATTAAAAAAAAAATGGTTTCTTGTATTCCAGTACAGTAGACACTCCTGCTAGACATTTATTTGTCTCTGTAGACTGTTTATATAGTCATCCTAGACAGGCTAATGTCACAACGCCATAGGAACATTTGGTACGGTCAACAATGCTGCAGGGTATGCACCCACTAAAGTTCCGTTACATAAAAAATTTCAGTCACGTTTAGACGTGCCTCGTTTACAATTGTTTCATCCTAAATTTTCCGCGAATCAGAACTTTGATTTCATTGCATTCTACAAATGTCATATTTTTATCATAGTGTAGAATGACGAAAGCGGTACTTGAATTGAGTTGAGTCAAAAAATGACATCATTGCACTCGGGGCATTCCCATAATCGTTCAGTCATCATCTGCAACAGCCAACGTAGAGTCCCAATACTAATGGTGCCCATTATAATCTGATGTCCGTATTGCTTTACCTCTTAGAGACAACTGTTTACCAGATCCTCTGTCCATCCCCTGCGGACGCATTCTCTCTAGAAGAAGTTCTTCTATCTGTTCTTCTGCATTGTGCACGCGCTCCCAGAGGGTCTTTACCACAGTCTTCACCATCATGCAACAAATCACCCCTCAATTATGCAGCACCGACCAATCTGACTGCATATTTGTTTCCAACCACATCAGAATTTCCTGGGGAAAAGATGCAAGGAATCCTCACCACACGTGACACCTGGACTGATGCATGCCATTCAGCACGAAGCAATCCAGTCTTGCCAGCATGTATTGTGAATCAATCACAATCACGACGTTCGAATACAGTTTATTCTCCAACCAGCGGAAAGCGGCAGTAACTGCCTCCACTTCCAATCTCAGTGTCATGGACAGAAAGGGTTAATGCAGACCGACTTAATTAAACTATTAAGTTACACTACAACCAGAGAGACGGGAACAGCACGGGTTAACTTTAGGAAAACACTAGAAGAAAGACACGGTTAGTGATACTCAGTGAGCTCGGAGTTCCACAGGAAACGCAGGGTTCACAGAAAACTATTTGCCGGGGAATCTGTCTGTATTCGGCATTCGGGCACAAGGAAGTTTAGCGACCACACACACAGACTACAGCCGACAATTCCACACAAATCATCAACCTTATATACTCAAGAGCTTTCAATATCAAGATTGACATGGACTTCATGTAACATCTAGAACCAACACAACGTTACAACAAAGTACGTTAAGTTCTGCTTAGACTGTTTGCAAGAAGAACAATGATTTACTAGTGGCCTCGTATAGGTGTACGATAGCAGAACGAGCGAGTGTGTTAATTGACAACATCATAGGAGTGACAGTGGAGTACAACAGAGTGATGTCACCAAACGTATTGTCTGCAGTGGACAGTGTATTAGCACCCAAGACCATCAAGATGAATGTGACGGCTGGCTACAGAAGTGCTGTTTTATGTGCACCCTATCGTATAATAAAGTTGTCGAGCTGCCTCCGTGTGTCTTGTATACTCCATTGAGCGCATCGGTAAGCAGCAGTTTGTAAGCGAGTCAACTGACGAGAATAGTCACGGTAATTCCACCTGAATCTTGACATCATCATTGTATCCAACATAATCCTCCCTCCCCCAGTAACAGTGTCATTGCACTCGGTTGTGGTGTCATATGTTATGAATCCCCTTTTCCACGAATGCCTTTTAACACAGAGTCATCGGTATAGATAATCACATGACGAGAATAGTCCTGAATTAATTGCTGAGAGGTACTTGAAACATGTGGAATGTCACTCGCCAAGTTATTTGACAGTAAACTGGCATTACTAATGTTCCTAATATGGATCAAACATGCATATCAGGTAAAGTGACGTGATGTAGCATTTAGTTGGCATCGCTGGACCTGAAGCGCACGAGTAATAAAGTACAGCTAAACCTCGGTTTTCGTCGATAACCCGACAAAAATCAATTGAAAAATTTCGAAACCGACGAAAACCGAGGCAATTGTTGTCATGTGAATCAATGTAAATCCAATTAATTCGTTCTAGACACCCCAAAATACTTACAACAACAACAACAACAACAACAACAACAACAACAACAACAACAACAACAACAACTAAAACATTTCACGGAGAATAAATACAGTGTTTAATACTATTTTTCGGCACCAGACGTGTCCGAACTCGCACCTTCGCCATGCTTAGTAACACTGTCTATGCCAGTGCTCCGCTTGAATTTTTTAAACCATCCTCTGTTGGCCTTAAAACCACTAATTACACTAGTACTCGTCTCAGGCATTTTTTTAATGAGATCGGCATTCAACAGTATGGTTGTTTCACATACGATTACTTCCGAAAAAGAATCGCCATCTAACTGGTTTTGATTTATCAAAATTAATAATAACTGTTCGACATCTTCAATTGTGTGTGATTTCTGTTTCGTTAGCACATTCATGCCTTTCGCTTCATTAGCCTCCTTTATTACATCCATTTTTGCAATATTGAAACTTATCATGGATGGCAACTTTCCATGCATGCGACCGATTTAAGTAATCTTAATGCCGCTCTCGTATTTGATTATTAGCAAATGATGCTCACACAACAAAAAACAACACCAAACTGAGCACACACAAAAACAAAACAAAACGCGTGGGTCACTTTGTTTTCGCAAACTTAGCAGCGAGGTTATGTTGGCACACCGACGAAATCCGAAACAACCGACGAAAATGAAGATACATTTTTCCTTGAGAAAATCGACCAAAACCGAAACTGACGATAACCGCAGTCAACGAAAACCGATGTTTTACTGTACTTCGTTTACTTCATAGCATCACTGCGTCGTGGTTTGTACTTGGTATTCTCTGTACCAAGATGATCGGATGTGGAATCTACGGACAACACCAAGAACTAGCTCTCTCTCACTTTCTCTCTAGCACTCTCTGCCTCTAACACTCTCCTTAGCGCGCGCTCTCTCTCTCTCTCTCTCTCTCTCTCTCTTTGTCTCCAACTTTCTCTCTCTCTTTCTCTCTCTCTCTCTCTCTCTCTCTCTCTCTCACACACACACACACACACACACACACACACACACACACACACACACACACACGCCCGCGTTACACATGTTTGTCAGAATAATCAACTAAAGGTAAACCATTATTTGTGTTAATGTAGCCAGATATGTTAAATTCCACGGGATATCCGTGACGACGTGGTTAAGCTGCCTGCCTTGCGATGTTAAGGATGTGGGTTTGGGTCCGAAATCCGTCATTCGGTTCACGATTACATTTCCCTCAGACTGACACAGCTGCAGAGGTGTTTGGAATGTCCTGTGTCCACCTTCATGTCGTTAGAACCTTGCCTCTTTAGCTAGGACCAATGCCTTCCATCACTGTCCTTTATAAAACACTAGCTGACCCGGCCCGGCTTCGCCCAGTCCCTGGTGGGGAGCATCTCATTTAATTCATATAAGTAGTCATATAAGTTCTCGTTCCCGTTACCGACTGTCTGTCTGTCTGTCTGTCTGTCTGTCTGTCTGTCTGTCTGTCTGTCTGTCTGTCTGTCTGTCTGTCTGTCTGTCTGTCTGTCTGTCTGTCTGTCTGTCTGTCTGTCTGTCTGTCTGTCTGTCTGTCTGTCTGTCCGTCCCTCCCTCTCTGTCTGTCTGTCTGTCTGCCTGTCTGTCTAATCATTTATTGGTTGCAGTTAGAACAACCTTAGATAAACGAAGACCAACTTACAAAAAGCATTAGAAAGAGCACTTGAAAGATCTTTACATCTTCCCCCAACAATTAACTTGGGTAAATGGAGCGGCGGCAGCAGCATCACCAGAAGAAGGAAAAGGAGGAGTAGACAACTGCAGCGAAAAGGTGGGTCTGTCTATCTATCTGACCCGGCGTGGCTTCGCCCAGCTCCTGGCGGGTAGCGTCTCATTAAATTCATACAACAAAAAAAGTAACTTAAAAGAATGTCCTTCCACACACCATCCATTATTTTTAATGAAAACTCTTTCTAATCACCTGCATGACTACAGTAACTTCTTAAGCAAAAAAAGATGAGTTACAATGTTATGCATTGTGCATTATTTTTATGAAAACTTTGAAAATGCCTTACAGATTGTATCATTATTTATTATAACTCATATGCCGGTACATAACTATGGACAAAGAGTTTATAAATCTTTGAAAACGATGCCACAATATGACTATAAGTTATACAGAAAAGTTATGCCCCTTGAAATAACTTTTACAGAGTTAGGTCCCCTGAGATATATGAAATTATAATGAAAAATGAAAAATGAAATAATACTGAGTAAGCAGGCGATTTCACACTAACAAAATATCACAGTTGGCAGCTCTGGAATGAAAGGAAGACGTGTAGAAAATTTCATCTCAATCGGATGGGCCGTTCGCGAACAAATAAAGGACATACATACATACATACATACATACATACATACATACATACATACATACATACATACATACATACATACATACATACATACATACATACATACATACATACATACATACATACATACATACATACATACATACATACATACATACATACATACATACATACATACATACAGATGGACGGAGATTGCCTTTTATATATAAGACTGTGACGTAAAATATGGCTACAGTATTTATGTTTTCGAGTCAATTTACTTTTCATGAGTAAGATTTCTTCGTTGTGTAGATCTTGTAGAATTTCAGTATTTTTCTTGTTATTGATCCACGATTGTTTAACAACTTTTCTGTAACATTTGAGCTCACAATCGCCCTTTTCGTATTTAGTGATTGTGAAATTCCCCATGACTAAACAATGCGTGTCCTCAAAAACTGTATTTTAACTTGGTTGTTGGTGTTGTTCAATATGTTCTTAATACCGTTCAATGTTAGCTATGGCCATGAGGCATCTAATTTCTTTCAAATAATCCCAATTATTGTTGATCATGAAGCCAACATATTCAAAGTTTGTGACATCTTCAATGTCTTCGTTATCATTTGCAATGTTTCGTTGGAATGTGGCTTTGTCTGTGGACATTTTTCTAATCGTTTAGCAATATGCGAGAGGAGAAATGTGTCATCTCCATATCTAAGCTGTGGGATTTTATTGCCACCAATTACAGACGCATCAAAATTATCTCTGGTCTCATCATTTTTCACATGTCTCATTACATTTTCTGCATATATGTTGAATAGGTATGGAGAGAGAATGCGGTCCTATCTCATTCCCTTTTACACCTCAAAGCAGTTTGATGTTTCACCCACTACTCTGACAGCTGCTTTTTGATCATAATATAATGACTGCATTAGGCGGATTAGATGTGCCGTAAAACCCATTTACACATGACGTTCCACAATTTCTATTGTTGAAAAATAGTCGAAGGTGTTACTATACTATATGAAGCAAGAATGCAGATCTACATTGCAAGTTTTGAATTTTTCAGAGACGGTTATCATGTTGAACATGTGGTCCCTGGTTCCCCTGCCGTTTCAGAAACCTGTACGCACTTCATGTAATTCGTACTTTACTTTACTTTCAGTTTTATTCATGCTGATTTGCAAGAAAATTGTGCTGGCATGACATATCAGTGCCATGGTTCGTTAACTGGTGCACAGTTGTGAATGTCCTTTCTTTGGTGGGGGGGGGGGGGGTGTACATGTTTCTCTTTCATGCTTTGTGCCAAATGGCGCTATTCCAGATCTTGACATTCTATGCCTGGTAGATATGGACGCATGCTTGGATTAGTTCCGCTGGTCTATCTTCACAACCTGGTGACTTCCCTTTCTTAAGACTTTGAAGTACTTGCTCTAAATTTGGTTCTGTTTTTTTGTCGACACTTCCATGTATATTATCCGGGCTTTTTGTCGCGTCTTCGTACATTTCTCCACAGTCATCCTTCCATCTTGCTAATTTGTCTTTGGTTTCTGTTAAAGTGTTACCAATGCTATCATTTATTACATGTAACTATGGTCTGAATTCATTCGTCTGTTAATGTTCTGATTTCCTTTAACAGGTCTTCGTCTTTTCTTTGCTACTGAAGTTACTCGATGATACAAGATACTGAAGATATATTGCAAATACTGAATACAAACTGCCTCTTCTCTTTCCTGATAGCATTTCTGATTTCTCTCGTATAGTTTTTGAAGGTGGGGTTACTTGATACTATGTCTTTTTGCTTTAACTTTCCCTTGCTTCTATTTATCTGAGAGTTTTGTCAGTGATATATTTCTGCTTCCTATATCTTTTCTTAAAATCATGTTTTATGCTGATGTGATGAGAACGTCCTGCTTTAGAGTCATAGTGGCCGGAACAACGTTTTCTACTTCTGGAGGTTGACATGGTCAGTGTCTCTGATTGTCCTAACTGACATAGAGTCGTAGTAACTGGACACAGTGTTCTCCACTACTAGAAGTTGACATGGTTAGTGTCTTCGGCTGTCTGAACTGTCCTAGAGAAATCTTTATCTATGTTAGAGCAGATCTGAACCAGCCCGACACAGTGTGCCCACCATTTGTCATTGAACTCGCACACTGATTCAGCAAGACATACTGCCACTGTAACTACACGACTGTCAAACAATATCTCAATAGCAACATTCCAGAAAAGTTCAGTAGACAATCTACTGGAATGACATGTGTCATTGACTGATGCACTATGTAATAACTAATATTAGACTTGCTGCCTGTTCCTCTGTAATGTCTAGTATTATACTCTAGTTAATTTGGTTGCTATTTCTCCAGTCCATTTTTACATATCTGCACAGAAGTATAGCAGGTATAGAAGTATATAATGTAAAAGAATTAAAGTACAAGCTTCGATGGACGTTATCATGTTGATGTTAGTTATGTGTGTGTATGTGAGGCCAACATTGGGGCGCAGATTAGACAAAAGGAGTGGTTTACAACTGACAGCTTGGGTTAGTCTTTTTTGTTATTGAGAAAACATCACATGTTTAGTGACAAGACAAGTTACTGAATGTGACTTTAATGACAATTCGGCTTTAACAATTTTAAGATGCTGTACAACTTTAAATAGCGATTGACAAGGGTAAATCCCAGCTGCCCACAATCGACGTCATGGGGCACGTTTTCTTTGTATGTTTAAGTAATAAACAAACAGAAAAGGTAGCATTTCGAAATTTGTAAACATGTTAGCAAGAGTAAAGTTTGGAGTGAAATGCGATCTATTCTGTGTAAGAATTTGTGATGTTATAATTGTATTATTCAATAGTTTATAACTATGTTTGTTTTGTTTTGGTTTTTTTTAAGGAATGATTCAGCATCAGGGTGTGATAGTTTTAGTGACGTGAAAATCTAAGAGGCTGTTTGTCCGATCATTGTTTCCCAGTTAGTTAGAAAAATACAGCTGTGAGTTCACATTGCAGAAAAAAATTTGTAAAAAGGCATTGATAGGTGTGAAACGTGTTTCTAGATTTGCAAATTATTTGTTAACACTAATATACTAGGAAATATACATATTCACTTTAATGACCGAATAAAGGATAAATTAGAGTACAGGTGCAATTTCCATGATGAATTAACAAATTCCCTCCCTATAATAAATAATGTAGCCTAACATTAGAAAACTAATATTCTTCCTTGATCCCTAAGTACAGATTGCAATAACAAGATACATTAATGCAAGTATATAAACCAAAGAATAGACAATACACAATTAGATAGAATAACTTCTGCGAAAGTGAAAGATAATAAACACAGACACAATGTACACATCTCAACCAACTCCAATAAGGCTAACGTAAATCACAGAGTGGGAGGGGGGATGAAACCAACGATGATAACAATAAAATATAAGATATACATTTGTTATACCACGACTCAACGAATGGAGGTTTCGATCATAATAATCTTTATCGGGAACAACACTAACAGATCTATAGAAAAGCATGAAATTATAAAACTTAATAACATTAACATGCCGGCTTCGTGGCTTAGAGGTTATGACTTTTCTCCGTAATCTCGTATACTCTAGTGCGTTAACGTGATGACGGTAAGAATCAGCAGTGGCTCGAATCGCATCGATAACTTACGGGGTATGTGAGCCTGCTGCTCAGAAAGCAATGGCAAACTACTGAGCGTAATCTTGCCAAGAAATCAACATACAGCTGAAAGATGCTGGTGGTGACAGCAATGTCCTGTAAAGGATATGCAAAAAAAAAAAAAACATTAACACATAAACAGAAAAAGTATAGGCATGAACGAACGAACGAAAGAACGAACGAACGAACGAACGAACATACTTTATTTTCAAAGAGTTAAGAATTGGTCACGCAGGCCCGTATAACATTCTGCCCTTCTGTCACTCTCTTTCATACATTATTTCATTCACATATCATTCAAGGCTTACTGAGAACAGCAACAATATAAAATATATGCTTTATAAAGGCAGACATCAATACTACACGACTTAATAATATTAAATAGTGGTGTGGCACTTGTTATTAGCTATTTGGAAAATACTGGTCTACTAAAAGGGGGCTGGCTGTTATACTAGTTTTTTTTATTATTGTTGTTATTTCTATTATTAAGGGGGAAAGTAATGCGTACTGAGATAGTGTTCGAATAATTTGCGATTATAGGTATAGGGATTGGTGATGTCTTTGATTTCTTATGCAAGATTGCTCCACAGCTGAGCTGCAGAGGACGTTAAGCTTGTTTTGTATAAGTCAATCCTAGACTTCGGAAGGTGTAGTATATTTAATCGTTCACTGTGTCTAGAATTATATTTAAACAATGGCCAAAGGTAATTTGGGGCATTCCGATGTAGGATGTTGTGAATTAGTTTGGCTTTATTGAAAAGCAGGCGTTTGCGGAGTGGTAGTAATTGAAGGCGTTTATGAACGCTAGGATTGCCAGATAAATGATTGCTATAAATTAAAATCATGGCCCGTTTCTGGAGTGAATTCAGTCGCTTGGTGCTTAAATTGGAACAACAGTCCCAGATTACAGAGCAGTAGTCAAAATGTTTCTGTATGTGAGAAATATAGAATATTTTCCTTGTGGCCGCATCAAGGAAAATTTAAATTTTGGCGAGTTGGTAGACTTTTTTCGCCGTTCGTTTAACGAGCGCTTGAACGTGGGAATTAAAGGTTAGGTTTCTATCAATAATTAGGTCTAATGTTTTGTGCTCAATTACACTTTCTACTGGCATATTTTTGATGTGAAGTTGAAGTGATGTGTGTGAATTTAGAGTTTTAAGTCTTTGTCTGGTTGTTAATAACATTGATTATATATATATATATCGGACACGCACTTACAAGTCCCATATCCGGACGGCGTGTACCTCCAGTCTCCTTTGCTTCAGAGTGCTGGAGAGTAACCTGGCACAGAGTTTCAAAACGTCCCCTGGGCGTCCTTGGGCCGTTCCTCATTCATGCTTAAGCATGAGCATTTTCATCCCTTCCCAAGCCATTACGCTCTGGATGAAGGTACGTGTGTGTTTAAGAGGTATCATTACCCTCTCTACCATGAATGGTGCCTGGTCTTGTGGAATATCTTTCTTTAATCTATGACCTTTTCTCTCTGTTGTGTTTGACGTTATGTCCATGTCAGTTACCGTTTGGCTTTTGTACCATTCTCTTTTATGATCTGTGGGGTATGCCATATGAGCAATTAGTGGTAGCACCATTGTGATAGTCATGTATTATCGACTTATAGGCCTTATGTATCTGATCTTTGTTAGGTATGATCTTCTTCTCTCCTTTTCACTTAGTGTTCTCACCACTGTGAATGTCCTCACCAATGTGATTGTCTTCCCCAAATGTGACTGTCTAGATTATACATATACATATATATCCACCAGTGTGAATGTGTCTATTAACATTACTGTGTACATGAAATTTAACAATTATAAACTATAGTATTTCATAGCAAACAATAATATATTTTTTATATATTTTACATATGTCCATTGTATCATACATTCGTCCTTTCAGCTTCATTTAATATCTCTTTCGTAATATTAGATATGCCATCCCATGGCTTCCTATCTGATTTCGTTTCTTGGCTAGTGTTTTGATGTTATTCCACATTTATCTGCTTGACATAGTTGCCATTGTGAAATCCCTTTCCTGTATGTTGTCTGTTTATATCATACATAACCTGTTTGTTTATATGCACTTTATTTTACTCCCTGTTGGAGTGCATATGTGTACTGTGTCATGTTCACAGGTTGTGATAACTGATCTTCAACCTTTAATCAGCTCAGTCCGCAGCATCCTGCTGAAGCGAAATCCTGAGGTCAAAGTACTGAAACTTGGCTTGAAGAAAACATTCATTTTATCTGTCATGACATCAATACATATGTACAACTTATCATTCACGCATTCCAAAAACGAATTGTATTTCAACATCGTCTTTGTTTTGACGGTGATGTTGATTGTATGTTACATGAGATTACTTGTATAAATGTCTCTCATTCTTTTCTTTTATTCTGGAACCAGAAAGAAAACTTTCTTGTGCTTCGTTGGTTTGCTACTGTTGTGTACTGTACACTCAGTGGTTCTTCAACCCGGTGATTTCTTCACATGTAAAGTGTTTTATTTATATCATATGATCTCAACATGTATTGTAGTGTTCAGTAGCAAATTTCTGTTGAGCCTTCTTGTTATTTTAAAATATTTATGGCATCTTATTAAATTCACTCACCTTGCATTCTATGCTTGTGAAATGATGCATGGGGTGATGATATGATCATTCCTCTTATGATACGATGGTATTCTAATGAAATGATGGCTCATGTGTTATGAAATTGATATATGTTTCCATGATGTAATGGTGTAAACATGGATGCTACATAATAAAATGATGGCAAATGTTCGTTGAAATTGATGTTTCCATGATGTGATGGTGTAATTATGGGTGATACATTAGTTGATGTGTAGGGTGTATGATGTATTTTTTGTTGTGTATACAAAATATATATTTTTGAAAGGGGGGGGGGGTACGGGGTGTCAGGCATTGGTAGCACCTTTGGTAAGGATGACTCTCATGTCCTCTTCAGGACCCATCCCCCACTGGTCCAAGCCTGACACCCAGCTCGTGCCTGTGGCTCATAGTAGCTGTCAGCATGCGACAGCGGCCACCCCCCGGGCAACAGCTGTGAGAGGCTGGCTAAACCAGGCATGGGTATCCGATTTGGTGTCAAACCAAGAGGTAAACTAGGGCATGCCTACCCAGCATGTGAAGACAGGATCCGGCAGACTGCGCGGAAGAAATCATTCCTGATTCAACGGGCAAGACGGCGTTTACCTGCAAAGCGTTGTGGAACGTAATGAGCACGGCAAGGCACGTAGAGCGCCCTGGTCATCCACGGCACCTGTATTCGTCTCCAGTCGTCTCGACTTGTCTTGCCACTGGATTCAGATGGACTCAGGAAAAGAGTGAGGTCGACGAATTGCGCAACTCTTCCTCACTTTAATCCAAGTCATCGCGCAAGTCATTCTTCATCCAGCGTCATATATCACCTTCAAGCCCTGTGGCGATGGGCGAGCGGCGAAGCGGCAGGCGTGGGTACGCTGGCAGCCCTAGTCGCAGACCTGCACACAGGCGGCTCAGGCCATATGGTCGTCTTCTACTGACCGGAGCAGCAGTGGGATTCGGCAGCCCCCTGAGCGACTGAGCAGCCCTCTATAGGAACACACTGCTCACCTCCGTAGCATGAGGAAGGGGCTAGAAAAGGTGCCCTAAACATTGTCTACTCCATCACTACCTAACCAGCTAGCCGCGGTTGGTGGGTACCCTAACTGCGGTCGACATACAAAGAAAGATAAAACAAGCAAAGCTAAAAGAGTAAACCATATTCCCTTAACAAATGGAACTTGGAATGTACGCACCCTACTTGACAGAGACGGCGCGTCGGGTCCAGAGAGACTAACAACACTGATTGGGAAAGAGCTGGGCAGGTACAATATTGACATTGCAGCCTTGAGCGAGACACGACTTGCAGAAGAAGGCCAAATCTGTGAAATAGATGCCGGCTACACATTTTTCTGGAGTGGGAGGAAAAGTGAGGAAAGACGTCAATCCGATGTGGGATTTGCCATTAAGTCGGCCCTGATCGGCAAATTAGCTGGATTTCCAAAGGCTATAAACGACAGGCTCATGACCATGAAGTTGCCCCTGCTGAATGGAAGGAAGCATGCAACCATTGTGAGTGTCTACGCACCAACTATGACCAACGAAGATGATGTCAAGAACACGTTCTATGAGGACCTGCACAATGTATTAACATCTGTTCCCAAAGGAGACAAACTTATACTCCTTGGGGATTTCAATGCCAGAGTAGGCACGGACACCACCTCTTGGAGTGGCATTATTGGAAAGCATGGAGTCGGAAATTGTAACAGCAATGGACTCCGCCTTCTTCAGACATGTGCCGAACATGATCTCCTGATTACGAACACAATTTTCCGTCTCCCCATGAGAAATAGGACATCGTGGATGCACCCTCGCTCGAAACACTGGAACCTCATTGACTATGTCATCGTCAGGAGGAGTGACAGACAAGACGTTCGAGTGACAAAATCCATGTGTGGTGCCGAATGTTGGACAGACCATCGTCTCATTGTCTCGAAAATAAACATTCACATCAGGCCACCACGGCGTCCTCAAGGGGCGAAAATGCAAAAAAAGCTAAATGTCACCCGCCTGAACAGCAAGAAAATGCAGCAGTCGTTTGAAAATATGCTGGAAGACCGCCTCAAGCCCAATACTGCAGCTAGACAGGATACAGAAACAGAATGGAGAGCCCTAAAGGACATAATTTACAACACTGCTATGGAAATCCTGGGTCCAGCCCCCCGAAAGCATAAAGACTGGTTTGATGAAAATTCCGAAGACATCAACCAATTGCTGGCCGAGAAACATCTTCTCCTCAAGGCACATTTGAATGACCCAAAGTCAACATTGAAAAAAAGATGCCTTCAAGAACATTCAGAGAGTAGTGCAGCAGAAACTTCGGCACATGCGGGACTTCTGGCTGAGCAGCAAAGCTGATGAAATTAAGGGCTTTGCTGACAGACATGATATGAAAACTTCTACGACTCACTGAAAACGGTGTATGGTCCTACATCACCAGGCATAGTTCTCCTCCTCAGTGCAGATGGGGGAACATTGGTCACCGATAAGAAGAAAATCCTTCAACGCTGGGCAGAGCATTTCAGCAAAATATTAAATGCAACTTCCGTCTTCGATGATGAAACCATCAACTGCCTTCCTCAAGTTCCCACCAATGAGACACTTGATGACCTGCCAACCATAGTGGAAGTAAACAAAGCCATCCAGCAACTCTCCAGCGGCAAGGCACCTGGTCCTGACTCCATCCCAGCAGAGATATACAAGGCAGGTGGGCCGGTCCTAACAGAGCAGCTTCACCAAGTCTTTACAAACATATGGGTGAACGAGACCATGCCACAAGATTTCAAGGACGTGTCAATAGTCCACCTTTACAAACGGAAAGAAAACCGCCAATCCTGTGACAACCACCGAGGCATCTCCTTGCTTTCAATTGCAGGGAAGATACTCGCCAGAATTCTTCTCAATCGCCTCACAGGCCCATCTCGATCAAGGTCTTCTTCCTGAGAGTCAATGTGGCTTCAGAAAAGAACGTGGAACTGTTGACATGATTTTCGCTGCAAGGCAGCTGCAAGAGAAATGTCAGGAACAGAACTGCGAAATGTTCTCCACTTTCATTGACCTTACCAAGGCTTTTGATACAGTCAGCAGAGAAGGACTGTGGAAGATTATGGCAAAATATGGCTGTCCACGAAAGTTTGTCCAAATAGTGCGGCTATTTCATGACGGCATGCAGGCAAGAGTACAGGAAAATGGTGAACTGTCTGAACCCTTTCCTGTCACCAATGGAGTGAAGCAAGGATGTGTCCTGGCACCAACACTGTTCAGCCTCATGTTTTCAGCCATGTTGATGAATGCCTTCGAGAACGACGAACATTGGAATAGACATCAACTACCGTATGGATGGAAAGTTATTCAATCTCAGAAGGCTGAAAGCTAAAACCAAAATTAACAGCGACACCGTCAGAGAGCTCCTGTTTGCTGATGATTGCGCTCTATACGCCAACTCAGAGGCGGACATGCAACATAATGTTTCAGCTTTCTCACATGCCTGTGCCAACTTTGGGCTCAATATCAACTTGGAGAAGACTGTAGTTATGTACCAGCCAGCTCCAGGGAATAATCACACTGTGCCGAATATCAAAGTGAATGATCATAGACTAAGTGTTGTGGACAAATTCACCTATCTTGGCAGCACTGTGTCACAAGCTGCCACAATTGATGACGAAGTGAATGCAAGAATCTCCAAGGCCAGTGCGGCCTTTGGCAGACTGTACAAGAATGTATGAGACAGAACTGGAATAAGCCTGCAAACAAAGCCAAAAGTCTACAAAGCAGTTGTATTATCCACACTGCTATATGCTTGTGAAACCTGGACTGTTTATCAGCGACACGCTAGGAAATTAAACCACTTCCACACAGTCTGCCTAAGGAAGCTTCTGAAGATTAAATGGCAAGACAAGATTCCAGACACTGAAGTCCTAGAAAGAGCATCCATGCCCAGTATCCACACTATAATGATGAAGAATCAGATTCGTTGGGCTGGTCACTTGACTCGCATGCTCCCAAGGTGGCCAGAGGAAACGCTTTAAAGACACTCTGAAAATTTCACTGAATGCTTTTGGAATTCATTATGACACCTGGGAGGCTGCAGCCAGAGACCGAAATTCGTGGCGTGCATCATTACGCAAAGGTGCAGTCATATGTGAGGCAACCAGGACTGCAAAAGCTGTGAAGAAAAGGCAGGACAGAAAAACCACTGCAGGAAATCCTCCTCCAGAGACGTCAAGCATTCTTTGCCCACATTGTCAAAGAACATTTCGAGCCAAAATAGGCCTTATCAGCCATCTTAGAACCCACGGCTCCACACCTTCATTCCCACTGGATGAAATGAATGGTCATCATCATTCTTGATGGACAAACAACATAAAACGTGATGTATTTTTATTAATCAATGTAGATGTTCTAAAATAACTTCACTTGATGTTGGTGAAGTTTGATGCTGGTCTTTAGTGTTCTTGTTCCATTCACATCGTGGGACTTCTGGTCATTAGTAGTGGCCCCTTAGATTATAGGCTGAATTGTTCAGATTTCATCTAAGCACATCTTTACGTCTGGTATTTCCGTTATCTGGCACTCCCTTTCGGACATTCGGCATTCTTACAATGTGGCAATTTACAAATCGGAAAACGTATGTATGTACTGCAACAATTAAATATATTAAATACATGATAGTGTCAAATTGCTTGGATGCAATTTGCAAACATTTCATTCAGCAATTCAGAGGTTTTAGATGACATCCGGAGCACGTCCTAATTCCACTTCAATAGTTATGCACAATGTTACATGCAGGTTGTATCAGTCTTCAGTCTTTGCCTAATGTTGTCTACAGTCTACTTAGTAGGTCAGCTAGATTGTTATCTTTTCCTGGTATGTGACAGATGTCAAAGTCGTAGTCCTGTAAGAGAAGAGCCCATCTGTGTATTCTAGAGTTTTTTGGTTGTCCTTCCTTAAAGACTTTTAAAGGTTTGTTGTCAGAAAGAACTAAGAATTTCTTTCCCAGTAGATATTTTGAGAATTTGTTGATACTTTCTATCAGCGCTAGAGCTTCTAGTTCTGTTATAGCATACTTTCGTTGAGTCTCTGACAATTTTTTGCTGAAGTAGAGGACAGGATGTAGTCGTCCGTCATGAAGTTGAAGTAAAATAGCAGAAATTGCATGAAAGCTTGCGTCAGTCTGCACTATGAAATCTTTCGTAATGTCAGGTAATTTCAAGATGGGTTGGTTACTGAACAGTCTTTTGATTTGGTCAAGAAGATTGTTGTGTTTGTCAGTCCAGTTGACTTTTGTCGGTTGGCCTTTCTTTAAGAGTTCCGAAAAGGTTGATGTCATGTCAGCAAAGTTTGGGATGAACTTTTGATAATAGTTTATCAGTCCCAACACACTTCCTGACATTCTTTCTTAGTAGTTGGAGGTTTAATATTTAGAATTTTGGTAACCAAATTTGGGTCAGTTTTCCGAAATCCATTCGAGATACGATGGCCTAGGAATTGAACTTCATTGTATCCTATCTCGACTTTGCTTGGTTTTGCTTTTAATCCATGTTGTTCTATTCTCTGAAATACCTGTTCTAGGATTTCAGTGTGGTTATCAATGGTGGTTGTATGGATGCATATGTCATCCATATATGTAGCTACATCTTTGATGCCTTGCAAAAGGTTTCAGCATCATTCGCATGAATGTGCTCGGAGCGTTTTGAAGTCCGAAAGGCATGTAGGCCCATTCATAAAGGCCTAATGGTGTTGCAAAAGCAGTAATATGCATGGATTGTTCCTCCATTGGGATTTGCCAATATCCCTTTGTGAGGTCTATTTTAGAGACAATATTTTGATTTTGCCATGCCATCAATGAGATCATCTACATTGGGCATGGGTTCAGCATCTAACGAGGTTAATGCGTTGATCTTCCTATAGTCCACGCAAATCCTTAAGGTGTTATCTTTCTTTTTCACTATTACTAAAGGTGAACAATAATTTGAAGTGGATTTTCTTATTATCCCACACTGATCCAGTTCAGATATTTCAGTAGTTACTTTGTTTTAATAATGCATTGGGATTGGATATGGTTTTACTTTCACAGGTATGTCTGATAACAGTGTGATTTTATGTTGTATCAGAGTTGTTCTCCCAGGCTTATCTAAAATAGTTCACTGAATTTCTGTAACGAATTTTCCAGTTTGATTGTGTCTTGTTTGGCTAAGTTTTTATTAATTTGGACACTTTTCCAACTGCTGGTATCTTTGGCTGTCGGTGTTGGTATTTGTTCTGTAATGACGTCATGTTGTTGTTCATTTATTATCCAGCAGGCTGCTGCAACTCTGGGTTGTGTTTGTTCTACTGTTGTTTGGTTTGTCCTTGTTTCTGTCAATGTATGGTTTGAGCATATTTATATGAAAGATCTTTTTCCTTCCATTAACATTAATTTGGTAGTCTACATCACTAATTTTGTTGGTGATGTTAAAGAGACCCTGCCATGATATAATTAGACAATCTCTGGGGTCCGGTAACAGTAGCCATACTTCATCTTCTTCTTTCAAGACGATTGTCTTGGCTTTCCTGCTATCATACTGTCTGTATTTCTCACTGACCTTCTGTAGTGCCGCTTTTGCAAACTGGCAGGCTGTGACGATCTTCTCCCTTAGATGGGTGACCATCTCGTACGCTTCCCGTTTCGTGTAGTCGTGTACTTTGTTTGTAAGCAAATCATTACAAGTTGCAGTGGACCTCTTGGATTTGCCCCATACACCAGTTCGAACGGGAAGAAGCCTGTGCATGATTGAGGTACTTCGCGGTATACGATCAGGACAGCTGGTAATAACAGGTCCCAGTATTTGGGTGGTTCTGCCGCGACCTTGGCTAGGGTTCGTTTTAAAACCCAATTGAAGTGCTCGTTTACACCGTTTGTCATTGGGTAGTACGGACAGCTAAATACTTGCGGTATGTCTATGCTTTTCATGGCACTCTGTGTAGCCTCTGATATAAATTGGCTACCCCTGTCGGATAGTATGCACGCTGGAAATCCTATCCTACTGAAAATTAATAGAAATGAATCAACAATGGCTCTGGACGTGATGGATTTAAGCGGAATTGCCTCGGATCATCTAGTGCACAGGTCTATCATTATTAATATAAACCTGTTCCCTCGGTCCAGTTGTCGTGTTGAGGGGTCCCCCAATATCGACAGCTATTTTCTGGAATGGTAGGGATGCTAGATCAGTTTCTTGAACTTCTGCCTTAGGGTGTTTACCTTTCGGTGTAGTCCTTTGGCATAGCTCACATGATCGAACATACCTTCCTATTTCCTTTGAATAGCCTGGCCAGTAGAATTGTGCTAGAATTCTTTGTCTTGTCATGGCCATCTCCATATGTCCTGCAAATGGGGAGTCGTGCGCCAATTTCAGCGCTTTGCTGCGGTATTGTAACGGCAGTACTGTTTGTGAGACGAGCACTGTTCCCTTTTTGTATTGTCTTGTAAGTATGTTGTTATTTTAAAAGAAATTCCACTTACCCTTTTTCCCTTGTTTGGATGGGAGGTTGACTTTGTCAAAACATGCCCGTAGTGTTATGTCCTCTTTCTGTTGTGAACCAAAGTCTGTAGTGACTGTCAGTGAGTCTTGTCTATTGTCTGATGGGACCGTGTCTATGTCAGTCAGTACAACCTATGGTGTGGCCTGCATATCTTCTTCTTCTTTTTTCTTTCGTATCTGGCCGCTCGTAACTGCATTGGCTGGCACGCACTTTATTTCCCACTCTATTGCTTCTTCATGGGTACAATCCTTAACATGTGGGATGTTCCCAATCATCAGACCTGCACATGGGTTTGACAGAGCTGCTGCGTATATTCTTCCCTCATAATAGGGGCATCTTATGGTAATGCATGCAATCGGGTATCTCTCAACGGTACCTCCAAATGTTCTGCAGGTAACACTTCTGCCTGTGTAATCTTTCTTTCCTATTCACCAGTCTTCGGTCTACCCCTACTATGGATGCACCTGTGTCCCTGACACATGTTGTTGGCGATCCATTAACCCATGCTTGGTGGACCTTCAGGGTGCCGTTTTGAATGTTGACTGCATTGGCCTCTTGTATGGGTATACTATGGCCACACGCCAGGCTACCGTCTTTGTGAAATTCATTACAAGTTTCACAGTGTATGTCAGTGGGGTATGTCTGTAGAGTGGCTGCGTTAGTGTTTTCGTATTCGTCAGTCTCACTACTGGTGATGACATATGCAGTGTTAGCTTCTTTCAAAGCTTGTCTCATTCTACAAACCTTGGCTATATGCCCGTAGCTATTGCAAAGATGACATTTGAAGCTATTGGTGTATGCGGCATATTTGTTTACTCTCTGCGATGTTAGATTCTTTATGTACGCATCATAGTTAGGGATTCTTGTCGCACATTTCGAGTGACCCGTGCTGTCTTTTACAATGTTGACATTGTATTACTGTAACCCTTCTTTGACCTAGGTGTCTCTCTCTGTGGGTAACCTCTTTGATTGTACCTCTTGTTTGTTGACCATACTGTGGAAATCTGTTGGGTCCACTATTATATCTTTGATTGGACAATCTGGCAGCCGCCCCTATAGCTAAGTCAGGTTCAACCCCTTCAGCAAAAATGTCCATATGGGCATTATAATATGCCTCCCCTTTGGACTCCATGTCTGGCACTGATGTACATTTGTTCTCAATCAGAAACGTCGCCATAGCTTCTGGCACGGAAGAAATTAGTTTATCCCTCAACATGAGGTCACGTAATTTGTTAAAGTCGAAGCCTACATTGGCTGACTTAAGCCACTTGTCAAAAAGTGACTGGGTTTCCGAAACGTAATCTAAGAAGGTCTGATTAGCCTTCGGTGCCAATGTCTTGAACTTGGTGCGCAAACCCGCCTGATCTAAAGAAAAATGTGCCAGTACCCTTTCTTTGATATAATTATAGTTTGTTCGGAGGTTCTCGGGTATAACCTCTACGACCTTCAAAGGTTCGAAGGCAAGATGGCGATGAAAAAGTATCGCCCACTCTTCGGCTGGCACTTTATAATGGTTCATTAGAACCTCAAAGTTAGTTACCCAGGCTGATATTGAATCGCCTTGTGTATAGTTTATGATGAGACCCTGGTACCGTTTAATGGGGTCCAAAGCTTTCGCTGCTATTTTTGCTTGAGCTATTTCAGCCTCCCTATCTTTCTCAAGAGTCTTTACCTTTAAGTTGCCTTCTAACTCTTTATCTTTCATTACTAACTCGGTTGCCAGTTTGTCCTTTTCAAATGCAAGCCTTTCTTTTTCTACGGCCAGCTCTCTATCTTTTGCTGCTATTTTCTCTTTCTCTAGATCAAGTTCTTTTTCTTGTTGTCTCTCTAGAGATTCTCTGTTCTCTCTTTCTAGAGCTGCCTGAGCCTCTCTCTCTTCTCTTGCTGCTGCTCTCTCTGCTTGTTGTTGTGCCTGAAATCTTTCAATTCTTGTTTGGCCCATGCTGCAAGATCAGGTCCTGACAAGCCGCACTTTTCACCTAAGGCTATGAATTTTTGGAGTGACGACATGGTTTAATAACAACTTATGTCCACTTAACGACCAAAGAGTATCTATCTGTATGCCAAGATCGGTGGTATCCACCCAGTCAGGAGGTGTTCTCTGTCTCGGTGAGCAGTGATGCAGTCGGTGTGTGACGCTGGTATCGTGTCACAATGTCCAGAATATTTTACAACACAGAACAAACGATAACGCCTATAAGAAATGTTAACTACCTTAAACGCAGACAACTGTGAACAATTTTATGTAAAGATACACTGAGAACATATAGTCACGACGTATAAACGGACGATGTTACAAAACAACACGTGGTTCTAAACAGCAGTCAGATCTCTATAATACATTATCACACTTAATTTGGCTGCCGTTAGAATAGAACATACCTTTGTGCATGAACAATATTCAGGCACAAAAGTAACCCAACCAACCACCCACAAACATTTAAGACGCAGACATACACTCCATGGAGAACGTGCCCGAATAATACACCTATGAACCACCGGACAAAATGCAAACAATTACAAACAGACAATTCAACTGGCCTGTTGTGATGATCCGGCGTCGTTGTTGATGTCTGTTGATGGTCCAGTCACGCTTCCAGGGCCTACAGAAGGATGACTGTAGAAAATGTGGACTTTGATGGGATCTTCCGAAAATGATGATTAATTCTCACTGTCCCTACTACTGACGACGGATATTTGATGTATTTGAGGTTTCTTCATGCTTCCATGGCCTGTACACGGGTGTACGGTTGATTGTAGAAAAATTTGGACATTGATGTGATCCTCCAAAAATGATGATTGATTATCACTGTCCTATACTACTGACGACGGATATTTGATGTATTTGAGGTTTCTTCATCGATGTCTTGAATTTGATAGATCTTCATCGTTGTTTTGATAATAATTGTCTTTTTAGAGCCTATATACTTGAAATGAAGTGATTCTATAAATGTCAGACGTTGCGTCCCCTCCGCAGCTACGACCGCTGCTGTGTTGTTAGTAATTTTCTCTTCAGCAAAATAGTACAATTCTTGGACTCTACCGTAGATTTACTACCTGTACACGGTCCACTGTTAAATTTAGAAGATGCTATCCTCTTTTTGTAGAAAGACGTTGTACAACACTAACAAAACATGGTCCCGGCTGGAAGTGCTATATTCATGATGGCTGTGTGGGCTGTGGTTGCAGGTGTACCTTTCGATAGTTGCATTATGTTATAAGAATATATTCATCTTTCTGTGACAATGGTTCCCTGTGTCTGGGTGACCATCGGTGACTTTGTTACGCCTTTAATGGGTGTTTCGTGGTTTAAGAGACCCCCAACTTGCCAAACTCCTGCTTCACTTCTAGGGCTCGTCGAGCAAGTAGCTGACAATTTCCACGAGACACACAGACACGCAGCAACTGTAGTAGAAGGAACCAACGTCCTAGAATTGCACAGTGTCTTTATTCTGGATATTGTTATCTCCAAACGTACACCAAATGACATCGTGCTTCCGATACATAGAAGGGTGGATGTATCCAACAATAAACATGTAACGAATGGAATAACTGTCAATATTAATATATGCCGTTAATTATCGTTTTGATTCCTACACCACTACTAGCGCTAACGTATAGGCTTAAATGTCAGACCAACTTACTGTTGTTTCTGCTGCAGGCCATCTTGGACGAGCGAGAGCTATCACCTGTTGACACCGACAACCCAGCTTATTCTTCGTTGATGCAACATATCGCGTTGATTGGAAACTTTATTCTGTCAAGAGGCATGTTGATAATTATACTTGACAGCCTTCAATATTCTGCATGATGTTCAGAAACGCCTGCATAAGTTTTCACAACCAGCCAACACCGCAGTTCCAACCTGACTGACGGTTTATCCTTCTTCGCCGTGACCCCACTTCCGTCATCTCCAAATTCATGGAGTCTTGAGTGATTTCCCTTCTCTCGTGATAACATTACTATCACTCAACACGTTTGTGGGGTGATTGTTAACTCTACTCTATTCTTGTTGATCGCTAGCTTTACCGTAGGCCTTCTATTAGTACCTAATACTGGTACTTTATGCCTGCTCATAGCTACATGACAGGTACAGAAGTTCAGTTGTTAAAGGTGCCAGATAAGAAATGATGGTTTCGAAAACAGTTAAAAATAGATATTTAGTGGCGAGTCAACAGAGTTATACAATGGCATCTACGATAGTATTGATTCCCGCTGGAAGGATGCATTCAAAAGATTTGATAAACTGGCTTTCAATTTTATGCCTAAATAAGCTATTAGAGTAGCATGGCTTCAATGATGTGCCTATACATCACCGATTCCATTGTGATCAGAATAATTTAAATGGTTAGAGACAGTTTTGTCAAAGTCTTGTAAATAACGCAAAGGTTTTCCATAAAGCGATTGTCTAGGCGTCTACCGGTCTGCCCAGTATATTGTATGCTACATCGCCTGCTAAGAATCACATATATTAGAATGCGTAATACGCATGTAAATGAGTCTTTCAAGGAAAAGATGCCTAGTGGGAATATAATCACCTTGACCTAAATAACATTTGGGCATGTCAAGCACGTCTTCCGGCGACATTAAGATGTACCCTAAGATGAAGAAACCGTAGGGAGACGACCGTGAACAAGGTGGTCTATGAGATTTTTGTTGCGGCGAAAGATTATCACAGCGCTGGTAGGAAACATCCCGCGAATGATTGGGTCTGACCTCAGAATTGACCTGTACCAGAGAAAGATATGTTTGATGGCCAGGGCATGTGGATGAAAGGTAAGGATACGTTTGGGTTCATTGCTGGGTTTAGACCGTCCGATATTCACCCCATGCGGCGTGGAGGTGTGAAATCATTTGTAGACGACTTAGTTCTCGGTCGGGGTGGCTCATTAAATCAGTCGAGGTTCCTAAGGGACTCTATTGAATAATGGTGCATGGAACTCTGGGCTACCTTTTGTTTGTAAAGAGTCACTGCACAAGACTCTAGGCTACTATTCGTTTGTAAAGAGTCACTATATTACGGAGTTTCCGGCTTAGGTAAAGATGGCGGGACGTGTTTTCTTCCAGCTTGACTAAAGACGGTTGATCGGCGGTTTGACAATCCGCCATCATAAAACTCCCAGCTGTTACAGAATCAGATTTCTGGCTCCAAATATTTGATGCTTCGCACAAACATAGAGAGCCACGACTTCTGCCCTATGCGCTAACTTAGACACGAGAGGAAAGACAAGACAAGACTCCCTAGGGTGAGGGGAACCTGCTATCACACTTTAACAACGGGATGTCTTTAGCCCCGGGACATAAGTGCCCTCAGTCCACCAAACACCTTCAGCCCTTGGATCACTATCTCCCTCGCTATCAACCAAGGGACCTTATCCCTTTCAAACCTCGTCCTGAAAATATAACACAACTCTGGTATCTAACTATGTAAACAAGATGGTGTATTATATAAGATGAATGAGGATGATATGACGACTCCGAGAAAAGCCTCACTATATCTAGGTGAGACCAGACAGGGATGTGCTAGAGCCGTCTCAGGGTAGAAGTATCATCCTCGGGACAGGTCAAGAGGATCACGCTACAGGTCAACTCAAGTACGGCCTCACCGCGTGTATCCAGTCTCGTCTTCTCGAACTTGCCAACGGGTCGACTCAAGGGTATCTGGAACCTCTTGTCTGGGATGACCTGAAAGACTGGCTCACACTATTTGATAGATATGCCCAAAGTCTCTGGTGTTGCCGGGGACCTGTAATCATCTGATGTACCCCTGCAACGTAGCACGTAGACTGTGGGAAATGGGAGAGTTCTCTATCTCCCTGTATGCTGGCTAAAGTCAATCAAGTCACTGGTGGAGGAACTCTCCCACCCAATCATAAACATAAGCCTGAGTGGCTGGGCACTTGGTAACAATGGAATAGTTCAGTAACTGGCGGTGGCTCTTTAGATAGTCAGCACATCTTGGACAAGAACTTGGCAAGTGTACTTTTTTGGGTGGAAGATCATTAACCAAATAACAATCAAAACCATCGTATCAGGTTCTGGTTACGTGACGTTTTGCTGGCAGAATTGTAGTTGGTGGCATCCTCCGATGTAGACTCTCCGGGTTAGGTACACTAGGACATAGTTGCGGTGCCAACGGACTGCTAACAACTTCTCTTGCCTTGGTCCGTCTCACTGGACAAGTCACCAGACCTTCACGTAGCTCTCAGGAAGGTAGAACCTGGGGGAGAACAATACTCGGTGAAAGTAGTGTGACTCAAGCTTACTTTCAGCGTATACACTCCTACCCATAGTCCCTCAGCAGGAGGATCTTTCCCATAAAGATCTCACCTCCCTCATTGGCTTCTCGCATCTTCCAAGGATGAACTGGGCTTAGGACTGGACCGGTAGCTAAATGAACGGCGTCATTTTCTCCGGACTGAAATAGAGGTAGGCCCAAGGGTTTCCGTCCCCTGTCGCTGAGAGGTTGTCCTATCCTGCAAACTGATACATAACATATTGGGTTAGTGAGTTAGTGATACTCATAAGCAGAATGGCCCTGAAGGAGGGCCGAAGGCATTATATCTGAAACTTCCTCCCAGTTATCCGCCAGAGATTATGTCGTACCGTGCCGCAGGTACAATATCAAATAGATCCAATAGAGTATACAGGGTGATCCCCCTGTAGCAGAAAACCACACCCCGTTTTCCCCTCCCTGGTCCCAGGTCGGGGCTTTAAGAACGGTGTCCTGCTCAAAACGAACAAGTCTGTCGCATCGGTCACTCCCCCCCCCCCCCTTGTCAACCTCTCAGGAATCCACTATATATTAAGATGGTATTCCGTCAAGTGATACTAATTAAAAGACTGCTGTGAGGAAAGCCAAGAAGAAAGCCAGTGGATCGCCTCACTATGTGACACGAAGTTCGACTCCCGATACGACCTTGAAATGATCCTCGGAGGATTTCGGCCGACAGGTACACTCGATTCGTCCTTACTCGCCCGAGTTCCTTGATATATCACAAGCTATACCCAATGCGACTCCTTAATCTACTTCCAGTAGCGCTTTGTATAACGGTTCGGCCACGCCGGTCCTGCCGACGCTCGAGGTTATGAAGCTGGCCATGTGTGAACTCAAATTACAGATCTCATTTCCCTGACCCCGGTTTTCCCGATCTACAGTGGCTGTAAATAAGCCGCGCGCTGCTAACCGAACAAATATCTTTGCAGTGCAACGCTGGTAAAAGGCGCACGCAACAAGCTTAAACTACAAGCTGAAAAAAACAAGCCTACAAATGTTCATACCTGACCTACCTCCTCGCGACGGTCAGTACACGCGTCATAACAACCTCGCGTTCCGAATCACCGACACCGCACTACTTAATGATAAGGTTTTACATATACCTTCAAACATACAGGCCAACAGTTGATATGGGAGCCGTTGCCAGTTCCACAGGACATGCTGTCTAAGTTCTCTGAAACTCATCAAGACATATGTTTCGTTCCGCTCTTCATAACAAATCGCAGGGCCATAATGCCGTCTGTCTGCCTGCTAGTTCAGCTTACAACTGACTCTTTGTTTGCTGGACGTACCACTGTGGCCACGCGCCAGACTGCGCAATCCTTATCTTAATACTATAAGAGTCGTAGGTATACACATCATCTTCATACTTCATTCTTTTAGCGTTATATTACATCATCAACATACTTTGGCCACGCCTCGTATAGATGTAAAAAAAAAAAACCAAAAAAAAACACAGTAGCGTCGAATTAAAATCTGGTCAGTGCGGTAAACGTTTAAAGTCGAGTAGGGAGGTCAAGGCATAAACCCAGTAAGTTGGTCGTGGGTATCGATGTATTGATTTATCTTCCCTGAATGTGCTGGTGGAATTCTAGATGGGTGGTACCGAGCCGTATTAGTGTGTATCCGGTGTTTCCTGGCGAAAATCGAATAACAAATACCCATATGGCAGCTGTCGCATCTTTAAAACTGTCCTGGAATACAAAGTACAACCGGGGTACATCTGCTTGGCTAAACGGTGTTTGTTGGGCCCCATTCCTCTCAAATGTATAATAGTCAAGAATAAGAACATTGACCATTAAGACTCGGGTTATCTAGGGTGGTCCTGTGAAAGATAGAAGCACATTATGAAATTATTCCTCTCACCAAGAATCATAATAGCTCTTAAGCCCCCCTTTAGTTTGTGCATTCTCATCAGTCTGGAATGACTTCATCAGAAATGATAAAGGATTCAGTGAAAGAATAATATGGACTGTGGATAGATACTGGAGAAATTTTCATATGTTTCTCAGCAGATGTCATCCCTCCTCCTTTATTTCCCATTATTAGTAATTGTGATAATTGTGTAATTTAAATTATACACAAGACAACAACTTGTTGACGAAAAATCTTATACAAACAAGTGAACTGTAAATAAAATAGAGAAGTATCTAGTGGTATTGGGTTTATTAATTGTTAAACCCGTTTTTGGATCAAAGGAACACAATTCACGTCATTTCACATGCATGTTACATTGTTACAACATCATTATACATAGAATGCATGAATATTATGCCCTTCCCTTTTCAAGTCTACAACCAATTTATGTATGTTTGTATATCTACTGTTTGTTAGCTGTGGAAAGAAATTGTCTTTGTCACAGTGGATCAGTGGATCTTCCTGAAAACAAAGAGTTTGGATGGTCTGGTTTGTTTGACCTATTTTGCTTCTGATTGGATATATATGTGTCAGTAGAACATGTCACCTTGGAGCAACGAGACTGAGCTGTAGCCTGGGTCCATGTGTGGGTGGATCCACTTCATGACCTGCCAGTTCGGTCAAGCTGAAGGCTGCTCTTACTCTGGTAGATGCCTTAGTCGTCTCGATCTCTCACAAGTTTGGGAGCATCTTCTCTTCTACACTTCCACCAAGCTGCACCTCTGTAGTTTAGACAATCACATATATGTACATTCCAACCATTGTTGTGTAGAGATAGTTAAGAATGAATAAGGACAGTACAGAAAGGATGATAAGGAAGGAACAAATATAACAGCCTGAGAGTAGAAACTATACCCCCCTCTTAGCTGGTGTTGTGTTAACTATAAATGTCAAGGGTTATCACACTGTATGCATGTTGCTATCATCTGGCCCTGCTGTATGTATGTGTTCTCAGTGTACCTGGGGTTTCATTGAGATGTTTACAAACAGGCATTGACAAGACTCATGATATGTTGTCTCATGAGCAAATCAAGTCAAGTTGATAGGACTAGACAATGATGATAGTATGATGGCATTAATAAATGACATACAAATACTACATCTTCATCCACTTATTTTGATTATGCATGTTGTGTGTAATTGTTGCTTGAGCATCTCATGTTAATCAACTAGTGTTTCTTCTTCTCTCAACTCGCCTCCTACTATCTTTTGTTGTGTTCTGTTGTGTTGTGTTGACTTCTGTTGACTGGGGCTCTGAAGATTCGAACAACTTCCCCTCCAGTCTTCAGCAGTTAAATATGAGTATAACTCACATATCATTGATTCTTGTTCATGAATAACATAAAGAAAACTCTTGTGTGTACTGTTACAAATGTAAACCATACATAATCATGACAACATCAATGTACATCAGTGTGAGAGGTTTACATAAAGTTGTACCTCTTCCACTAATTCTCTTCTTCTTCTTCTTCTTCTTCTTCTTCTTCTTCTTCTTCTTCTTCTTCTTCTTCTTCTTCTTATTCTTCTACTCTTCTACTTCTGTAGTCAGTTTGCATTGGTCCCATTCTGTTGATTATCAACAGTTTGTTACAGACAGAGGTTTGAATCTTCCTCATGTCTGGACAGATTGTCTAAGCACAACTGTCACAATTGGCAATTTGTGAAGCGTAAACTTACTAGGCACCGCAGTTAATTGGTGCTGTGTCTAAGTGCAAAATCTGTCACATATATACAAACCATCATCAAACCATGTCAACTCAGCTTGGAAAGGAGGGAGGAAAGATATAAACTCCTCTCCCACTCTCTAGATGGTTTACAGGCAAAAACATATAGGTTCCAAGTGAGGCAGTGGTTCATGCACAAGCTGTCTTCTTGATAGCAGATAGTTAAATAGGCATTTTTGATGAAATGCATAAGAGTGCATTAAGAATTCCACATCCTACAATTTTCTATGATAACATGTTGTAATATGCACACATTAATGACAACAGAATTAAAGAATCACTTCAGAGCGAGCAGTTTTTAGAAAAAGGTGATCGCATCAGACTGCCCGGGGAACGGCACAGTCAGCCAGAAGTGGCAGCTTGCAAGCTGACACGCCAGAGTTTTTATATTATTAATAATACACTTAAAATGACACACAGACACTGGATACCTCAACTGTACACTTCTGGGCATCATGTTGATCTATGGACTGATGAGCTTACCTCGTGTCAGAAGAAACTACACATTATAATTGGAAAATTCGGCCACGGCACAAGCGACTGGACTGTGCGCTTGGATCTTGTCTGGAAGAATGCGCAATTCAAAAGTTGGACGCTATCGACGAGTCGAACCAACGATCACGTGACTGACCTCCTCCAATGGTTATATGTAGTGAGGACGCTGTTTAGTCTAAATATAAGTTGACAGGTGTCCATCTCGAGTGTCAAATGTGGCGTAGAGTGTTCCTCATGCGTTCAAGTGCAATATTTATCTCTGGTTGGTGTGCAATAGTTGACGCACAGTAATATGATGAAGTCCGTTATGTCACACTCTTCTACTCTTCTATGGCTACATGGAGACGTCTATCCCTTATCCACTTTTCCTTGTCATTAAGGCCTTTATTAAATTGGACACCTTTCATAGTTTCGTACATTGGCTGCCATTCCCAATATTACCATATCCTCCTCTGAGGTGGAGACGACCATGTCTGGGAGATGGAACATAAAAAGTTAGCGAGGCAGACGTTTTGAGAATGGGATCGCAGCTCGAAACTAGAGTCGCTATTTGAACGGGCGAAAGAGCAATTTTTGTACAATCATTAGACCAATGTCTCCATAAGCGTCCACTCTCTCTCTCTCTCTCTCTCTCTCTCTCTCTCTCTCTCTCTCTCTCCCTCTCTCTCTCTCTCTCTCTCTCTCTCTCTCTCTCTCTCTCTCTCTCTCTCTCTGGATGAGTTGTGAGCCTGCAGTCAGAAAGCTGGCATAGCTTTTCGATCAGTCCTGTATGGCGTAGCTTAAAGCTCGTCGGTAGGCGTCCTGTGGTTTTGCATGCATCATCGGGTAACGAGGAAGCGCTGAGTGATTGCCATTCTTGACCTGTGTGAATAGTTCGTATGTGCGATAGATATCTGGATGTTCTTGCCAATTGTCATATGCTTGTCTCAAAGATTAAGTCATGCATGTCTAACTTCACTCTGTCTCACGGTGAAACCGGGAATGGCTCATTAAATCAGTCTAGAGCTAATACATGCTGACCAAGTCCAGACACTCGCGGAAAGAGCGCTTTTATTAGTTCACAACCAGTCGTCATTGCCCTTCGCGGGGCATGGTGTTCCCACTGGTGACTCTGAATAACTGTACTGATCGCATGACATTACATGCCGGCCATTCATCTTTTAAATGTCTTCCCTATCAAATATCGATATTACTTTACATGCCGGCCATTCATCTTTTACATGTCTTCCCTATCAAATATCGATATTACTTTACATGCCGGCCATTCATCTTTTACATGTCTTCCCTATCAAATATCGATATTACTTTACATGCCGGCCATTCATCTTTTAAATGTCTTCCCTATCAAATATCGATATTACTTTACATGCCGGCCATTCATCTTTTAAATGTCTTCCCTATCAAATATCGATATTACTTTACATGCCGGCCATTCATCTTTTAAATGTCTTCCCTATCAAATATCGATATTACTTTACATGCCGGCCATTCATCTTTTAAATGTCTTCCCTATCAAATATCGATATTACTTTACATGCCGGCCATTCATCTTTTACATGTCTTCCCTATCAAATATCGATATTACTTTACATGCCGGCCATTCATCTTTTAAATGTCTTCCCTATCAAATATCGATATTACTTTACATGCCGGCCATTCATCTTTTAAATGTCTTCCCTATCAAATATCGATATTACTTTACATGCCGGCCATTCATCTTTTACATGTCTTCCCTATCAAATATCGATATTACTTTACATGCCGGCCATTCATCTTTTAAATGTCTTCCCTATCAAATATCGATATTACTTTACATGCCGGCCATTCATCTTTTAAATGTCTTCCCTATCAAATATCGATATTACTTTACATGCCGGCCATTCATCTTTTAAATGTCTTCCCTATCAAATATCGATATTACTTTACATGCCGGCCATTCATCTTTTAAATGTCTTCCCTATCAAATATCGATATTACTTTACATGCCGGCCATTCATCTTTTAAATGTCTTCTCTATCAAATATCGATATTACTTTACATGCCGGCCATTCATCTTTTAAATGTCTTCCCTATCAAATATCGATATTACTTTACATGCCGGCCATTCATCTTTTAAATGTCTTCCCTATCAAATATCGATATTACTTTACATGCCGGCCATTCATCTTTTAAATGTCTTCCCTATCAAATATCGATATTACTTTACATGCCGGCGATTCATCTTTTACATGTCTTCCCTATCAAATATCGATATTATTTTACATGCTGGCCATTCATCTTTTAAATGTCTTCCCTATCAAATATCGATATTACTTTACATGCCGGCGATTCATCTTTTAAATGTCTTCCCTATCAAATATCGATATTACTTTACATGCCTACCATGTTTGTATCGGTTACGGGGAACCAGGTTTCGATTCCGGAGAGGGAGAATGAGAAACGGCTACCACACCCAAGGAAGGCAGCAGGCACGCAACTTACTCAATCCCGCAACGGGGAGGTAGTGACGAAAAATAACAATACGGGACTCATAATTGAATGAGTAAACCTTTAACGAGGATCTATTGGAGGGCAGGTCTTGTACCAGCGGCCATGGTAATTCCAGCTCCAATAGCGTATATTAAAGTTGTTTCAGTTAAAAAGCTCGTAGTTTGATCTTTGTTGCAGGCGAGCGGTCCGACTCGCGCTGGTTAACTGCCCGTTGTTGCTGTCTTGCCGTCTGCTGGCTCTCTCCCGTGGGTGCTCTTTGCTGAACGTCCCAGGTGGCCGACGAGTTTTCTTTGAAAAAAAATTAGTGTTTAAAGCAGGCCTCGGCTGACTTCATAATGTTGCTTCGAATAATGGAATAGGACCTCGGTTCTATTTTGTTGGTTTTCGGAATTGGAGGTAATGATTAAGATGGACAAACGGGGGAATTCATATTGCGGCGTTAGAGGTGAAATTCTTGGATAACCGCAAGACGAGCTACCGCGAAAGAATTTGTCAACAATGTTTTCATTAATTAAGAAAGAAAGTTGTGAAGACGATCAGAATCAGATACCGTCGAAGATCTGACCATTAACGATGCCGACTAGCGACCCCAATGTACAAAACAGAATACCGCTTGGCTAGCAAACCCAGTACGTGGAAAGACCGAATCGTGTGGACGACGACAAAGGTGTAAGCGTCCTGGTGGAAACAATTGGAAGTTTGCAAGGTTAGCAAATCCATTACGAAGATATTCTGTACCGAGAGCTCATTGAGAGAACGTTATCAAAGGTGGAAAAAGCGTCCCATTGGCACAAAATGGAATGTTGCTCTGCAAGCAAAACCATTACGAGGAAAGTCAGTATCAAAAGTTCATTGAGTGAGCGTTATCATATGTTGAAAAGCGCCCCACTGGCACGAAATGGAATATGCTTGGCTAGCGAATCCATTACGTGGAAGTCCGAAGCGATAGCTTGCTGTGTAGATGTCATCTGCATACTTGTCCCTTCTGGTCTTCTGAGGAGCAGCATGTGGTGAACGGGAGGCTCAATATATGGAAGTGAGGATAAGCAGCTATGTGCAGGACGTGACGATTCCTTGGTTGTGCCTAGTTCTAGAGTGTTATATTTGTATGGAAATCTCCTTGGATGGCGGGGAATGCCCATGGTCTGCCCCTGACTTCCCTTTAGGGCCGAATAGGATGTCTTCGGTTGTTCTAAGTGGGTAAACTGGATAGGGATAATACCACAACAGTAAGAGTCGAGAAAGCGACATAGAAGCACGAATGGGAATATTGCTTGGCTAGCAAACCCATTTCGCGGAAAGTCCGAATCGAAATCTCGCAGTGTGAATGTCATCTGCAGACTGACCTCTTCAGGTTTGCCTGGGTAGCGGCCTGTGGTTTACGAAATGAACAAAAATACAGAAGTGAGGCTAAACAGCCAATGCAGGATGTGACGATTCCTTTGGTGAGCCCAGTACCAGAGAGTTACGTGTCGACTCTACAACTATGGAAGCCTCCTTGGATGGCTCGGGATGCCCAAGTCTGCCCCTGTCTTCTTTCGAGGGCTGACCAAGCTGCTTTTAGCCATTCTTAATTGACCAGCTGGGATGTAGGTGACACCACAACTGTGAGAGTCGAATGTCCTTCGAAAAACCCGAGGTTAACCCGATCGACAAATGCCCACAGAAGTTATATGTGTCGGCCGAATGGCGCAAGTATAGCAGTCTTGCTGTAAACCAGTGTTTCCCAACCTTTTTCGCGCTATGCCCCACCTAAGCCTTTCTAAAAGTTTTATGCCCCCCCCCCCTTCCCCTCTCCCAACATATGCATAATTTTTAATATTCAAAAATCAAAATGTTCACTAAAGACACTTGAATGATAGGTTTTAGGAAGAAATCACTAGGAAATTATCGAGCAAACACAGTAACTTTTCAAAACATATAATGGAGAACTGAAATTCAAGTACAAAAATAATTTTAATGAAAGATTTGTCTATATTATTTTAATTATTAGTAATTATGTATAATTTAAATTTAGTGAGATCCTTGCGCTTGATGCTTGCTACAAAGAGATTTTATGTCAGATTCCAATTTAGTTAACTTCAGTCTCAGCCTCTCTTCAGATTGACCGTGACTATCTTCTCTAAAACCTTCCCAAATGTATTTTGAAGGGTGATGATCCTAAAGCCGCTAAGCTTTGAATGATCCTTGAATGGTCTTAGGAGAGGGATGATACAGCTGTGCACCCAGTCCTGGGGTACTGACGGTGTCCTAATTCTCTGGTTAAAGCAGTCGGTCATCTCCTTCAGGTTTACATCGCTCAAAGCCTTCATGTGACCATACCTAACCCCATCAGGCACTGGTGCCGTGTCTTTTGCCTCCTTCAAAATATGTTTAACATCTTCAACCCGTATGATGTCTTCATAATGCATATTCTTCATGGTGCCAGATAACTCCTCTCTATCTGCATCCCTGGTGTCTGCATCATTATGATTGGTCTGCTCTAAAAATCTCTGGAGAAACGCCTCCCATTTCTCTTTGTCTGTTGTCACGCCCACACCATCATCTCTATAAATTGTTCCCACAGTCATAGGCTGATCCTTCCTTTGTATTTGTCTGTGCAGTTTCCAGAATTTTCGCAGTGTTTTATCACCTCCAATCTCCTTCATGAAACATTCCCATTTTGCGTTTTTGGCCTCTGAAGCAAAGCGCATGAAGACCTCCACCTTATCTCTCTTGACATTTTCCGCTGTATCCACTGCCTCTCGTGATCTTCGGGGTGTCTGTGGCACTTTCCTTAGCTGCTTCACTGCAGCTCTCTTTTCTTCCCAGACATGTTCTACTTCTGGGGTCCACCATGGGGGATGCAAAAAAGGAGTTTTAACGGTCCTATTGCATGCCCCCTAACTGAGGCGTCCAAGAAGACTGTCGGTCCACTCATACCGGAAGGTCTTGCGCGCTCTCCCATCCTTAACTTTCCTGGACTTAGAGATCAGGACTAAACATGGCATTGATCACTTCCATGGTCATTCAAAACTGTCCACTTTACATCAAGGACTGATTACTGGGAGACAAATTTTCGAATTGCCCCCCCCCCCCTTAACAATCGAATTGCCCCCCTGTGGGGCTTGGGCCCCACATTGGGAAACACTACTGTAAACAGACACAATGCAATTACTCGTACCTCTGAAAAAGAATAAGAAAACACTCCGGGATGAACGCAGACGAAGAGGAAGAAGAAGGACACCTTTCGTGGTTTATTCATTACTACAGCACCTTAGCTATGGACGTGTGTGTGTGTGGGGGGGGGGGGGGTAATCGCTTTCTTATCACACAACACTGAATACGCGGGAAGAGAAACAACGGAGCAGTCAGTTCTTGACGTCATCTTCTCTCACTTAAGATGACAAAAGAGGGGGAGATCCCACAAAACAGACATTTCATTTTCACCAATACCTTACGCAGCATACACGAATTAGGAAGCAACTATATAGGCCACAACATGAATCATCCAGACCAGCACACAATATATTATGTTGGCATATTACCGAATTTATACACCACATGCGTGAAAGCAGTAGGAGGATCAACACAACAACAACTCAGGGTTAAAAGATGTAACTACTACTACTACTACTACTACTACTACTACTACTACTACTACTACTACTACTACTACTACTACTACTACTACTACTACTACTACTACTACTACTACTACTACTACTACTACCGGCAGACTTCCGGTTTCAAGATGGCGACGGACGGTGTTGTTGTTTTGTGATCGTTAACTTTTTCGCGCAGGAGATGGATTTATTCATCACGTGTGTGTAATTTGTGTGCCAGGATGTAAAACCACGAGTTTCTACTCAAGATCTGCGCCGATGCTACGGAGTTTCGTGCATCAAGCGAAGCAATCCTTGAGTGAATTTTTCGCAGCGTGTGTGATTTCTGTGGTTTTCGGTTTTTCAACATGGCGGAACAACTTGTGTTCTCCGAGCGGTCGGCAGTCAATCTAACGATGCGACGTGGGCGCCGGGCAGGCAGAAAACGACAAGGATAAGCGTGGTGGTTTAAGGCGTTTAGACTCAAGTGTCACCGTCTGGGACTCAGGAATATCCGTATTCTGTATTGGAACTGCGCCAGCGTAAAACAACGGGGCTCTATTCTAGAAACCTGGTTTACAGGAATGACATTGTAGCGCTCCAGGAGACGAGACTGGGCGATCAGCTACTCCGAATTGCCGGCTTCAAATGTTTCTACAACAGACGACATCTGGGAATGGCGATTCTCATTCGCGACAGCATGGTGGCGTCAGAGCTAGACATGTCCAGTTGGGACAGTGACGATATACAAATACAGGCGTTAAGAGTGCAATCCAGTCTACCATTCGTGTTGGTTAATGTTTATGCCCGCAATGCGAGTATGGATTCCCAGAAGTGGCAGTGCTTAAGTGACATATCTGGTCACGAGAGAAATGTTATTTTCTGTGGCGATTTCAACGCTAAAGGCAGATCATGGGGAAACATTTCCTCCAACATACAGGGAGAGGAGCTCGAGACTGCACTGGAACCCATTGACCGGGTTGTATCAACAGTGGCTGTGTCACCAGGACAGCAAGCCGTCCAGGCGATGAGGACAGTGCTATTTATCTGGCGCTGGTTTCTCCTTCACTCACTACAGTGTGTAGATGGGGTGTCCTAGGACACCACGGCAGCGACCACCACCCTTGCAGCATATTGGTGGAGAAAGGCAGAACCAGGCAGCACAAGCTAACGGTCAAGACTTTCCAGTATGACAGTACAGGGCAAGATGTGGTGAGTAAAATAAGACGTGACAAGCGCAGAAAGCTTCAGGGCAGGAAAAAAAAGCTGGAAGCAGCCACCTTGGGGAAATTTCGAGGTGGTGAAGGCTTGGGTGGATAAGCGTAGTGCTGTAAGGAGATGGCAAAATGCCAAGAAGTACAGAGCTGGCCATCCTAGTCCCTGCATGCACTTAGAAAGAGAGATGCACACAAAAGTAAGCTATTTAAAAAAACTGGTCAAGGTGGTTAAAAGTGAAAAATGGGCAGAGGTGTGTCAAAGAGTAAGCACAGACAAGTCACTGAAATTGTTCTGGCGACTACATAAAAGCATGAGTGGGGTAGTCAAGAATAAGTGCATTTTTGATTTCCAAAGTGCTGACCTCAAGTGGCAGAGGACTGACAAGGACAAGGACAAAGCCCTCTTTGAACGCTATCTGGAGCAGAGCAACCAGACAGACATGGGAGGCCGAAATCTTGCCAAGGAGGTCACCTCAGACAGGTGCAAGGCCCAGAACACTTCGGATGAAGACACAGTGACAGTGAAAGAAATCAAGGCTGTGCTTCGACGATCAAAAAAACAGCGCTCCAGGGCCTGATGGCATAAGATACGACGACATCAATAGGTGTACCGACAACGAGCTAGAGAAACTAGCAGACATGTACAACAACAGTATAGGGAGTGCTAGCATCAAGGAGGAGTGGTTACACAGCTATCTGATTCCCTTGCCGAAGCCTGGCAAAGACCACACAAAAATTCAGGGATATCGAGTTATAACCATGCAGAATACAATAGGCAAGCTGCTGGAGAAGTTAATTGCCAGGAAAATATCAAGCCAGCTAGAGAGGCAAGGTGTTTTCCCACCTACCCTGGGTGGGTACCGTCCAAAAAGAGAAACCTGGACCGAATGCAGCAGTTTTTGCCCATGATGTCTATGAAGGTTTCCACTCAGGCATTGAAACCTTTGCTGCAGCGATTGATCTTGAGGACGCGTACAACAGAGTACCATTGGATTTTTTAATGCTTCAGCTTCTTGAACTCAAAATAAGTCCATTCCTCCTTAGTTGGATCGCTGCAGCCCTCTTCCAACGGAAAGTAGTTTTTAGATGTGGCAGTTGGACTTCGGAACCAACAACAATATATCCTGGCCTACCACAGGGATCACCATTATCTCCGGTACTGTTCAACGCCTACACAGTGAGAATCACCAGTGAGCAGATCACTGGACCTGGTAGGACATTGTCATATGCCGATGATGTTTTAGTGTATCGTCAGGGTAAGGATAGAGAGCAGGTTGCTGTGGAACTACAAACCGAACTCAATCGCATAAGTACTTGGTGTGATGAAGCTGGGGCAATGGTCAACCCAACAAAGGCAACAGTGACTTGGTTCTCGTTGAATAATCATATTGTCAACACTCCAACACCAACTGTAAAGCTGTGTTCAGAGACAGTGGAAAGAACGCAGGCAATGAATTACCTGGAGATACGGTTTGATCGAAGCCTTGCTTATAATGAGCACATAGACCAGGTGATAACAAAGGCCAAGCGGGGTTTGGCTGCGATGCGGGTTATGGCGGCAGTAAAGTGTGAGCAGCGCCATCTATGTCTTCTGTACGAGGGGCTGGTCATGTCTGTTTTTGGAGTATGCAATGGCAATCCTGACTCTCAGCCGTAAGCAGATAGAAAGGATGGAAAGGATACAGAATGAAGCTATGCGCATTATTCTTGGATGTACAAGAGATACAGCATGCAGGGCGATGCGCTACCTTCTTGATTTTCCAACCATTGAAGACAGAATGCAATTTTGCAGAGCACGCGCCTACCTCAGAGTTAACGCAAACACACAACATCCACTGCATAGTGAAATTATGAAGGTGAAGGGCAGCAGGTTAAAAAGAGGACGGTCGTGGATGGGTCAAGCCGAAGACATTCTTCAACAGGTGTGTTCACTTGAGGACTTAGAACCTGGCGAGGAGTGGGTACAAGTGCCAACAGATTTCTGCACATCCTTTTCAGTTTGCATCCAACTAGATAGAAAATGCAGACAAGAAAATCCGGCTGCTGTGGAGGCTGAAGTACAAGCGTTGATTTTCGAGAATTCGCTAGACGGTGATGCTGTCATCTACACAGATGGGTCGGTCGTCCGACATGTGAGAAGCTCATGGGCCTTTACGGCTCGGGCCGGAGGGAGAATTGTGAAGGAGGACTCTGGTGCTTTCACTGAAACCACAAGTAGCCTGACTATGGAAGTCATGGCAGTAAGTAAAGCAATAACATGGCTCGAGACACAGACATTCACTAGGGCATGTTTCCTTAGCGACTCAATGAACATGATCAAGAGGATAGAGGAGGGGTCGGATCCGAAGAGAATGGTTGCTGTCTCTGGAGCGGTCTCGGCTGGCAAAGATTAGTTTCATTTTCGTGCCAGGGTATGCGGGTGTACGAGGTAATGAGTGGACCGACAAACTCGCAGGTGAGGCTACGGTGGAGGGCGGACGCGTCATGGACCAGGCTGACAATCTGAATGCTCTACGAGAAGTAAGACTTTTGCGTGAACCAAGTGATGACTGTGAATCTACAACCATGGCTAGACTGCGAGATCAGCAAATTAAAAGAGGGGTGGCCAAACAAGAACACTTTGCAGGAAGCTAAAGAAGATTGATAAACCAACACAGAATTGGTGTCGTTAGCCGCTACACGCTGCGGAAATTGCTGAGGAGGGGATCCGAGCACTTATGGACTGAATGGTTCGATGTGCAATGAGGATGATCTGTCGACTAACTAACTAACTAACTAACTAACTAACTAACTAACTAACTAACTAACTAACCAACCAACCAACCAACCAACCAATTAACCAACCACCAATTAACCACCAACCAACTAACTACTTAACTAACTAACTAACTAATTAACTAACTAACTAACTAACTACCTAACTACTACTACTACTACTACTACTACTACTACTACTACTACTACTACTACTACTACTACTACTACTACTACTACTACTACTACTACTACTACTACTACTACTACTACTACTACTACTACTACTACTACTACTACTACTACTAAGAATGAAGCATGATTATGATGTTTATGCCCACAACTCTCATGATACTAAGCAATGCCCACATTGTCAAATGTACCGCAACTACAGAAAAACAAAAGTCGTCACTTTTCAAATACAACACCAAAACAAAACCAAAATCGATGGGGTCTCGGTTAACTACGAAAAACACAGCACTATAATTTTAATACTTGTATGCTTAAATGTAGCCTTGGTCTCTAAGAATTACCGCGATAGCATGTTAGACAAATTCATAGATGCTCCTCTTTCACAGATACAACGGAATGGTTCCGTGGCCCAGCTATTGAGTTAAGTGCTTGGATCGACACTGTGTGCTGTGGATTTCGCGTGAAGTGTTTATACTTCTGTCAGCGATTGTTTCGTTCATGAACTGTATGTTAAGAACATGATGGCGGCTAGTTTTGCATTATGCAGTAATGTGTGTGAAGCTGCTGCTTTTCTAGTGACTGCCGCTTCTGCCGAAGATGAATTGTAATTTTCGTTGCGGATTGTTGTGTTGGCATTCTGGCAGCGGCCTTATCCATGTACTTGTTGTGCATGCTGTTGGTTTTTCGGTACTACTGTTTGCTCCACTTATCACATGAGGCAGTGAGGAGCACTTTGCATGATATTCACTGGAACAGGAACGGAGCATTACAAGAATGACCCTTTGCCGTGAAGTTGGAACCGCGACTAACTAATTAAACTATCCAAGTGTAACAGGATGACCCAATTCACGTTTCTTCACACGGGGAATCCCCTATAGGGCGGGGTTAGCAGAGTTGTTTCTCTTCTATGCCATTTATAACTCTGGGGAACCCGATAGACTTCTTCTGTACTATACGTTTCTAGTATAGTCAAGTGAATGTTCGGTTGAGTTAGCGACATGCACCCAATTACGTAGGACATCACTCAACAGTGTCAGTCGTACCCCAGCTATCAACTTGAGTAGACGTAGAATTAGATCTGTCAATATTCTTGTCTTCACGGCGCTTGCCAGTGCACGACATTGAGACGGCAGAAATCTACAGTGTCTCTCATTCTAAGGGAAATACAATATTGCTTAGTCTTTGTTCTTACCGAGCCGCATTACGTAAACATAAATATTCCCATCGCGCTGTGTTTGCCGAAACCGATCTCATGAATAATTTAGTAGCATTATCGATCACGCCCGTTGTACAGTCTAGGCCACGGTCGAGTGTTAACTACCTGCGTTCTAACGGCACTAGTACAATGTTGTGTGTAGATTTAGGACTATAGCCCAGTCTTTTAAACAGGCACTGTGTTGCGAAATATACATAATACTTGTGTGTTGTTAACATCCACATTTATTAGTTAAAGTGTAGAATTACTAGTAAAGTAGCACTGCTGGTGTGGAGTGTCCTTTTTCAATATGGGTTACGCAAAAAATGTATGTTGACCTACTTATTTATTGATTGAGTAGCTAGCGGTGTGTTACATTCTCTAGATATATGGTGCTGTGGTATTTCAAAGAAATATTGTGGTGTTCTATTTCTAAAAGGAAGTGCAGTGAGTTGCTTGCTATATGAATGTGGCAGTGCTGATTTTCCAAGGAAGTGGGGCTGTGTAGCTACAGTGATGGTAGTGGTAACTTAATTTATGTGGGATCGTGGTGGTGATGTTACTTGCTAATTTGGAATAACCGTCGTGTACTGCGACGACGCGTCACAACCGAGTGCTTATGCATTTGTATCGAAGACGAGATTCGAGCGGAACGTTCAATTAAATTTCTCTACTTCTCTCTCTAAGCCCTATCCTGCTAGTGGGGGTCAGATCTACTAGGGGGAGGGTGCTACAGAAGAGGGCCTTGATACACTTACAGAGAGACATCGGGAATCAGGGGATGAGCTGCTAAGTGTCATTCTAAAAGGGATGGAGTGGCCTAACACGCCATGGAAACGGTTCACTCTTTGATCACAGCTGATCTAGTTAGTTAGTTAGTTAGTTAGTCGACAGATCATCCTCGTTGCACATCGGACCATTCAGTCCATAAGTGCTCGGATCCCCTCCTCAGCAAATCCCGCAGCGTGTAGCGGCTAACGACGCCAGTTCTGTGTTGGTTTATCAATCTTCTTTGGCTTCCTGCGTAGTGTTCTTGTTTGGCCACCCGTCTTTTAATTTGCTGCTCTCACAGTCTGGCCATTGTTGTAGATTCACAGTCATCACTTGGTTCTTGCAAAAGTCTCACTTCTCGTAGAGCATTCAGAATGTCAGCCTGGTCCATGGCGCGTCCGCCCTCCACAGTAGCCTCACCTGCGAGCTTGTCAGCCCGCTCATTTCCTTGTACTCCCGCATGCCCTGGCACGAAGATGAAACTAATCTTTGCCAGCCGAGACCGCTCCAGAGGCAGCAACCATTCTCTTCGGATCGACCCTCTCTCTATCCTCTTGATCATGTTCATTGAGTCGCTAAGGAAACAAGCCCTAGTGAATGTCTGTGTCTCGAGCCATGTTATTGCTTTACTTACTGCCATGACTTCCATGGTCAGGCTACTTGTGGTTTCAGTGAAAGCACCAGAGTCCTCCTTCACAATTCTCCCTCCGGCCCGAGCAGTAAAGGCCCATGAGCGTCTCACATGTCGGACGACCGACCCATCTGTGTAGATGACCGCGTCACTGTCTAGCGAATTCTCGAAAATCAACGCTTGTACTTCAGCCTCCACAGCAGCCGGATTTTCTTGTCTGCATTTTCTATCTAGTTGGATGCAATCTGAAAAGGATGTGCAGATGTCTGTTGGCACTTGCACCCACTCCTCGCCAGGTTCTAAGTCCTCCAGTGAACACACCTGTTGAAGAATGTCTTCGGCTTGACCCATCCATGACCGTCCTCTTTTTAACCTGCTGCCCTTCACCTTCCTAATTTCACTATGCAGTGGATGCTGTGTGTTTGCATTAATTCTGAGGTAGGCGCGTGCCCTGCAAACTTGCATTCTCTCTTCAATGGTTGGAAAATCAAGAAGGTAGCGCATCGCCCTGCATGCTGTATCTCTTGTACATCCAAGAATAATGCGCATAGCTTCATTCTGTATCCTTTCCATCCTTTCTATCTGCTTATGGCTGACAGTCAGGATTGCCATTGCATACTCCAAAACAGACATGACCAGCCCCTCGTACAGAAGACATAGATGGCGCTGCTCACAGTTTGCTGCCGCCATCACCCGCATCGCTGCCAAACCCCGCTTGGCCTTTGTTATCACCTGGTCTATGTGCACATTATAAGAAAGGCTTCGATCAAACCGTATCCCCAGGTAATTCATTGCCTGCGTTCTTTCCACCGTCTCTGAACACAGCATTACAGTTGGTGTTGGGTTGTTGACAATATGATTATTCAACGAGAACCAAGTCACTGTTGCCTTTGTTGGGTTGACCATTGCCCCAGCTTCATCACACCAAGTACTTATGCGATTGAGTTCGGTTTGTAGTTCCACAGCAACCTGCTCTCTATCCTTACCCTGACGATACATTAAAACATCATCGGCATATGACAATGTCCTGCCAGGTCCAGTGATCTGCTCACTGGTGATTCTCACTGTGTAGGCGTTGAACAGTACCGGAGATAATGGTGATCCCTGTGGTAGGCCAGGATATATTGTTGTTGGTTCCGAAGTCCAACTGCCACATCTAAAAACTACTTTCCGTTGGAAGAGGGCTGCAGCGATCCAACTAAGGAGGAATGGACTTACGTTTAGTTCAAGAAGCTGAAACATTAAAAAATCCAGTGGTACTCTGTTGTATGCGTCCTCAAGATCAATCGCTGCAGCAACAGTTTCAGTGTCTGAGAGGAAACCTTCATAGACATCATGGGCAAAGACTGCTGCATTGGTCCAGGTTTCTCTTTTTTGGACGGTACCCACCCAGGGTAGGTGGGAAAACACCTTGCCTCTCTAGTTGGCTTGTTATTTTCCTGGCAATTACCTTCTCCAGCAGCTTGCCTATTGTATTCTGCATGGTTATAATTCGATATCCCTGAATTTTTTTGTGGTCTTTGTCAGGCTTCGGCAAGGGAATCAGATAGCTGTGTAACCATTCCTCCTTGATCCTAGCACTCCCTATACTGTTGTTGTACATGTCTGCTAGTTTCTCTAGCTCATTGTCGGTACACCTATTTATGTCGTCGTATCTTATGCCATCAGGACCTGGAGCACTGTTTTTTGATCGTCGAAGCACAGCCTTGATTTCTTTCACTGTCACTGTGTCTTCATCCGAAGTGTTCTGGGCCTTGCATCTGTCTGAGGTGACCTCCTTGGCCAGATTCCGGCCTCCCATGTCTGTCTGGTTGCTCTGCTCAAGGTAGCGTTCAAAGAGGGCTTTGCCCTTGTCCTCGTCAGTCCTCTGCCAGATGAGGTCAGCACCTTGGAAGTCAGAAATGCTCTTATTCTTGACTACACCACTCATGCTTTTATGTAGTCGCCAGAACAATTTCAGTGACTTGTCTGTGCTTACTCTTTGACACACCTCTGCCCATTTTTTCGTTTTTAACCACCTTGACCAGTTTTTTGAAATAGCTTACTTTTGTGTGCATCTCTCTTTCTAAGTGCAAGCAGGGACTAGGATGACCAGCTCTGTTCTTCTTGGCATTTTGCCATCTCCTTACAGCACTACGCTTATCCACCCAAGCCTTCTCCACCTCGAAACTCCACCACGGTGGCTGCTCCCAGCTTTTTTTCCTGCCCTGAAACGTTCTGCGCTTGTCACGTCTTATTTTACTCTTGTATTTTACTTACAGCTGATCTTGGGTAATGGAACGGGGGTGAATTTCCACCAACAACATGGGATGGACCTAACACTCTTAACCCTTCAGGAAGGGGGGTTAACCAGAGGGGTTCTATATGCTCTGGGCCTGGGATCTCAGAACAGAAGCGATTGCTTGTTTATTGATTTGTTAATAATTCTTGTGTTATTAATGAATGATTAATTAATGGTTTAATTAATTAATTAATTGTTTAGTTAGGATGAGGAGGAGGAACTGTCCAGACGGACACCTCCATATGTTAAAACCACTACATTTAAATAGGATTAGGTGTATAATAAGGTTGATGGTGGATGATAGGTGGAGAAAAGAGGTAGCACAAGCTGGCAGGATCCGATGACAAGGATCAGATGGACAACACCGTTACTTTCGGGACTTGTGTTTCCCAGGCGAACTATTCGACTAGCTATCAGACAAATGATGCATCTGGATGCTAGAACTCCTTGAAGGGAGAGAAGATCTAGTATACCTTAAAATGATATGGTATTACATTTTGTGATGACATGTTTATGTTTAACTACATGTAAGTCACAGTTGTAGTCGATTGCTCTCACCGACCTACTCTTTTTAGGGTTTGCTTTTCAGATGGAGATCTTGAAATGATACTATGGAATAATGTGGACCAGCTCGTTTCAGTGAAACTCATGATGATTTATTGTTTCAATGCTGGGAATGATCCAATGAATATTCAAACGTCAGAGCAAACCAGGGAAGAGTTACGATATGAACAGCGGCCTGTCCAAACGGATGCAGCCGTGAAAAGTCTGATGGAGTTTACGTTGACTGATCCAGATATAATCTACAAATGAAGCGTCTAAATTGACGTAGACCTGTAATGTTTTCATGTATTATAAGGCTCTATTGCTCAGGATGAGGACTTCATGTGTCACTGAGGTTCCAATATTCAGGTTAAGTATCTCTTAATTGAACAGTAGTTGTTATTCACCGGAGATGGAACTTCTGAGAATGTTTAGGACACAGCCGGGTCTCATGGACATTGCTACTTGTGGGGAGTGTAGGGTGGTAAATATAATAAATTAGAATAAGGACAAGTTTCGCTAGGGGTATTCAGTATGAATGGGGTCTAAAACCCAAACACGCCCTCTATAGGAATGAATATATTGGCTCGTAACCCCCAAGTATTGAACAAGGCAGAAAAGGGTGCAAGTTCAACACTAACATAGAAGAAATGTTTCCAATAGAAGGCTGGGAGATCCGGGAAGTTCTACCACAGACACCCGAGTACTAATCACTCTACCCAGAGGGTGTGTCCATGTGTAAGTGCCCCGCCCCACATTTAATCTCCCACATATATATATATATATAAACAATGACAAGTATCCACTGTCATGCACATCCACAGTATTATACAACAGAGGGACAACAACCAATGTTAGACGCAACAACTGGATTACATGACAGAGGAAAACAGCCACTGTTAGACAAAACAGTACAATGACTCACTGTATCACATAACAGTAACAATAACTCACTGTATCACATAACAGTAACAATAACTGGACTATAAACATCAATTTTGGAACACCAGGTTAACAATGAAGTAACTGCAAGGCTTGGTTAAACCAAACAAACAAACAATTGTATTGTGGAAAACATTTGGGTTCTGGAAAACCCTGTTGGCTACCATATGGTGACATGGACATGAAAATTTATCATATTTCAGGCAATGCACACAAAGTATACAACCAAACAGAAGTCCCCAAAAATATTTCCCCAAAAAAGGTTCACATCAAATACATGTGTCAAACACAAAACAAAGTAAATAATCCATACAAAGAAATAGATAAAGAAAATCTATCTAATCTGTCTCTAGAAATATCCTAGGGGTCTGATGATGACTCCCTCTCCTTCAATATCCACTAGAAAAAGTCTGGCCATAATCACACTCTCTATAATCCAGGAAAACAGCTGCTTTGCATATATCCACCTATTCAGAAAATTGGGGATTGCACACACACACACCCAGAACTTTCACTTCTGGATCATATATCCATCGCGAAAAACATGTAGGAGTAATCCATATGAATCCAATGTGGATATACTGTAATCTCTCAAGTCACAGTTGCTAAGTCACTGGGCTAGGAGCGTTCCAGGGTGATATAACAGACATGTATAAATAAGTCTGAAGCATTCTGGCGTGGCATGACACACAGGAGTCCATGTGATTGATTCGATCAGGATCAGGCACAAACACTTTCAGTATCTCTTTGGATGAGGAGTGACATCACATAATCCATTAGAATTTCCTGACAGAACTAACTTGAATGGGGCATGAATATTCCAGCCCCTTTCTCTGGGTTAAGATGTAGGTTATTCTTTCTTCAGCTGAATATACGACTTGATTGACCGAGAGTTGGTATGGTGCTTGATTATCCATGTCTGGGATATGATGGATGAGAAGATTCAAAGGAAGCTGGGAGTTCACACAATCAGTTGGTAAATCCATACTGGTAAATGATGGTGAATTCCAGACTATCCATGAGCCTCTGGAATATGACAGTTGAACGTGGACTCAGGCGGTGACTTTTAGAAGAGGTTATACTCTGTATCCATCTAGGCCAGGCATGCCTCATGTCTTTGCAGACATTGCAACGTTTAACACCGTCTGTAAGTTCCCAGAGGTAGGGAATCCACTTCAGCATATTCAAAATCCGTTACGTATCCAGGCATTGACATTCAGGTTCAGGGTGAGTAGCAGTAACCAGCACTCTTTGTAGAATATTAGAGGAGGCTGATATCCCAGTTTCCTGCCTCTAAATCCAAACAAGTTAACTATAAATCCAGTGCCAAGCATGGTGACTAGTGCCAATACTCCACTGCCATCTCTAGCGCTGTATAGTGAAGAAGAACAGGGTTGATATAGATTAGTTATACAATCCAAACTTGGATAACAATGTATCATAATAAACTATACATATATATGATGAATAACAGTGTATCATAATTAAAAATAGAGGGAACAAAAGGGAAGAAAAAAAAGTGTAGCTAGTTCCCTAGCACTTGTCGCCTACTGTAGAGTTTTGACCCACTCCAAAAGTGAGTAAGGTATCTACTCAATAGGTACATCTCTTCTGGACTGATACTGGAGCTTCCTGGGAGGTTTTCTTCACCTCCTAAATATGCAAACATCTTTTGATAGTACCGCTGTCACATCATGGAAAAAGTTCCTGAGACAATGTCCTCATGTACACAATTCATAAATCTCCTTTCCATAGTTACAAACAGCATTATGTGACTACCACTGACAAATGGCAAAAAGGCTAGCTACCAATCAGTCATCTCCTCCTGCATCATCATCATCATCATCATCATCATCATCATCATCATCATCATCATCATCATCATCATCATCATGATGTGGTTGTCCCCAATGGGGGGGGGGGGGAGTTAAAAGATCTACTCCAACAGTAACATCATGAATAGAATATACATATGATGAATAACAGAAAACCTTGTTAGTCTTTTACTAAACATAGTATGAACTCTCTAGTGGGTATTACCCAACATCTCAAAATACTCATAAAAGAGAAATCATGGGAATCTTTTCCCATACACTTGAGATTATGTATATCATACCAAATGACAATCTTATAACAGCATTTATTACAGCATCAAGCAGTAACAATCATGAGCATAAATGGTAAAATACTCATAAAAGAGAAATCATGGGAATCTTTTCCCATACACTTGAGATTATGTATATCATACCACATGAAAATCCCATAACATCATTTATGAAAAAGGACTACAAGACAATCTCTGTGTATTTACAACCAGGTAAACAAAAGATTAAATCCTAAGTGCATGAAAAAGTCAAGCGAGAATATATATCTCTCTCTCTATCTAACAACCTATATTAAAGTTGTACACAAATGTGAGATAGTAATATTTCTCCATCATAAGAGCAGAAATACAAAATAAGCACTCAGGAAAAAAACACTTTATAACACAGAGACCAGTTGTGAAAAATAAGCATTTAGGAATAAAGTAAGTTCACAAAATCATCTCAGAAGAATGACTCATAGGAAGATTATATTGTAAGCTTTATGAAGGCTGACTGGACAACATGGCGATGTCCAGGCTGTGTGACGTAAACCAACATTTCAATGAAAGCGATTCTCCTAATTTTCACACACACAACTTCAATCATGATATTAGTTGCCACAAAGCATTTATCCTAATATATAACATGATATGTTGTATATAATATAATGCTCACCTAAAACGCAGAGAATAAGTGGGCTTTAAATTAACCCATTAACAATGGGTCACCCGCTAACATTGGAGAAACATGGCGATTGACCAGACCGCTTTGTCTACCAAGCCTTTGTCTAGATTAAGCCTGTGTTTCCGGGGCGCGGCCAATCAATTGTCTTAAAACAAAACGAAATTTCGTTTCGTTAATTCTCCCGTCGGGCTTTTTAATAGCCTCTACTCTTCAGATAGCGTGTCCTAGCAACGTCTGCTGGAAAAGACTGCGAGATGATGACATATATGTCACAGGGAGCTACCACGCTCCAATGTTGTGCTGCTGATAAGTACATCTCATTGACATTGTTATTGTAGGGAGCTACCGCGCCGCAATGTTATGCTGCTGTTGAGATCATCTCCATGACATTGTTATTGTGAGGAGCTTCGACGCTCCAGTCTTTTACAGCAACACGAATATCCGAGGGTGACGCCTAGAGCCTAGAGACAGTTGTGAGTATCCAGTGGCGATTGGTTACGTCACCGAGTGATTACATCATTGAACCGTGTAGGTGTGACAGTCTGATATCGGACATGAGAATGCCTATTCCGGCATGGACTTGGAGGACGTGGGAGGTGTCTACACTTTGAAAGTCCGCTGCACCGGTAGTTATCCGGGTGAGTCCATAGCAACGGCTGGACTAACTCACGGAACAGATCTCACATGCTGGCTGATGAAATATGGATCATCTCTAGCTCTTCTCGCCTCTTTTCTTTTGCTCTGTATATAGACATACCACTATCCCGGTTTTTCAGCCTTCCAACTCTGGGTTATTTTGTAAATAAACTTTGCTTTTGTTACCATGTCTTGGTATGAGGGTACGACTGCTGTCTGGTCCGAGCCCCCTGTCGGTGGGTATCCATAGGTGGGAAGGGAAGGACAGGTGGAGTCCCGACTCGGTGGGGGCCAGTAGACGGAAAGTCCTAGTGAGGTGGCCAGGGCAGATTTGGGATATATCTAAGTGTACCCTACCTGTCAACGCCCCGGGGGTACTGGTACACCAACGGTGTAGATGCTAATTGCTCCGTAACACACAAACTGCCAACACATCAGGTCGGTCCTTTCGTACGTCCTTCCTTGCTGTAACAACACTTAAATCCATACAAGCATCGTTAAATATGTTGCTTCATCTGTTATTGTATCTTCAACTTGCAGTCACATGTGTGCGCTTTTATGGTCTCGGGTTAACTCTATGCCTAGAGCAGGGATTTCATGTTTCACCCATGATATTGAAACTGGGAAAAATGTGGGTGTTGATTCCCCTCACTCCAGGGACGACACTATAGAAGTAATATCTCTCAAGACACTATAGTAGAGAGAGAGAGAGAGAATACTTAACACGACACCAGGCGCTGGAAGGATACTAACATTTGCAGATGATGTTCTCACATACAGGCAGGGCAGGGACAGAAATCAAACAGCTCAGGAGCTGCAGGTGGCACTGGGCAAAGTGATGGATTGATGTATGGAGATGAGTTGAGTTGAGTTGAGTTAAGAACCGACATCACTGCACTCAGGACATCCCCATACGTGCTCAGTCCCCTCGTTCTACAGCCAGCGAAGAGCCATACTACGAATCGTTCCCACCGCTATATGATTAAAATTTCTCTTGTTGTATGGAGATTAATGCTGTCATTAACCCAGAAAAGGCATATGCCCTGTGGTGATCTCTGGAAAATAGGATTATTAAAGCTGACCTCTCACGCCTCACAATGGTAGAAATGTAAATAGAGAAAGAGGACTGAAACACCTGAGAATCTCTTTTGATAGAAGCCTGTCCTTTAGGGATAATATTGAAGTGGTGGTTACAAAGTGTTGGAAGGGACTCAATGCACTGAAGTGTATAGCGGCAAGGGACATGAAGAAGAAAATACTATTCACACTTGTTCAGCATTTGATCATTTCAATGGTAGTGTATGGACTAGGAATGCTCACTGTCTCCAAGAGTCAGCTAGTAAAAAGGCAAATGTGGTGAAGGCCCTCTGGGAGCGCATGAATAATGCAGGAGAACAGACAGACTATCATGGTCTAGAGAGAATGCAGCAGAAAGTAGTCAGAGGATCTGGAAGACAGTCGTCACTAAGAGGTCAAACAAGACAGACACATAATCAGATTGCAACGGGGTCCATTAGTATTGGAACTCTCCACTGGCTGTTGAAGATGATGACTGAGCGCTTATGAGAATGCCCCGAGTGTAATGACGCCTGATTATTTAAGCTGTCCTGCCCTCACCACACAGTGTCACGCAATTCTACATTTGACAAAATGCTGAGTATTCTGATAATGTATGGCAAGATCAGTATTCTGAAAATTTATGGCAAGATCAGTATTCCGAACATGTATGGCAAGCTGAGTATTCTGAACATGTATGGCAAGCTGAGTATTTTGAACATTTATGACATGCTGAGTATTCTTAATATTTATGCCAAACTGAGTATTCTGAACATTTATGGCAAATTGAGTATTCAGAATATTTTTGGCATGCTGAGTATTCTAGTCACTTATGGCAAAATGAGTATTCTGAACATTTATGGCATGCTGAGTATTCTGAAGGTTTATGGCAAAATTAGTATTCTGAACATTTGTGGCAAGCTTAGTATTATGAACTGGGGAGCAAAGAATAGTAACACTGTTGCCTATCATGCACGTCGTAAGAGACGACTAAGGAGGCTATGGTTCCGTCGCCCTGCTACTGAGTGAGTACGTGGCGCGACACTGTGAGCTGTGAATTTCGCATGGAATGCTTTTGCATCTGTCCGCGGTTGTTTGTAGCGTGAACTGCATGTTCGGAACGATGACGGCCGGCTGTTGCTGGATTGACTGGTTTGCCTTTTCGGTTCACGAGTGCATTTTTCAGGAGACTAGTCGTCGCTGTAGCTACGGAGTTCGTGCTTTGTGCGGCGCTTTCGGTGGGTCGTCCTGCAGAAAGAGACCGAGCCATATGGGATAAAACCCCGGTCAATGAAGTCTTTCTGGTGACTGCCGTTTTCATCGACGATGGACTGTATTTTTCGTGGAGGACCTTTGTGTTGGCATTCTGGCGGCGGCATTATGCACAGTGTACCTGTGCGGGCTGTTGGCTTGCCGACACTCCTGTCTATTCCATTGTTCACATGGGGCAGTAAGGAGTATTTTGTGATATTCACTGGCACAGGAACGGAGCAATATGGCGACAACCCGTTGCCGTGAAGTTGGAACCACGACTAACTAACTAACTAACTAACTAACTAACTAACTAACTACCTAACTAATTAGTATTATGAACATTTATAGCAAACTGAGTATTCTGAACATTTATGGCAAGCTGAGTATTCTGAACATGTATGGCAAGCTGAGTATTTTTAACATTTATGGCAAGCTGAGTATTTTGTACAATTATATTTCGAAATCTAAATACTATTCAATGTCAAGAGAATATTATACACGGTAACATAGTTCCTTTGTGCTTAATATAAATCACTCACATCGTCCACGTGTCTTACGTCAAGACTCCGCACCAAGGATCTTGATCGTATTGCCCTCATTAACGAATGAATTATATATATATATATATATATATATATATATATATATATATATATATATATATATATATATATATATATATATATATATATATATATATATATATATATATATATAATTAAAAATTAAAATAATATAATAATAATATATATCATTGGCACCTTGCCGTCTTGACAGACGATAGTTTGTGCTTTAAAAAGGCATAATAACTTTTAATTATGGCGGTAACGAATGTGACTGATAAGGCCAATTTGCGCTGTAAATGTCCGTTCACAGTGGGTGCATGTGAACACGTGGTCATTTCCACCATCATGCACCATCTTACGTCTCAAACGCTTGGTGTGTGACTTTTCTGCAATAATTTTCTCCTTTGACTTTATTCCATTTCTGATATTTGCCCTCCATGCAACACGTTCAGCGGCGACTTGCTCCCAATGTGCATTATCAATGCCTGTATCAATCATGTCCCGCTTACACACATCTTTGTATCGTAGTAGAGGCCGACCCTGAGATCTCTTACCCATATGTAATTCGCCAAAAAAGATGTCCTTTGATATTCTACCATCATCCATCCTCCTAAGATGTCCTATCCATCTAAGTCTACGAAGACTGAGCATGGAATAAACTGTCACACAACCCGATCTTTCCAATACTTCAGTATTTGTGATTTTGCCTGGCCACTTAATACCAAGAATTCTTCGCAGACATCGCATATGAAAGCTGTTTAAATGTTTCTCTTGGTGTGAGTAAGTTGTCCAGGTTTCACTGCCATAAAGAAGAGTACTAAGGACACAGGCTTGATAGACAAGGACTTTTGTTTTTGCAGTAAGCTTCCTGTTCTAGCAGACTCTTTTTCTTAACCTGTTCATTGTTGTTGTTGCCTTACCAATCCGGATGTTGATTTCCTGATCTAGGGATAATTTGCTATTTACCACTGATCCTAGATATGCAAAATGGTCTATCACCTCATGTTCGGGGTCGTCAATAAAGATTGATGGTACACCATGTGCACCTTGTGACATAATCTGTGTCTTCTTTTTGCTAATTGTTAAACCAAATTCAGAACAAGCATTGGAGAATGCAGATAGTAGACATTGCAATTTTTCCTTAGAGTGGGTCGTAACTGCAGCATCATCTGCAAAAAGCAACTCTCTGATCAGTACCCTCCTAATTTTGGTCTTGGCCTTCAATCTCTGAGCATTGTAAAGGCCGCCATCTGAGCGTGAGTGAATGTATATACCACTATCCTGATCACGAAAGGCATATTTCAGTGGAAGTGAAAAGTATACTCCAAGGAGGGTGGGAGCTAGTACACAACCTTGCATAACTCCACTCTTGATTTCAAATTCTTCAGAAGTTGCACCATCAAACTTGATTATACCCTTCATGCCTGTGTGGAACGATTCCACAATGGACAGAAGAGTTGGTGGGCAGCCAATCTTCTTTAGTGCCTTGAACAGACCCTCACGACTGACCAAATCAAATACCTTTGTGAGGTCGATGAAGGCAATAAACAGTGGTTGATTCTGTTCACGGCATTTTTCTTGCATTTGTCGCAATGAGAATATCATATCAATGGTAGACCGGTTCTGCCGAAAGCCACACTGTGATTCGGGGTAGACTTGATCTCCTAGGACTTGAAGTCTCCGCAGAACAATTCTGGCAAATACTTTTCAAACAATGTTGTGTTGTGTTGTTTGTCCATCAAGAATGATGATGACCATTCATTTCATCCAGTGGGGTTGAAGGTGTGGAGCCGTGGGTTCTAAGATGGCTGATAAGGCCTATTTTGGCTCGAAATGTTCTTTGACAATGTGGGCAAAGATTGCTTGACGTCTCTGGAGGAGGATTTCCTGCAGTGGTTTTTCTGTCCTGCCTTTTCTTCACAGCACTTGCAGTCCTGGTTGCCTCACATATGACTGCACCTTTGCGTAATGATGCACGCCACGAATTTCGGTCTATGGCTGCAGCCTCCCAGGTGTCATGATGAATTCCAAAAGCATTCAGTGAAATTTTCAGAGTGTCTTTAAAGCGTTTCCTCTGGCCACCTTGGGAGCGTTTACCACAACGCAGTTCGCTGTAAAAAATTCGTTTAGGGAGCCTGTGATCTGGCATGCGAGTCAAGTGACCAGCCCAACGAATCTGATTCTTCATCAGTATAGTGTGGATACTGGGCATGGATGCTCTTTCTAGGACTTCAGTGTCTGGAATCTTGTCTTGCCATTTAATCTTCAGTAGCTTCCTTAGGCAGACTGTGTGGAAGTGGTTTAATTTCCTAGCGTGTCGCTGATAAACAGTCCAGGTTTCACAAGCATATAGCAGTGTGGATAATACAACTGCTTTGTAGACTTTTAGCTTTGTTTGCAGGCTTATTCCAGTTCTGTCCCATACATTCTTGTACAGTCTGCCAAAGGCCGCACTGGCCTTGGAGATTCTTGCATTCACTTCGTCATCAATTGTGGCAGCTTGTGACACAGTGCTGCCAAGATAGGTGAATTTGTCCACAACACTTAGTCTATGATCATTCACTTTGATATTCGGCACAGTGTGATTATTCCCTGGAGCTGGCTGGTACATAACTACAGTCTTCTCCAAGTTGATATTGAGCCCAAAGTTGGCACAGGCATGTGAGAAAGCTGAAACATTATGTTGCATGTCCGCCTCTGAGTTGGCGTATAGAGCGCAATCATCAGCAAACAGGAGCTCTCTGACGGTGTCGCTGTTAATTTGGGTTTTAGCTTTCAGCCTTCTCAGATTGAATAACTTCTCATCCATACGGTAGTTGATGTCTATTCCAATGTCGTCGTTCTCGAAGGCATTCATCAACATGGCTGAAAACATGAGGCTGAGCAGTGTTGGTGCCAGGACACATCCTTGCTTCACTCCATTTGTGACAGGAAAGGGTTCAGACAGTTCACCATTTTCCTGTACTCTTGCCTGCATGCCGTCATGAAATAGCCGCACTATTTGGACAAACTTTCGTGGACAGCCATATTTTGCCATAATCTTCCACAGTCCTTCTCTGCTGACTGTATCAAAAGCCTTGGTAAGGTCAATGAAAATGGAGAACATTTCGCAGTTCTGTTCCTGACATTTCTCTTGCAGCTGCCTTGCAGCAAAAATCATGTCAACAGTTTCACGTTCTTTTCTGAAGCCACATTGACTCTCAGGAAGAAGACCTTGATCGAGATGGGCCGTGAGGCGATTGAGAAGAATTCTGGCGAGTATCTTCCCTGCAATTGAAAGCAAGGAGATGCCTCGGTGGTTGTCACAGGATTGGCGGTTTCCTTTACGTTTGTAAAGGTGGACTATTGACGCGTCCTTGAAATCTTGTGGCATGGTCTCGTTCACCCATATGTTTGTAAAGACTCGGTGAAGCTGCTCTGTTAGGGCCGGCCCACCTGCCTTGTATATCTCTGCTGGGATGGAGTCAGGACCAGGTGCCTTGCCGCTGGAGAGTTGCTGGATGGCTTTGTTTACTTCCACTATGGTTGGCAGGTCATCAAGTGTCTCATTGGTGGGAACTTGACGAAGGCAGTTGATGTTAAGGGAATATGGTTTACTCTTTTAGCTTTGCTTGTTTTATCTTTCTTTGTATGTCGACCGCAGTTAGGGTACCCACCAACCGCGGCTAGCTGATTAGGTAGTGATGGAGCAGACAATGTTTAGGGCACCTTTTCTAGCACCTTCCTCATGCTATGGAGGTGAGCAGTGTGTTCCTATAGAGGGCTGCTCAGTCGCTCAGGGAGCTGCCGAATCCCACTGCTGCTCCGGTCAGTAGAAGACGACCATATGGCCTGAGCCACCCGTGTGCAGGTCTGCGACTACGGCTGCCAGCGTACCCACGCCTGCCGCTTCGCCGCTCGCCCATCGCCACAGGGCTTGAAGGTGATATATGACGTTGGATGAAGAATGACTTGCGCGATGACTTGGATTAAAGTGAGGAAGAGTTGCGCAATTCGTCGACCTCACTCTCTCGCCTGAGTCCATCTGAGTCCAGTGGCAAGACAAGTCGAGACGACTGGAGACGAATACAGGTGCCGTGGATGACCAGGGCGCTCTACGTGCCTTGCCGTGCTCATTACGTTCCACAACGCTTTGCAGGTAAACGTCGTCTTGCCCGTTGAATCAGGAATGATTTCTTCCGCGCAGTCTGCCGAATCCTGTCTTCACATGCTGGGTAGGCATACCGTAGTTTACGTCTTGGTTTGACACCAAATCGGATACCCATGCCTGGTTTAGCCAGCCTCTCACAGCTGTTGCCCGGGGGGTGGCCGCTGTCGCATGCTGACAGCTACTAGGAGCCACAGGCACGAGCTGGGTGTCAGGCTTGGACCAGTGGGGGATGGGTCCTGAAAAGGACATGAGAGTCATCCTTACCAAAGGTGCTACCAATGCCTGACACCCCGTATCCCCCTTTCCAACAATACACAGAAGTGAGATACCCCTATAGTTGTTGCAGTCGCTCCGATCGCCCTTGTTCTTGTACAGTGTTATGATGCTTGAATCTTTGAAATCCTGTGGGACTTGTCCTTCACGCCAGCATAGCTCTATTAGCTGGTGGATCTGTATAGTGAGTATGTCTTGCCCACTCCTGATAACCTCTATTGGAATCCCATCCATACCTGGAGCCTTACCAGATGCAAGTTCATTTATAGCACACTTAACTTTTGTTATGGTGGGAAGTGTGTCCAGATGGTCAAGAGTTGATAGAGACTCTATGGCGTTGAGGGCATCATCCGCTAGTTTGGTCTCACTTGAGTAAAGCTCCAAATAGTGCTCTACCCATCTGTCCATCTGCTGTTTCTTATCAGTGATGATTTCTCCAGTCAAGGTTTTCAATGGTGCACTTCTTTTGATCACTGGACCACAGGCTTTTTTTTATTCCTTCATATATGCTTCTTATGTTTCCCTTATCACTTGCGATTTGAATGGACTCACATAACTTGATCCAATAATCATTTGCACACTGCCTGGCAGCCTTTTGCACATCCTTCCTAGCTTGCTTTAGTTCACTCAGAGTGTTACGCGTTGGTCTTTCCTTGTTTCTTAAGAAAGCTTTCTTCTTCTTATCAATCAAGGGCTGCAGAGTCTCGCTGTTTGCCGCAAACTAGTCCCCCCTCTTATGATCCACTGTGCCGTAAACCCCTACGGCAGTTTTATAAAGAGGTTCCTTAATTTGACCCCACTTTTCATTTACTGTACAATTTTCTGGTGTATCAGTGAAAGCGTCTTCAAGTTGCTGTTGAAACTGAAAGCACTTTTCAGGATCGTGAGTGTTAATAATATTAATCCTGAGGCAAGATTTGTGTTTAGCTGTGTAGATTCTCTTTGGTCTCAGTCTAACCCTTGCAGCAACCAAAGAATGATCTGTATCACAGTCAGCACTGTGGTAACTTCGAGTCAATGATATTATGGTTCAGATGTCTCAGTGTGATGATGAAGTCCAGCTGGTGCCAATTTCAGGATCTTGGATGTTTCCATGTGACCTTATGCATCTCTTTTGTTTTAAAAAAGGAGTTTGCAATACATAGGTCATTACTGGTGCAATGCTCCAGCAGCCTTTGCCCATTTTCATTCATGCGACCGATGTTGTATTTTCCAAGGCACACTGGCCATGAACTCGAGTCCTTGCCCACACGAGCATTGAAATCACCGAGCATATAAATGTATTCATATTTTGGAACTGCCTTGATTGCGCAGTCTAACTCCTCATAGAGCGAATCCTTCACATCATCAGAGGAATCGAGTGTCGGTGCATATGCTGTAATAATGGTGGCAAACCCACAAGAGGTTGCCAAGCGCAGGGATAATAGTCTTGCATTTCCTCCTGCTGGAATTTCAATCATTCCCAGTAGCGAATTCTTCACTGCAAAGCCTACACCGTGTTGCCTTTTTTCTGCCTGCTCTCTACCCTTCCATAAAAAGGTGTAATTGTTTTCCCTGAGTGATCCTTCCTTAGCGAGGCGAGTCTCCTGCAGGCCAGCAATATCAATGTTAAGACGATTGAGTTTGGCATCAATCACAGCCGTTTTTCTCACATCGTCAATATTGGTCAAGTCAGTGGAAAATCCTGGACACATGGTTCTCACGTTCCAGGTTGCAAGCCGTAGCTTGAGGTTTGTATATTTATTTTTGTTTGTACCTGATGCATTGGTTTTACAGCCTGCGATTCAGATTTTGTCCTAGCCCCAAGCACCCATTGAAGCAGGCAGGCTGTGGCGGATCAGCACCCAATTGCCCGGGGGCTGCCCAGCTTGAGGCGGGCGGGAGCTGATCAGTGACACCTGTAGGTGTCTCCCACCGTCAGAGGCAACGCGTGGCGCCCCATGTCTACGCCAATTGACAGGGACTTATAACCCGTAACAGTTGCCTCTCGCTTTGATTCCGAGACCAGTTAAGACCAGGGATGGAGTTATTGCCTCTCCGTAGCACAAAGCCTGGGTTAAAATATAGAGATCATGTGTTGCCCATGCAGCATGATCCCTCTCTCAGCTTGCCTAGTTCACTCCAGAGGAAAGGTAACACCCCTACATCTGGAACAAGACAAGCTGCAGAAGCTGTCGGATCAGCAAAGCAATGCTCTAACTGTCCGCCTGTCGGAGCTTCGATCCTAGACCAGCCGCCAACTAAGGCAAGGCATAGGGCCTGGTCTGCCCTGCCATGACATTTTGTCTTTAGCTTGCATTTCCTCGCACCAGGGTAAGGCTTGTACCCTCCCAATTGCGCTCTTCCGCCCGAAGCTGTTGGCACAATGTGGGGTGTCGGGTTTGGTAAGCGACGCCCAACGTTCGGCGCTAACAGAAAGCAGGTAGTACCGTCTACTGTTATACGGTAGCTCAGTCATATCTGACTAAGACCTGACACACACACACACACACACACACACACACACACACACACACACACACACACATATATATATATATATAACAACATCATTATCATTCAACAACAATGAACAGGTTAAGAAAAAGAGTCTGGGAGAACAGGAAGCTTACTGCCAAAACTAAAGTCCTTGTCTATCAAGCCTGTGTCCTTAGTACTCTTCTCTATGGCAGTGAAACCTGGACAACTTACTCACACCAAGAGAACAATTTAAACAGCTGTCATATGCGGTGTCTGCGAAGAATTCTTGGTATTAAGTGGCAAGACAAAATCACAAATACTGAAGTATTGGAAAGATCAGGTTGTGTGACAGTTTATTCCATGCTCAGTCTTCGTAGACTTAGATGGATAGGACATCTTAGGAGGATGGATGATGGTAGAATACCAAAGGATATCTTTTTTGGTGAATTACAGATGGGTAAGAGATCTCAGGGTGGGCCTCTACTACGATACAAAGATGTGTGTAAGCGGGACATGATTGATACAGGCATTGATAATGCACATTGGGAGCAAGTCGCCGCTGAACGTGTTGCATGGAGGGCAAATATCAGAAATGGAATAAAGTCAAAGGAGAAAATCATTGCAGAAAAGTCACACACCAAGCGTTTGAGACGTAAGATGGTGCATGATGGTGGAAATGACCACGTGTTCACATGCACCCACTGTGAACGGACATTTACAGCGCAAATTGGCCTTATCAGTCACACTCGCTACCGCCATAATTAAAAGTTATTATGCCTTTTTAAAGCACAAACTATCGTCTGTCAAGACGGCAAGGTGCCAATGAATGATGCTAATAATTGTGAAAGCTGTCACGGGATTTGCCCGGACCAGGGGACGTGTGGGTGGTTAGGGCAGGAAGGTATCAGTAAGAACACTATTGTGGAATAATGAGCTACCCGCTCTATTCATTCTTTCTTCGAATGATAATTTATTAGTGGTTAATTTATTATATATTCTAGTTAGAATCAGCGGGGAAAGATGACCCGGTTGAGCTTGACTCTAGTCCGACTTTGTGAAGACACATGAAGGGTGTAGCATAGGTGGGAGCGCAAGCGTAATTTGAAATGCCACTCCTTTTATCGTTTCTTTATGCTAGTCGCGTGATCCGCACAGTGGAAGGACGGGAGATTTGCTCGCAACAGACGAGCAATATCTCCTGCGATATCTCCGGCGGGCCTATTCCCGGTGGTCGCGGGATCCGCACAAGTCAGGCGGGAAGTCTGACGGTAGTACACGCTTTACAAGGTCTGGTCACTTTTGATTGACAGATGTGCGCGTCCTACGGTACAGGAGCGTACGCGGCCCTTACCTCTGGGACTTAGCTGAACGCCTCTAAGTCGGGTCCATTGGGTTCCAGGGTCTGGCCACCACTCGCCACCTGCTCGTGGTGGCAAGGTCTCGGAGGTTTGACGCTGAGCCGCCAACGTCTGCAGTCTACCTTGTGCCAGACGTATTGGTTACTCATTTCTCTGAAATACACAAGGCTAGGCCGGGAGAGGGAACATATCGTTTGGGCACCACATGTTTCTCTGAAAGCTCTGCCCGGGCATTGTGATGGAATTTTGGCCAAATTCCAACTCACATACTTTGGTCTGTCAAGACTGCAAGGTGCCACTCATTCTAGTTCACGATTTATAGTGATATTAAAGTACAGTGGCATTCTTTTTTAATATAGTTGTTTCCCAAGATATTGATGCAACTTCAGTTTTAAGCGTTAATTCAGTATTTGGTTAGATTTCATTGTATTGAACAATAGAACCCATGCTAAACGAAACACAACTTGGATTTAGGAAAACAAAGGCTACACAGATGTCAGCTTTGCTCTTAGAGAACTTATAGAAAAATCAAGTGAATTTAATGAAAACTCAACTTAGCCTTTGCAGACCAAGAAAAGGCATTTGATAGAGTAGATAAAACGCTGTGTCAAATCATTACTTCTGTAGAAGCTTAAATACCAACAGTGAATGCATAGTGAGAACAACTGGATATCGTGTCTTCCTTTAAAGTGTCGTCCCTGGAGTGAGGGGAGTCAACACCCACATTATAATTTTTTTTCCCTTATCAATATCCTGGAGAATCCACCAGCTTCCGTTCAACACACTCCATCAGCCCGTGGACACCCTTTTTTATCACTCTCTCACTGTCGTACTATGCCCCCTCTCATACTTCCCCAACGCAACATATTCAACACTCTTGCTTCTAAAAATTAATAAAGATTAATTTATTAAAAGAAAAGTGTAACGTATATGAGACGTGTATGCGAAGAAAATGTGTGTCGTGTATTCTAATGTAAATTTATAGGTCAGACCACAGAGTTCATGTTCAGAGTCCACTCATCATGGCAAGGATTACACGACATCACAAGAATCAGCACGATCTCACCGAAGTCGTGTCCTTCCCTCCAGACATGTCCTCCTCCAGGAGCTCTGATGACCATGAGATCTGATTCCCATTCAAATATATAATCCGTGAACGATACTATTTTTGTTCCTAACACAACTGTTCCTAATAGTTTATAGAAACTCAGACTTCATAATTCCTGCGCCGTGAAAAAACATGGAACACTGTCCTATGAACATGACGTTTTTCCTTCTTGCGAAATGTTCTATAATTTTCACTCTTAACCAGTCATTGTATCTAGACTAAAATAGAGTTCTTTATTTTCTAGATATAGTCTGAAAGTTATGATTTCCTTGATACGTGGAACAACTACACTTCAATGTTTGGTTTCATCGAATGTGAACCTCAGTTCCTACTGATCTAGTAATAAGTGGACTGACCATCCATCACTACAGGTGTTTTAACGAATGGTATGAACTCAGGTAGGATACTTATATCATTCAGCTCCACCGAGCAATGTTTATCATCTTCTTCTAGCATAGGCTCATTGAGAAAGTTGCCGGCCAATCTTCCGGCGCCAAAAAGTTATCCGGGATCGGATTTTTCAATGATTCTGTGTTCTTCATCCCGACCAGAGGGAACCTGTAAAATACAACACAACTGGTGATAGCCTCCCCGTCACTGATCTCTATTAGATGATCGTGGCCATCGGCCTCGCTCAGAAAAATACAGTGAACCTAACTCTGTCAGGGACAGATGAACTGAACACATAGGTTTTCATCAGGCCAAAACAAGAAGAAAAAGAACAACAAACAGCGTGCGGAACACCCCCCCCCCCCCCCCACCAGGGAGCACCCACTGGAAGATCCCAATTATCCCCATTACTCAATTCTCAACTAGTAGAGCTTAACAACACTACATTACTCTATTTAGTTTTCAACTAACAGTGCTAATCATCACACTCTAGTTTTAACAAGGTTACTGCCTATATTAATTAGAACTAATTAGATAATATGTTCTACCTTAGGCAAACCCGCCTCATTCCTGGATGGCTGCTACACTTTGCCATAACGACACATGCTAGTTAATTTTAAATTAATCTAACACTGTAGAGCTCTCCAACAAAACACGTCAATCCTAATCCATATTTTGGTCAACACTGATTGTCCCCAATCAGGTTTTTTGGCAAACGCCTAAAATTGGTCACGTGACGTTATTCTTTATGTCCACACAGGTGTTATTATGGGCAGATCATCCCTTGTCAAGAATCTATCTTCCCTGGCTCAATCAATGTCAGAGTTGTCATCACTTGTTTTGACTCCCAAAACAAGCTAGCGAGTTCCTGTATGCTCCCAACAACGGGCTTTCCACAACAAGCCGCCAATCTTCTGTCGAGTGGTGACAATCACAGCCGCCATTTCGCTTGATGTCCGGAAACTCTCAATGACAGACGGACGGTTTTCTCCCTAGCTGGCCACTTCCGCTTGACTCTGACTGTTTATGAACTGTCAAAGTGGTGTATAGATTCATCTCACTCACCACCGAATGTTCCTATATCGCCCACCAGATGTAAACACGTGCAGCTGCAATCCAGACTGTTTGTTCTGTATTTGTTGAAACAACCGGTGGCCTCGAACATGTCGTTAATCCGAACGCCTTTTATTGTCATCACCGGTTAATCACGGTGGTCTATTTTGTGACATAGAGAGTAGTCCATCTCACTCTTCTCCACCGTGAGTTTAATCCAGGTAATTTATTCCTCTTCTTCAGGAGCTGGGTGTCTTGACAAGAAGTCCGCTCCAACATTTTCCTTCCCATGAATGTACTCCACTGTGAAATTATAGGGTTGAAGTAACAACGACCACCGCATCAAACGGGCGTTGAGCTTCTGAGAAGTAGCCAAGAACATCAGGGGCTGATGATCCGACTGAACCCGAAACTTAACTCCATACAAATAGGGCTGGAATTTTTGCACTGCCCATACAAGAGACAGGCACTCTCTCTCGTCGGTCGAATAATTCCTCTCAGCCTGGATAAGTTTCTTACTTGCGTATGCCACAGGTTTCAAAACCGAAGCATCGTCTTTTCCTTCCTGTAACAAGGCTGCCCCAATCCCAATCGCACTCGCATCCGTTCTCAACACAAATGGTTTTGAAAGGTCAGGGAGCTGTAATACAGGTTTGCTGACCAAGGCTTCCTTTAACTGGCTATAGGCAGTCTCACATTCTGGTGTCCAAATGATTTGGTCCGGGAATCCCTTTTTCAAGGTTTCCGTCAATGGAGCTCCCAGTTCAGTGAAATGTGGGATAAATTTGTGGTAGAACCCACACAACGAGAGAAAAGATCGCACATCCTTCTTCGTTTTTGGCCTTGGGGCATTTCTGATTTTCTCCAGGTTCTTCTCTTCTGGGACAATGTGTCCTGGAGTGATGGTGTGACCTAGAAATTCCAGAGTCTGGTAACCAATCATGCACTTGGTTGGACGAGCGGTAAGCCCTGCTTCCTTGAGTCTATTAAACACTCTCTCCAAGGATTGCAAGTGGTCATCCAAGCTGTCACTGGAAATCAGAATATCATCCATGAATGAGATGATGGCCGGATCCTGTAAAGGATCTAGTAAAGTCCTCATCATGCGTGTAAACACACTAGGTGCATTGCTGAGTCCAAAGGGCATGACCTTGAATTCGTAGTGTCCACTGGGTGTACTGAAAGCCAACAGTGGTCGAATCTCCGGGTTGACTGGTATCTGATAGTACCCCCGACTCAGATCTACCTTTGAAAAGTACCGAGCCTTATGGAGCCTAGCGAATAACTGCGTTGGATTCGGCAAAGGTTCCACCTGAAACTGTGTATGACTGTTCAGAAGTCGGTAATCTATACACAATCGGTGTTCTCCACTTGGTTTCCGTAACAAAACTACCCCTGCATTGTATGGGGATGTGGATGGCGCAATCACGTCATCCTCGAACAGTTTATGTATTTCCTCCTCCAGGGCCTTTTCTTTAGAGAATGGCACTGGGTAAACCTTTTGACGAACCGGCTCCTGTGTAGTCAAAGTCATCTCGAACTCAACCAACCTTGTTCGTCCTGGTTTATCAGTCAGTATCTCCTTATGAGACTTGAGAACCTGGGTTATCTTTTCCCTCTCCTGGGAAGTCAGATCAGGGTTCACTTGCACATCCCTATAGGTTTCCTGGTGTACCAGGGGATATTCTCTGCCCTCGTTGGTTCCCACTTCCGTCTCCACTGCAACTGCCATTGCCATGAGGTGCGCTGCCTTGTCTCCGGGTCTCTCTTCGTATTTCCGCAAGAGATTGATATGGAAAATCTTCGACTTTCCCCGGATCCGGATCTGATAGTTGGTTCTGGATATCACCCTTTCCACGGGAAATGGTCATTTCCAACCTATCTCCAGTGTCACCGCCTCACCTTTAGATATATTATTAGAGGGCTGCAACTCCAGCCCAAGGGATAGAAGCGAGTCGCTCAGGACCCGAGTAATCTAGAGCCTTCTCGAAAGACTGGTCATCGAGTCCATGGTTCCGTGGACACTGACGTGGCCCGCCTATTGCGGGGTCCACGAGGAACTCGGACAGAGTTACCGCCCGTGTCACGTGGAGACCGGCAGAGGACAGACGGACTTGAGAGAGGCAACAAGGCCTGCCTGAGAGGGACTCAATAGATATTCATAGATATATATATACATAGGCTAGATAGTGTGCTAGATTGTTGTATGATAACTATGTGGTTTGATGTTAACTATCTGTGATATGTAATATAGCGCGGGCTGTTAACCCACTGCGCCAACGCAATACAATAAATGTTCTATATCATAGCGAACGAAGTTATTGTTGCCTGTGTGAACCCGAGCTCAGTTACCTAGATAGGAGCAAGACGATGACAGGCTTTTTGGGGGCTAGTTTTCCGGTTTTGGCATAAAATGTTTTGTGAAAGAGCTATTAATTGCCATGTAAAATTACTTAATTAATCATATCAAATTGATTGTTGTACCACAAATTGTTAACTTTACAAGTTTAAACATTAGTAGCTATCTAGCGATAAAATAGAATTAATCTGAGTCCCTCAGCAGCGTCAGAACAGTGCCTCAGCAGTGTGCCTCATTATTGTTATTCTGTAAACTATTTTTGACATGACTGTGACATTTTTTTGACTGTTACTAATGTTTTCTCACTCTACGAGCAGATTGTTCCGCAAATAGTGCCGCGTGCAACCTATGTAACTTTTCCAACAGTGACGAGAGTACAAGACAACATCGGCGAGTTCTGGGATTGAAAGCTAAGTTTCATATCATACCCATTGCAACTCTAAGCTGTACTTCTCACCTTCCATCAATGTATCATTTTGTATCATATTGATTTGTTTGCATATTCATGACCTTGTAACCAACATAACCTTGCATTTTGATTTACACATTTAATAATTAAGGGAGATAACCAAATTTTACACTCCCCAACATTTTTTCTAAGGGATTTAACTTTATAAACATTACAAACAAGTAAAACACAAAATGTCTAGCTTAGATAAATGCATTGAGCAAGGAATAAAATTAGGTTATAAAGAAGAGAAACTGTCAGAATGGGCACAGAAAACGCACGCAGAAAACATTGCCCGTGAAGAAAGAGCGATAGAACGAGAAGAAAAGAAATTGCAAATGGAGGCAGATGAAAAGAAAATGCAAATGCAAGCAGAAGAAAAGAAATTGCAGATGGAGGCAGAAGAAAAGAAAAGACAAATTGAGGCGGAAGAAAAAAAGATGCTAATGCAACTACAAGCTGAAGAGAAAAAAATGCAGTTGCAGGCTCAGGAAAAACAGCTGGAGCTTGAGGCGGCGGCCAAACAGGCCCAATTGAATGCCGAGACACAAATAAAACTAAAACAGATGGAGATTGAGTCCAACGCAGAAATATCTGTTAATAAGCTAAAAAGCAAAGAAGAGGAACACAAATATAACAAGTATAAAGGCCTCGTGAAGGCGTTCTGCTCAGGAGATTTCATCAGCGCCTACTTGGAAAATTTTGAGTGTCTCATGGCCTACCATAAGATCATAAAATCAGATTGGGCATTTATTCTAATGAGAAACTTAGCTCTTGAACCATTAAAAGTAATAGAGACAGTGCCACAGGAAATGCGAAAAGACTATGACTACTTAAAACAACGCATTCTCCAACATTTTTCTTTAGATACTGCAGGTTACCAACAACAATTTGCCAAATTATCTCCACAACCAAACCAAACCTTTATAGATTATGTCAGTACAGTCCAAGACGTGTGTACAAAATGGATTAACTCGGCTAAAACCAACAATAGCCATGATAAACTTAAAGAGCTCATTATTATAGACAAAATAGTTAGCACTATCCCCACACCTTTTGCTAAGTTCTTAAAACAAATGGACTGTAAAAGTATTCAGGAAATCGAGTCAAAGGGGAATGCATTTTTCACAGCAAATAGGGACATTTTTCAGCTAAACATAAGTCACAATGATACAGCAGCTGCAGTAGTGAACACCAAATACTCCAAACAAACAGAGAGTAAATTTAAACCGCGCTCCAATGTCAGTAAAGTAGCGAAATGCCAATATTGCGGTTTGAGTCACGACACTTACTCTATGTGCGACAAATCGCCTAACTATCCTCACCACCTCAAAATGATGGTGGAGAAGCACAAGACTAAGCGCAACGCTTATCAGAGAGCGGTCAAATGATTCTTTTGCCGGAGTTTTGGCCATTATAGTCGCCTCTGTGATGGACGAAAGTTGTTGAAACAGGCCAATGCTGCACTAGTGGAAACGTCGTCTGACGAAGAGATTGAATCACTAATTGATTGTGATAATCAACACGACAATGAAAGCGAGCTTGGGAATGCTGTACACATTATTAACACCATTACAGACAGTAAGTGCAACACCTGTACTAAGTTCCAACTTGACACAACATTACTATGTGGCCACACTATCCCTATTTCAAATGAAACAGCCAACGCTGCTTTGTCATCTACAGGCAAGCTAGTTTTTTCTACAGGGTTTGTAAATAACAAAAAGTGCACATTAATTCGGGATTCCGGCGCAACGCTCTGTGGGGTTAAGAAAACATTAATAGACACTAAAGACTACACAAACAAACATGTGACTTGTCGCACATTCTCAGGTACTATAGAAAAATACCCCCTTGCTCTGGTCGAAATTCGAACACCGTTCATATCAGGAAAAGTATTGTGCGCTGTCCTTGAAAATCCAGTCGCTGATATTATACTTGGTAATTTACCCAACATACATCCATGCTCCGAAAAGGAAATCAAAGAGTGGGAGCATAAACACGGTATCCACCACACAAATAGCGATGCTACAGAGAAACACCATTCTTGCTTGTCTCAATCTGCCAAAATACCAAGGGAGACAACCACTGAGGTAATTCAGAAAGAATTCACCGAGGTGTACAATACAGGGGCGGTCGAATCGATGAGCGATACGACCAAATTAAAACCTCGAATTGAGGATGCTACCGAGCTACCAAGTACCAAGCCTGTAAATGTGCAACAAAACACACAACACACAAATGCAATAACACGACAGACAACCCATAAAACCAACACTGACCAACTGCAGGAATCATTAGAAATAATAGCGCCAAACTCAACTAACATTAATTTTGGAAATGAACAGAAAGCAGATCCTACACTTACACCATACTTTAAGTTAGTAGGACTGAAACCAAAATTAACTAAGAACGCATCGTGGACATTTAGGCTACAGAATAATATTTTAACTAGATTTTACACAACAAAGCAGACCACGATACAGCAAATAGTGTTACCACAAGCACATCCAGACAAAGTTCTAAAAATAGCCCATGACTCCCCTTTTGGAGGTCATATGAGATACGAAATGACCAGGGCTATTGTCCTGACCCAGTTTTATTGGCCAAAGTTCGACCAAGACATTAAAACCTTTTGTACATCTTGTGTTATATGTCAGAAACTGGTCAACAAGGGGAATAACCCTACTGCATTCTCTTTAAATAGAAACTTGAAATTATTCCATGTAAATATGTTGAAACCATACTATGCTAGACAGGACAATGAGACAAATGAACAGACGCAACGAACTGGTGACAGAGACGAAACGACAATTTCCCAACGGAATGACACCTCGACAAACGAAGCATCGTTAACGACACACTCTTACGATGACGAAAACGACGGAGACATATGGACATTACCGACAATCTGTGATATCGACAACAACGACAAATTTGACAACATATTGACAACGATTGACCTCGACAACGACGACAATGACATTGAAGACAATTTACAAACAGTAGCATCTGTGATAAATCAGACAGACGTGGACAATACTGAAATCCCTGTACCAATTATGACTGACGACGGGAGTATAAATGACATACATATTTCTGACACTTTGACACAACAACAGCGACAAGACATTTTGACTCTTCTTGATGAGTATAAATCTATCTTTTCTAACAAACCTGGACGCACTGATAAAATAACACATTCAATTGTGCTGACAGATCTGAGACCGGTCAAATGTAGACCATATTCTATTCCTCTCCATTACAGATCTAATTTAGATAAAGAAATTTTAGATTTAGAGAAGAATGGCATAATTCAAAAATCGATGTCTCAATATTCTTCACCGATTGTCCTGGTGAAAAAGAAGGACCAGACAATCCGTTTGTGCATCGACTATAGAGTATTAAATACAAGAACAACTACGGATGCAGAGCCAATGAACAGTTGTGAAGATCTTATTTTAAATATGGCTCAATCATCCTTATTTTCCAAGACCGACTTAGCGAAAGGATATTGGCAAGTCCCACTACACCCTTCTTGTAGACATATAACAGCATTCGCAACACCTCTCGGTTTGTACGAATGGCTATATCTTCCTTTTGGCCTGAAGAACGCACCGGCCACATTTGTTAGGTTAACAAGATTGCTATTACACGGAATTAAAGATGTAGTAGCCTATATTGATGACATATGCGTCCATTCTTCTGATATGACTTCTCACTTACTTACCCTCAAACAAGTCTTCAACCAAATCTCTCTTTTTGGACTTACTATCAAACCTTCCAAGGTTGAAATAGGCTATACACAAATAGACTTCCTTGGTCATAGAATTTCTGAAGGCAAATTGTTGACTGATGATAAAATTGTTTCCAAGATCCTTAATCTAGAAGTGCCTACCACAAAGAAACAAATTAGAAGTTTACTAGGTCTTATTAACTATTATTCTAAATTCATTCCACATTGGGCAGAACCTCAGTCTTTTCTGATATGTTAACTAAAGATCATCCATCGAAAATTTGTAAAAGTACCAGCTTAGATGATGCAATGTGTAGATTGAAACATATTTTTTCTAATCCACCAGTCTTACGATTACCCAACATAAATTTACCCTTTATTTTGACCACAGATGCGAGCGCTATCGCAATAGGAGGATGTTTGATGCAGGAAGTGGATGGAGTTAGACACCCGATTCTCTACGTGAGCCGCAAACTAAAGAAGGCTGAGACCCGTTATGCCACAGTGGAATTGGAGGCTTTAAGCCTATTGTTTTGTATATTGAGATTATCTAAGTTCCTCTTGGGTAGTCATTTTGTGGTCCTCACAGACAGTTCGCCATTATTAGTCCTTAACCATGGGTCGCCCAAAAACCACCGGTTACAAAGATGGTGTCTTCTACTTCAAGATTTCGACTTCGAAATCCGCCATATCAAGGGCACCGATAACATTATGGCTGACCTATTATCACGGCAAACAAATGCGCCAGTAGAATGACTCTTAGCACATCGACCATTCGCCATACTATAAACTGTGATACTTTTAGTCGGTTGCATATAACAGTGTAACTCTACACCTGTTAGAGTACTCTCAGTGATTAGGTTATTTACGACACCCATGAACATGATACGTTAAGAGCTATACTTTAAGAACTATACTATCAAGTGCCCAAGCTCTAGAACGATCCCAGCAAGAAACGGTAACTGTGTTTCAACCAATAATATCAACCAGTGACCTGACTCTGAATACTGTAATATTTCATACGGGACATTGAGAACAATCCATACTTGCTGTTGCTACGAAACTTTGCAAACAGCCGAAACAGAACGACATCGACTACAACACTCAAGAGACAGCCATACTAACTTTAACATTCATGGCATAACACGCTAACAACAGGACGACAACGCGCACATCATCGTTGGATTTAGTTATTTAATTAATTAATTACTTTAGTATTAAATATGTATTATATTTGCATTAATGATGTATATAAAATGTGTTAACCTGTAATTTGTACATATTCTACTTTAATATTACAGGCGGTGCCATTCATAGGCTAAAGAACCGTCCTATACAATTGTCTCTGGTTAAATTATAACCTATTTTTGATTCATCGTACAAAAAGTACGTATTTTCTTAAAGGGCAACTATCGCCTAGTCCATTTTTTCTAAGGGCAATAACACTTACCTCAACTTTAATTATATATTTTAACCAAATACTATTTTGAATGAAAAGTGAGTGAATGACTGCGTGAATGGATTAAATGAGAGAACGATACACTTGGCGGACAAATTGTACGCAAAACGTATTTATTTTAATTTGTCTGCGTCTTTCATGTAAAATTGCATGACTTGTCTAATTTGTTAATACATGTGTAGTACTTAGTGTAATAGTGAGTTTAATTTAATAGTTAGTGTAATATACTTAGTTTAGCAGTTAGGATACATCTAAGCACCACTACTTGGAATGCCTGATCATGTATTTCACACTGTGGAGTAATTCATGATTGAGGTTATCCCATCTCGTGACGCTTGGAAATACGCCACACATTCAGCACACACAAACCTTAAAACTCAACACTATCAATTTAAAATACAGTCACTTTATTAGAAACATCAACTTATTAGTCAACACACTAACAAGCCAACAGGGACACATGTAGTCTTAGGGGGATAAAATAACAAGGTAACTACATATTTAGCATTATACAACATACGAGAGTAAAAGTGTATTGAATTGCACACACAGATCAAGATTTGAAGGTGTACTAATTAAGCCAGGACTTCGGTCTTGTTAACCCTCTTTAATACAGAGGTTAATTATCTTGGTACCAGTGGGGTACTATGAGAAGGGCGGGTTGTAAATACAACTACTAAAACGTCACGTAACTTCGGTCAGATAAGCATTTTTAAGGACACGGGAGACAGAGTGATCTCTTCACCAAATCAGAGAAGTGTGGTATGGGAGAATACATGAGTTTTAATGCCAGTATGTAGGGTACCAGGTTACTGTCCACCAAACTACAAACACCAACTTTATGTGATTCGGTGACAGAATTAGAACAGATCTAATTACCCAAGAACAAATCATATCAGGGGGGAGGGGGGAATCCTGTCACCGCCTCACCTTTAGATATATTATTAGAGGGCTGCAACTCCAGCCCAAGGGATAGAAGCGAGTCGCTCAGGACCCGAGTAATCTAGAGCCTTCTCGAAAGACTGGTCATCGAGTCCATGGTTCCGTGGACACTGACGTGGCCCGCCTATTGCGGGGTCCACGAGGAACTCGGACTGAGTTACCGCCCGTGTCACGTGGAGACCGGCAGAGGACAGACGGACTTGAGAGAGGCAACAAGGCCTGCCTGAGAGGGACTCAATAGATATTCATAGATATATATATATACATAGGCTAGATAGTGTGCTAGATTGTTGTATGATAACTATGTGGTTTGATGTTAACTATCTGTGATATGTAATATAGCGCGGGCTGTTAACCCACTGCGCCAACGCAATACAATAAATGTTCTATATCATAGCGAACGAAGTTATTGTTGCCTGTGTGAACCCGAGCTCAGTTACCTAGATAGGAGCAAGACGATGACACCAGTTTGTTGTTTCCCGTAGGGAGTAGCAACAAGACTTTATCTCCCACCTCTAGAGATCTTTCTTTAGACCCACGGTTGTAGTAACCCGCATGTCTTTTCCTGGCCTTTTTCAAGTTTTGATTTGCCAGAGTCCATCCCTTGTGGAGTTTTTCTTTCAGTTCCTCCACGTATTTATAGGATGAGATCACTTCTTCTGACGTCCCCTCTTCAGTCCAATTCCTCAACATGGCTTCTAACGGTCCTTTGATTGGACGACCAAACAGCAACGTAGCGGGTGGTAGTCCTGTTGAGCCATAAGAAACCTCCCGATAGGCAAAGAGTTCTGCTGGGATATATTCATCCCACCCATCAGGTTTTTCCTGTGCCAGTTTCCTGAGCATTGTCATCAACGTGCCGTTGAAACGCTCTACTTGTCCATTGGCTTGAGGGTGGTAAGGGCTGGTATGTATGTGGTTAGAATGGAACACCCTAAATACCTCCTCCATGTGTTTTCCACAAAACTGGGACCCATTGTCCGTCAGAATTTGATCAGGAAAGCCTAATCTGGTAAAGGCCTCCATCAGTGCGTCCGCCACTCGTTTCGAGTCAATCGTGGTCAACGGTATGGCCTCACCCCACATTGTACAGCAATCCACCATTGTGAGTATATACATGTTCTTCTTCCTAGTCCTGGGAAGTGGACCCACGATATCGATGGCTACCCTCTCGAAAGGAGAGTTCATGATGGGCATCTCACCCAACACAACCTGTGCTGTCCAGTGTTTCGGTACCACCCTCTGGCACTCAGGGCATGACTTCACATACCGACGCACATCATCTGTCATTCCCGGCCAATAGTAGTGGCAGGAAATTCGCTGCATGGTAGCGGCAATACCCATATGTCCACTAAAGGAGATGGTATGCCCCATATGAAGAATCTGGGACCTGTGAGCTTTCTGGACGACCAACTGACCATATAGGTTGTCTCCCCTTCCGGCTCTCCTGTAGAGTATCCTATTCTTCATGTAGTACTGCCCCCGTACTGGTGGATCAGCACTTCTCTGCAGCTTTTTGTAGCAAGGACGTAAAGTGGCACCCTCAATCTGGGCAGTTCGTAGCTCCCTCGGCAGTGGGTTAGTCACAATTGCTTCTGCTTATTCCGTTCTCGTCTGAGAGCGAGTCTGTATTGCTCCCATATGGATTGGCTCCCTGGGCATTCCCAGAAAGACATACCGGCAACCGAGGATTACTGGAAAAATGGGATCGGTCAATACAGCGGCCTTGATTGTGCCAGTGACGTATCTTGACCGAATCTCCACATTAGCAATGGGCAACTTCATGGCTACAGCACTCCTCTGTGCAGGCTGTATCTCCATGGTCTCACCTGTGAATTGTTCTGGATGTACCAGATCCGCAGAAATCACGGCCTCCCCGTCCAGTCCTGTGTCGAACAAACACTCCACTTGACGACCGTTAACCTCTACCAATTCCACTACAGGTGGTTTTTCCTGGTCTGGAGTCTCTTCCTCTGCCTCGACCTGTTCAGTGGGCTCCACCTTAGGTTTCCCGGGGCACACGACGAATTTAGAGTCTCCTGACTTTCCCCTGCAGTCAATAGCATTGTGCGTTTTTGACTTGCATTGGTTGCACCATTTCCCTGTTCTAGATTTTCTAGTGCCGGACTTGAGTGAGCTCTCCTGGTGGCGAGCTTCCTTGTCGACCTTGGCATTTTCCCTGACAACCTCCTTGGAAGTCACTTGACATGCTGCGAAGTGAGGGTTCTTAGCCTTCGATTTGCAGTCCCTCGTATTGTGAGAGGGTGACTTACAAATTGAACACCACTTCTCCGACCTCGGTCGTTTTGGTGTAGAGCTTGAAGTGCTCTTGCTTCCCTCCTTCTTCTTCTCTGAACTATCCTCTGATTTTTGCACATAAGGTTCCCACTTTTTGGTTCCTGTGTTTTTGGCTTTCTTCTTATCATGTTTCTCTTGACTTTTGGTTTTGGCGGAAAGGTTTTCCCCTGCCTCCCCATGTACCTTGAAGAACCGTTCTGCTAATTTAGTCACGAGGTCAATACGTTCCGCTCCTTGTTCTCCCAGGAACGTCCTGAGAGGTTTAGACATTTGCTTCTTCAGCTGGTCGACCACCATGAGCTCTTCCAGACTCTCATAGTCATGTGCGAACCCAGCCAAATCCATCCACTTATGGAGATAGGATTTTAGACGCAAACTGTAGGCGGCAAACAACTCCCCCGGTTCTCGTTTTGCTGCTCGAAATTTTTCCGGTAGGTATGTGACGTAACCTCGAATCGTTTTAGCAAAGCCGTCTTCAATTCGTCGTAATTGTTCTCATGTTCTGGTGGCAGGCGAGAATAAACCTCGTAGCCGGTCCCGCGTAATCCCTGGGATAGCTTGAGATTCCATTTGTTACGGTCCAGACCCATAGCAACAGACATGGCCTCGAAGCGTTGAAGGTACTGGTCAATCTTCTCTTTGTCCTCCTCGTATACCGCTAAAGGAAACTTCATAGCATGGTAACTATGTCCACCTGCTGGGGTTGGGCCTGGGATGGAGGAACATCCAACCGCCTCCTCAGTTTCTCCATTAGATTGACTCTTCAACTAGAGTTCCCTCATCCGGTACTCGTGCTCCCTTTTCTGAGCTTCTTGTTTAGCTTCCAGTTTCTTAGCTGCTTGCTCAGCTTCTAATTTCTTAGCAGCTTGTTCTGCTTCCAATTTCCTAGCTTCTTGTTCCAACTCCATCCTTCTCAATTCCAACTCGGCCTTTCGATCTTCCCTTTCTGCTTGACGATACTCTCTCTCCACTTCCTGTATGTAATCCGTTAGAGCAGAACCAGACAATCCCATTTCTTCCCCCTTTGCTCTTAGTTCTGCACTGGTTAGTTTCGGAGTGGCCATTTTACAGAGAGGTAAGCTAGCAGGTTCAGTGATATAACTACAAATTAATATACAGATATATGACCAGGTACTATAAATCTAGATATTACCACACACAGCACATTCACTCAGTGACAAGAGTAGAATCAGGACCACAGACCTATGCAGACGTGTGAAGTGTGAACAGGTAAGATATGTGTCCTAACCCCTATCCACATTCACTCTAGATGGATTCTCCAATATGATATTTCCCTCTTATAACTAAGGATCCCGTGTCAAAAGACCCCGTTGTCAGAAGATCCCACTGTCAAAGGTTCCTGCTTGCAGGAGATCTCGCTGTCCAAGGATAACGTTTACGAGGGATCCCACTGTCCAAGGAAACCGTTTACGAGAGATCCTGCTGTCCAAAGATCCCGTTTACGAGAGATCCCGCTGTCCAAAGATCCCGTTATCGAGCTCCCAATAATGTCGTGTCTTCCTTTAAAGTGTCGTCCCTGGAGTGAGGGGAGTCAACACCCACATTATAATTTTTTTTCCCTTATCAATATCATGGAGAATCCACCAGCTTCCGTCCAACACACTCCATCAGCCCATGGACACCCTTTCCTATCACTCTCTCACTGTCGTACTATGCCCCCTCTCATACTTCCCCAACGCAACATATTCAACAACTCTTGCTTCTAAAAATTAATAAAAATTAATTTATTAAAAGAAAAGTGTAACGTATATGAGACGTGTATGCGAAGAAAATGTGTGTCGTGTATTATAATGTAAATGTATAGGTCAGACCACAGGGTTCATGTTCAGAGTCCACTCATCATGGCAAGGATTACACGACATCACAAGAATCAGCACAATAGACCTCACCGAAGTCGTGTCCTTCCCTCCAGACATGTCCTCCTCCAGGAGCTCTGATGACCATGAGATCTGATTCCCATTCTAATATATAATCCGTGAACGGCACTATTTTTGTTCCTAACACAACTGTTCCTAATAGTTTATAGAAACTCAGACTTCATAATTCCTGCGCCGTGAAAAAACATGGAACATTGTCCTATGAACATGACGTTTTTCCTTCTTGCGAAATGTTCTATAATTTTCACTCTTAACCAGTCATTGTATCTAGACTAAAATAGAGTTATTTATTTTCTAGATATAGTCTGAAAATTATGATTTCCTTGATACGTGGAACAACTACACTTCAATGTTTGGTTTCCTACTGATCTAGTAATAAGTGGACTGACCATCCATCACTACAGGTGTTTTAACGAATGGTATGAACTCAGGTAGGATACTTATATCATTCAGCTCCACCGAGCAATGTTTATCATCTTCTTCTAGCATAGGCTCATTGAGAAAGTTGCCGGCCAATCTTCCGGCGCCAAAAAGTTATCCGGGATCGGATTTTTCAATGATTCTGTGTTCTTCATCCCGACCAGAGGGAACCTGTAAAATACAACACAACTGGTGATAGCCTCCCCGTCACTGATCTCTATTAGATGATCGTGGCCATCGGCCTCGCTCAGAAAAATACAGTGAACCTAACTCTGTCAGGGACAGATGAACTGAACACATAGGTTTTCATCCGGCTAAAACAAGAAGAAAAAGAACAACAAACAGCGTGCGGAACACCCCCCCCCCCCCCCCCACCAGGGAGCACCCACTGGAAGATCCCAATTATCCCCATTACTCAATTCTCAACTAGTAGAGCTTAACAACACTACATTACTCTATTTAGTTTTCAACTAACAGTGCTAATCATCACACTCTAGTTTTAACAAGGTTACTGCCTATATTAATTAGAACTAATTAGATAATATGTTCTACCTTAGGCAAACCCGCCTCATTCCTGGATGGCTGCTACACTTTGCCATAACGACACATGCTAGTTAATTTTCAATTAATCTAACACTGTAGAGCTCTCCAACAAAACACGTCAATCCTAATCCATATTTTGGTCAACACTGATTGTCCCCAATCAGGTTTTTTGGCAAACGCCTAAAATTGGTCACTTGACGTTATTCTTTATGTCCACACAGGTGTTATTTTGGGCAGATCATCCCTTGTCAGGAATCTATCTTCCCTGGCTCAATCAATGTCAGAGTTGTCATCACTTGTTTTGACTCCCACAACAAGCTAGCGAGTTCCTGTATGCTCCCAACAAAGGGTTTCCACAACAAGCCGCCAATCTTCTGTCGAGTGGTGACAATCACAGCCGCCATTTCGCTTGATGTCCGGAAACTCTCAATGACAGACGGACGGTTTTCTCCCTAGCTGGCCACTTCCGCTTGACTCTGACTGTTTATGAACTGTCAAAGTGGTGTATAGATTCATCTCACTCACCACCGAATGTTCCTATATCGCCCACCAGATGTAAACACGTGCAGCTGCAATCCAGACTGTTTGTTCTGTATTTGTTGAAACAACCGGTGGCCTCGAACATGTCGTTAATCCGAACGCCTTTTATTGTCATCACCGGTTAATCACGGTGGTCTGTTTTGTGACACTGGAAGACATTCAGAATCAATCACAATAATATCCGGAGTCCCGCCTTTTGTTCATAACCTATACAGACAGCACATGTACAGAAACCAGCCAAACAGAGACCGCAACAATAACGCATGAGTAACAGAACACACAAGAAGAACCAAAGACAAATTACACAATTAAAGGACTCCTTTTTTACGGACGATCAAACACTAATGGCAAAATCAGAAGCAGAAATAGTCTAAACGAAGTGTGTAAGGAACATAACATAAAAATTAGCATAAGTAAAACAGAGGTAATGACTATAATCAAAGAAGGAAAAACGGCAAAGATTCATCTAAATCAGAGGTGTCATCACAGCATTTGAGGAATTCCCATAAGCGCTCCGTCCCCATCCCCAGCAGCTAGCGAAGAGTTCCAACACTAATAGTACCAGTAGTAATCTGATTATATGTCCGTTTCGCCTTTCCTCTGAGCGTCGATCGTCGGCCAGATCCCCTCGTCACCCCTCGCTGTGGCATTCATGCCAGACCATGGTGATCCAGTTGCTTCTCCGAGGTGTACATGTGCTCCTACAAGACCGCAGCCACGTCTGCCTTATCATACATCAATACTCCACCAAGTTTTGCAGAGCCAGCCATTCTGTCCGCCTGTTCATTCCCCAGCAAACCAGCATGCCCCGGAGAAAAGATCCAGACGATGCTTGTCATCCGTACTTCCAAAACGAAGCAAGCCACTCTGCACGAAGCTTGCCTGTCCTCACCCTACTCAGCATGCTTTCTGAGTCAGTTACAATCACGATGTGTGTGTGTGTGTCGTTTTCTCGGACAGGATAAACATTCAATAAGCCGAAAATTAAACCTTTTTTAAATATTGATATAAATTAAAACAGAAAGAAGTTTTAATAATAAAATATCATTGGTATACACATTTTCACTCTTACGTCAATTTGTCAGAGCACGATGTTTGGCATATTTTCTTGGCTACAAGTTCGTTTATGTTGGGAGTAATGTTTTGTGTCACTGAGATTCTCATAATGGACTGCAAGTGTTCATCAGTGAGACAACTCCTGTGTGATGTTTTGTTAATCTTCATCTCAGAAAACAGCTGCTCACACAGATATGTGCTACCAAACATGCTCAAGGTTCGAGCCGCATGTAGACGAAGCCGGGGCATCTCTTCAGGAATGAAACAAGTGAACTGTGCAGGCCCTACATTGTCGTACTTTGCATTTAGTGCCCCATTACACTGCAGCTCTATTAACTCCATCTGCAAATTTACAGGTGCATTTTCCACATATATGGCAAATGGATTACGAAGTAGCTCGAAATTACTTTTCTGTGCTTCAAAGTCACTAAGACGCCGTGCGAACTCGGCGCGAAGTAAGCTAAGTTTTTCAGCTAAATCTGCATTGGGAAACACCATAGCGTTGACTTGGCAACAAGAAAAATAAGAGAGGTTGCATTGGTGCATTTGTGTCTCCCATAAGCGCAGCTTCACTTGATATGCCTTCACTGCGTCATGCATATCAATGATAATGTGATCCCGTCCCTGGAGCTGCAGTTTCAAGTCGTTGAGATGACTGGTTATATCAGACAGAAACGCCAACTCACATTTCCACTGTTTATCACGAAAAACTGTGGAATCTTTTCCTTAACTGTCCATGAATTGACAGACTTCCTCGATCAGCTGGAAAAATCTACTGAGGACTTTCCCCCGACTTAGCCACCTCACCTCTGTATGATAGGCATGTCACTGAATGCCGACTCTGTTTCCTGCCAAAAAGACTGAAATTGGCGGTGATTTAAACCTTTGGCTCTGATAAAGTTGACAGTTTGTTACAATGCTCATTACATCTTCCATGTTGAGGACTTTACCACACAGCGATCCTTGGCGTATGATGCAGTGAATGGTATCAATACACCAGTACAGTTATCTTGCATCTTTAACCGCATCCTTCCAACTAGTCCACTTTTTTTCGCCACACATCGCCGGTGCTCCATCTATTGCCAGTCCAACGAGTTTGTCCTAAGGCAGATTCATGTTGGTTAAACTTTGACATACGTTGTCATGTCTTTTCCTGTCGTTGTCCCATGCATGGATTTCATGTCCAATATTTCTTCTGTAACAGAAGCGATTCAGAAACTATCCATCTGTATATGGTCGACCTGATTTTGCGATCTCCTCTCACACAATAAAACTTGTTTTGACTGCAGCATCAGTTTGTGATTTTACTTTGGTGAAAATCATCTGCTGTGGTGTTAGATGTCTCTTGAATTCTTCTACATTCTGTAGCTTCTGCTCTGCATTCAGGCTGTTTAACTTGTCTTGGTGGTTAGTTTCGTAGTGCCGTCTCAGATTATATTATTTGATCACAGCCACACTATCTCCACAAATTAGACACACGGGTTTACCTCCAGTATCCGTAAACATATATTCAGCTTCCCAGCGGTTTTGAAAGGCTCTGTTTTTAGAATCAACTTTTCTCTTGGCCATTTGGCTTTGATTTTAAAATAGTGTGCATCTACCGACAGACGCTTGATTGACATCAGGTTATCCGTAGCGGGAAAAGGTAATGTAATATCCGGGCATTACACTACTTTCATTCTTTATGCGCCTATCCAAAACGAGCATCTGAACGTTGTTAGATACTATAACGTAACTCACTACACAACTTTTATTTTCGCTTATTCTGATCGAAGCGAGAACGCTCTCAGGTAGCCTATCATTCGGAAGGCTGCTAATTAGGGAATTTGATTTGCACTTTACATCGTGACCATAAAACATATTTTTGTCTAAAATTCTTTCTTGGGCCGAATATATTTGTTCGTCGCTTGAGACCTCTCGGGCCTGATATGATTGTACGGCGGGGCGGATGTGGTCCTGAGTTTGACACAGGTGATCTAAATGAACACCCACTGAAACAAGTAAATAGCTTCAAGTACTTAGGAAGTATAATATCATTAAATGACAAATCAGAAGACAAGATCGAAAATAGATGCAATAAGGCAAACCAACTCACTGGACAAACGGCACCAATACTAACGAACAAACACGTATCAGTAGACACCAAAATGTTCCTTCCAACTCTATGCTACCAATGTCAAACTTACTTGGGCAATGACAGAAAAAGAGAAAAGAAAACTTATAACAACAGAAATTATATTCAAGAAGAGAGAAAATCAGAAATGAAGAAATCAGGACTAAAGTGGGAATTATAGCAGTGTTAAAAAAATGTCATTAGAAAACAGCAAGTGAAATGGTTCGGCATATAATTAGGCTACCAACTAGCAGTATTCCACAATAAGCAATGATATACAGACCAAATGGGACCTGAAGAAAAGGCCGACCATGTAAACGATGGACAGAGGGAGTAGCAGAGTCCATGGGATATATGAAGCCCATAAACCGGCATTCACCTCGACACCGCAAGATACAAGAGGAGCGAACAGGATGAGATGAACACAGAAGCTACAATCATTATGTTACAATATTTGTGCATGACACCTTTCGCTGCAACTCTGTCAGATTCCATAAAAGCTTCATCACATCACCTGTATCATATAGTAGCTCTCCAATCGATACCAGAAAACCTTCACCGCATCACTTGTATCATAGAGTAGCTCTCCGCCCGATCCCAAAGAACCTTCACCACGTCATCTGTATCATAAAGTAACTCTCCGCTCGACCCCAGAAAACCTTCACCACATCACCTGTATCACAGAGTAGCTCTTCGCCCGATCCCAGAAAACCTTCACCGCATCACCTGTATCACAGAGTAGCTCTTCGCCCGATCCCAGAAAACCTTCACCGCATCACCTGTATCATACAGTATCTCTCCGCCTGATCCCAGAGAACCTTCACCACATCACCTGTATCATAAAGTAGCTCTCCGCCTGATCCCATAGAATCTTCACCCCATCACTTGTATCATAGAGTAGCTCTCCGCCCGATCCCAGAGAACCTTCACCACATCACCTGTATCACAGAGTAGCTGTCCGCTCGATCCCAGAGAACCTTCACCATATCACCTGTATCACAGAGTAGCTCTCCGCCCGATCCCAGAGAACCTTCACATATCACCTTTATCATAGAGTAGCTCTCCACCAGATCCCAGAGAACCTTCACATATCATCTTTATCATAGAGTAGCTCTCCACCAGATCCCAGAGAACCTTCACCACATCACCTGTATCACAGAGTAGCTCACCGCCAGATCCCAGTAAGCATTCACCACACCACCTGTATCATAGAATAACTTTCCACCCAGAGACTCAGCAGCAGCAGCTAGTCTATCAGCCACTACATTGTCCTGCACACCTGCGTGACCTGGGCAGACAATCCGTTATGTGAGGTTGGAATAAGTTGAATAAGTTAATCATTCGTTTCTATGTCTATGCAGCTAATATCGACAATAAATATACTACAATGTAATTATTAAAATCAACAAACAAACGACTCACGCAAAATCTAACGCGAATGTGACCAACGTTTAAAGTCCTGAAGTAGGAATCTGCTAGGGCCTCTGATGTTAGGTTAAATACAAATATATGGAGGCAATAAACAGCATTCTATGATCACATTAGGAGAAGAAAGGGCTAGAAAGGGCTGAGATGTTAGGGCTAGGTCTATAATATTTTGTAGGTCTGAATGCATGAAAGGATTGGTGGGGGTGGCTTTTTGTTTTAATCAGAGAATTAGCACACCATCAGTGCCCCAAGAGTGGGCGGACAGCTATTTTATTCTATTACCCAAACCTGGCATGGACCATTTAAAACGTAATGGGTATTGAATTAGCACTTTGCAGAGTACATTTGGTAAGGTACTGGAAAAGAGTGTTGCTGTTAAGCCGCAGATATACTTGGAAACGGAAAAGTTACTCCCAAGAAGGCTGGGGAGTTACCAGCCAAGGAAAGAAAAAAGTCAAACGCAGAGATATTTGCATTTGATATGTGTCAGGGGTTCTAGAATAGGCAGGAAACAGTAGCAGAAGCAATGGATCGTGAAGATGAATATAACAGTAAGATATGATTTCTTAGTGTACACCTTTAATGGAGATGGGTGTTGGCCCCTGGGTGATGAATTGGATAGCAGCAACCCTGCACTCTTGCTCACCGCCTAGGTTCATGGACCTCGGAGGCGTGCATTATTACCCCGTTATTACCAAACGGGTCTGCAATATCGTTTGTAAAGTATAGTTAGTTGCATATCCTTTTCAGGACGTTTGCAGTTAACACCTGCATTGTTTGCTGTTTTTGATGTCTTGGCACATTTACGTTCAGTAGTTTGCGGTTACTTTCTGAACGGCCGGCACCAATACTTCTTCTTCTTCTGCGTTCATCCGGAGTTTTTTTTATTTCGGACGTGATTGCGTTGTACCTGTTTACAACAGAGCTGCGTGCACCAATACTATTTACGTAAAACACCAGCGCAACGCGGGCTGCTGCCAAATCGCGCATGGCGTAAACGGGATCACGAACCGCGTTCTTAAGCCCTTCGCCACGCAGACCGGTAATATCGTATGTGCTATTCAATGTATACATAAACAAGATTCCAGGCATTGAATCACCGGGGATTGGAAGTAAGGATACTGACATTTGCAGATTATGACCTTACGTATAGGCAGGGGAAAGACAGGATGCAAATAGCGCAAGAGTTGCAGGAGACAGTAAACAAAGTTGTCGATTGGTGTAGTCATTAATCCAGATATGGCTTTTGTGTGTTGGTGCTTTCTGGACAATAGGATTGTTAAGTCTGGCGTCCCAAGTCTTACAAATATGGCAGAAGTGTTATCAAAGAGAGTAAACTGAGATACCTAGAAATCACTTTCCGCAGACGCCTGTTATTCAGGGAATTATGTGGAAGCAGCTGTTATGAGATCTAATATGGGACTCGGTGCACTGAAGATCATGGCAGCAATGAACATGGAGAAAAATATGTTGTTCATATTCTATCAACATCTAATTCTCTCAGTAACTGAGTATGGATTGGGACTACTCTCAGTGTCAAAGAGTCAGCTGGTGAAACTAGAACTCATATAGAATGAAGTTACACTGGTGATACTGGGGTGCACAAGGAACACGCCGATAGAGTGTATGCGACGCATCCTAGCCTTACCTACCAATACAGACAGGCTCTAGGTGCTGTAGATTAAATCATGTCTAGGAGTGGCTGCAGACACGGATCACTCACCCCCCCCCCCCCCTCTCCCCCCACATGAAGCCCTACACTGTTAAGAGCCACAGGATGGTCAGCGGGAAATCAGAGATGGTTGAGGCAAAGGACACAATCATTTGATCGGAAATATAGGGATTGGCCGGCAGGCTGCATTGAATGGGAGGTGTAACAATTAATCCACGACAATTAGCATCCAGGCTATGTAATCATTTACACGGATAGCTCTGCAGTACGTGAAATGAAACATTGCTGGCCTAACTAGACCATGCCTTATTACTTTTCTAATCACACGAACCATTTATAACAATAGCCCAGTCTAAATAGTTTTTATACTGAGACGTCGGCAATCGCTTTGTTTTGTGCAATGAGTCGTTTCAAACATTGCATGCTGACTCTTCAGGTCTGTAACTATTTCATCTAGAAGGTATCTTATATTTTATTATTTTAGTTACTTAAAAACATACTCATTATCGTCAAATGCCTTGTCGGCTGGCGTAAGTGAATCATGCATCACCATCGCCTGCGATCTCTTATTTCATGTATCAGTTTCTGCAATGACACAAGGCTGCACGAATCTACTAGCGCTGTCGTCCTCTATTTTCAATAATTTATACAGTTGTCGCAATGTTTCAGTTTTTCTCTTCTCGTAATGTGGCAAACATATAGGCTACATTTTGTCTGATTGTTGTGATACGTTGCCTGTGTCTCCAAGCCTCTTTAGGACATTTAGGTTACTCATTCTGGCTGACAAGAAATGTAAAGCCTTCTTCATTAAAACCACAGTGTCACCATCAGTGACATCAGTATAGCTAAGTTACTTTTATTACGACCACCAACAGGGACCCCTATGTTTTCTCTAGAAGCTATATTTGCTATGCAATTTTAAAAGCATTTTATGTTCTTTTCTATAGCATACTAAATATATCTCTTATCGTTTATGTTACACAAGAAAAAATGTTACTTATTCAGCATGTTGCATTAAGCGATTAACACAGTCCACTCTGACATTGTTACAACCTGGAGATATGGCAGTTTCACAGCTGGCATGGCATTTAACGTTAATATCTGGAAAAATGGATGTATATACCTTCAAACTGAATAAATTATGGAGTGGGACAGACAGAACTACAAAAATTATATTTTTAAGATCATGAATATTACTCATTGCAACATATGCCTATGAGACCTGGACACTTACTAAACAAGCTGAACAGCGCAGAAATGCCTTTGAATATAAATGTTATAGACGAGTTCTAAGAATATCTTGGGTAAAGAAAAGAACAAATGCATCCATACTCAAGAGCTGAATATTGAAGAAGGTTGGCTATTAAGGACGATAAACAAAAAAAATTGAAATAATTTGGTCACAAAGTTTGGAGAGAACAATAATGGAGGGGTATATGCCTGGGAAGAGAGGAACAGAAAGGCCAAAGAGAAGATGGGTGCAGGATGTGGCGGATGATCTCCAGATGGGTGTATCGGACGCGGCACATCTTGCTTATGATCGAGAGGTTTTTCGGAAGGTTGTTATGGGAGCGAGGTTCTGCAAAAGACATGCTACTGAATGAATGAATGAATATACCTATTAGTGCAGTGGTTCTCAACCTTTTTTTGGCCCATGCACCCCTTCACCATATGTTCAGAATGTCTCCACTTCCCCCCCCCCCCCACCCCGCCCTTTCGTATTTTCTCCCTATAAATCCCCCCTCTTCATCCATCCAGGTGATGCTTGCCACCCGTGACCTCCGAAACGAAGCAAGCCATTCTGCACGAAGCTTGCCTGTCCTCACCTTCCTCAGCATGCTTTCATGATATGAATATACATGTAGAATCTGATCTTTTTCTATTATTATTTTATCATCTTTAGTTTTTAGGCAGCCTGCTAATGTTCTTCTTCTTCTTCTTCTTCTTCTTCTTCTTCTTCTTCTTCTTCTTCTTCTTCTTCTTCTTCTTCTTCTTCTTCTTCTTCTTCTTCTTCTTCTTCTTCTTCTTCTTCTTCTTTCGTTCGCCTAAAATATGTTTATAACTGCCATGTTGTCGCTTGAATGAATCTAAGTCTTTTGTTAGTTCACTTAGCGGTCCTAGAGTTTATCTTCCACAGTTGTCTCTCTAGGCCAGAAGGTTCACCTGGATATGTTGTAGTCTGGGCAATCCCGGAGTATGTGCTCTGCTGTCTGAGACGCCAAACCACATGTGCACATTGCTGAGTCACCAATCTTGAAGTTTGCATACATGTGGTTGCGTAATCTATTGTGTCCTGTTCTGAGGCAGCAGAATAATGACCTGTTCTGGTCTGTCCTTAACGTGGTAGTCGTCTTGGGTAGGGTTTGGTGGCCTTCTGACTGATTTGATCATTCTTTTCTTTTGGTGGTATGTAATGGGCACATCAGGTTGTTCTTCATTTGCTCCTTCCTTAGCCAATCGATTAGCTCTGTCGTTTCTGGGGACTCCACAGTGGCACGGTATCCACTGTATGGTGACCTTATGCTGAATGTTAAGTTCAGAAAGTAATGTCGTTAGAACTGGCAATTTCCCAGACAGGTGCGCCTCTATTACGCATCTTGCATCTGTCAATATCAACACAGGTTGTGTACCATGGCTGGTATTTTGTAATTTCTCTGTGGTTATCTTGATTGCCTCAATGTCAACATCATAGTTATGGCAGTACTTTCCTGTAGAGTCTCTGACCGTGTCCCTAGTATTATTTGGGTATTCTATGTACACTCCCGCTCCTCCATTTCGAACAGCATTTTGTGCTGACCCATCTGTGTAGACTCGGACCCAGAGATTCTGTGGGTATTCTTCATCAAGGAAGCTGAGAGTGGCTGTACACTGTTCTGCGCTGTACACTTTTCTGTTCTTCCTTGTCAAATATTCCTCTCACTTTTGTCTGGATTTGTAGCGATAGTCTATGATCATCTTTGACGGGGTTCGGTCTTGAATAGTTGTCAGGGGGATACCAACTGTGGGAAGATCGGTGGTTTCTCTGCAGAGTCTTTGGCCTAGTGGATGAAACTACTTCTTTTCAACCGCCCCATAGCTAAGTTTTCAAATCGGGTCTAGAAAGGGTGGCCTGGCAAGCTGAGGAACTTTCTGCTTGTATTAGTGTTATTGTATCTCTGCGTTCTCTTAGATCTTGTGTCCTCCCCATTTTCTCCATTGCTACTATAGGGGTTGATCTCATCTCTCATGTGATGACTCTAAGAGCTTGATTTTGCACCTTGACCAGCTCCTGTAATGTGGTTTTTGATGCTGAACACAAGGCAATTGACCCGTATTTCAAGTGTGGTCGTATGCTCTATTGATAAACTTTACTAAGTATTTTCCCACTGGCTCCCCAAGTGGTTCCACTTAGCTTTCTCAGGATGGCTATTTTCCTTCTAGCTTTTGCTACTGTTTTTTTATGTGTTTTCTCCTTGTCAGCCTGTCGTCGAATGTTACACCAAGGTATGTTGGTTCCTTGTCTTCTCTTAGGAGGGTTCCATTTATCTAAATGATCCCTGCCTTTTGTTTCGGATAAATTGTAAATAGAGTGGGGCTGCACTTGTCAGTGTTTATGCTGACATACCATCTATCCGCCCATGCAACAAATGTATCTACAGCTCTCTGTAGCAGTATGGTAGCCACTGATGCATGTTAATTTGTGCACCACAAAACCAGGTCATCAGCGTACATTGCCGCTTTAATTCCATACAGTAGATTAGCAACAAGATCATTGATGAAGATTAGAAAAAGTGTGGGGGACAGGACTCCGCCCTGGGGACACCATGACGCAATAGTACTTTGTTGCTCTTGAGACCATCTATCTGTACTCGGGCTCTTCTGTTGTGCAAGTATGCTTTCACCCATTTTTACATTCTTCCATTGACTTTACATTTTCTCAGTTTCTTCATCAGACCTTCTTTCCAGACTTTGTCAAAGGCTTTCTTTAGATCTATCCAAGCCACAAGTACCAGCTTCTTCTCTTGCAATGCATCCTCAACTTCTTGAGAGAGGTAGGTTGTCTGATCTTCCGTAGAGTAGCACTGCCTAAAGCCATCCTTGTAGCACAAGGATGTTTTCACTTTCAATGACCCACTTTTGTCTGTGATTGATGACGCGTTGCATTGTTTTGCAGAGACAGCTGGTGAGGCTAATGGGTCTGTAGCTGGGGGCAATGGAACTACCTTTCCCAGATTTTAGGAGGGGTATCATAATTGCTTTTATCCAGACTTATGGAACACTGCCTACGGTCCATGTGTTATTAAAGATCTGTAACAGCTTTGCTTTGGCATCTGTTCCTAGGTTCCTGATCATTTCATTGGAGATATCATCAGCTCCTGGTGACTTTCTCATTTTAAGTCTGTTGGTAACAGTCACGCATTCCGAAAATGACTACCGAACTCAAGACTGTGCCTGCTAACTGGGTCTACATGACTCGTGGTGGTGAGACCGTTAGACCCGTGAGTACTGGTGTCAATGCAGTGTTTGTCTCATCCTACAGAGGAACGACCAAGTTACACATCCGTAGCTTTTTTGGTGAAACCGAGAACACATTTCCAACCAAGTTAGGTATGACACTCAGTCGTCTAGAATATGAACAGTTAATCTCTATGCATAGAGAGATTATCGCTGACTTTGAGAAGGAGAAGGAAGAATGGAGGAGGGGGAAGAGACAGACGAGTTCAGAGGAAAGAGGAAATGAGACCGGTGTCAGAGGGGGAGGAGGAGGAGGAGAAGAAAGAATGGATTAGGAGGAAGAGATAGACGAGTTGAGAGGAAAGAGGAAATGAGACCGGTGTCAGAGGGGGAGCAGGAGGAGGGGGAGAAGGAAGATTGGAGGAGGAGGAAAAGATAGACGAGTTGAGAGGAAAGAGGAAATGAGGCCGGTGTCAGAGGAGGAGGAGGAGGAGGAGAAGAAGAAGAAGAAGAAGAAGAAGAAGAAGAAGAAGAAGAAGAAGAAGAAGAAGAAGAAGAAGAAGAAGAAGAAGAAGAAGAAGAAGAAGAAGAAGAAGAAGAAGAAGAAAGAATGGAGGAGGAGGAAGAGACAGTCGAGTTGAGAGGAGAGAGGAAATGAGGCCGGTGTCAGTGGGGGAGGAGCAGGAGGGGGAGAAAGAATGGAGGAGGAGGAAGAGAAGTCGAGTTGAGAGGAGAGAGGAAATGAGGCCGGTGTCAGAGGGGGAGGAGAAGGAGAAGGAAGAATTGAGGAGGAGGAAGAGAAGGAGAAGGAAGAATTGAGGAGGAGGAAGAGACAGATGAGTTGAGAGGAGAGAGGAAGGGAGGCGGGTGTCAGAGGGGGAGGAGTAGGTGGTGGAGGAGGAGACAGGACGAAGAGGAGGATGTCGGATGAAGAGTCTAGGGGAAAATACAATAAAACATAAATTAAATAAATAAATTAATTAAAACATACGAGGTAAAATTATTTTTTACATCTGGTCGACCATGGTACAGTCTTTCGCGTGTTGTTTGATCAGTTATTATCCAGTGCCTGACAGCCTTTGCATAAATACCGAGGTCAATTGTCCCCCTAAACTACTACGGTTTATTGTTCACAGCAACCATAAACGGTTGTATAGGCAAAAGTATAGGCAAAAGGCGAATGTCTATTAATTCCTCAACCGCCCGTGTGTTGTATGGACAGTAGAGGTTAAATGTTTAAGAGTCCCCTAAGCTGTATTGTTCACGAAGAAAAGTCCTTAATCGGCTGTATACAAGATCTTTTCAATTCCTTAGCCGCCTTTGTGTTTTATGGTCCTTGGCGGCCTTTGTGTTGTATGGGTAGTATAATTGCTTTAGCGTGTTGTTTAAGCCGGATAACGGGAAACAGGTGCGTGTCGGACCACTTAAGCCGGATTACAATAACAAAGGCGACTCGGTAGCTAGCAACCTTGTCGCCTTTTGTATTTACCTGGTGAAAGGCTAATTCAGCTTAACGACTGCGGGTCATTCTTAGCCGCCTTTGTGTTGTATGGTCCTTAGCCGCCTTTGTATGGATAGTATAATTAATTCAGAGTGTCACTTAAGCCGGTTTAGGGCGATCGGGTGCGTTTTCTCTGGGCTATTGTGTAGCGACCTTGCCAGTTTCAATGTATACACAAACAGGTACTTATGAATAGGCATTTGTCAACCTTCTACCAACAAACCGCTGACATGTTGAGAAAGTTGTATAAATACCGCACACGATGCTGTTTAATTTAATTCTCCAACGATTCAAGACACAGGTGAGATAGATATTGTGACGTGCTGGGTCATCGTTTCAAGTTTATTTTTTATTTTTCTTGTGCTTGTATACACTGTTTGCTTCTTTTTTTCTGTCTGATCTTGGTATTATTTTTTCTTCTATGTGGTATTTCAACACTCTAGTTGCAAAGGGACAGTTGTTTATTGTGTTGTTTTGGTTTTCATCATGTCAATTCTTATTTTAATCTCTCAAGACATCCTATGATTGTGCATTTTCAGTGTTTAAGAATGTTCCCGTGTACCTGTTTGTTCCATTGTGATATTTCCTAGTGGTAAATAATACTACAGGTGTATTAATGTAATATTGTTTAGCACCATCTAGCTCCGTGATCAGATAACTACGCAAGTTAAAAAAATTATGCTTTTAAAACAATTTCAATAATTTTTTTAACGTTTTGAAACACCAGAAATGTAAAGTTAAAGAAGTACCTAGTGTTTCCCATCTTCTGAGCACTAACGTGTCTTATTTCTACAGCTATGTATTGATTACTTTTTTTTCGGTTCACTAAAGTGTTTTGATTTGTTGTCTCTACAGATTAAAAACTTCGCTACCACGGGAAACATCATATTGAGTTGTGTGTAACCAGAGAAAATCTTGATACATTCTGGTATTCTGTCGCTCTCGACACAAGTGGACGTTGTCACAATTATCGGTACGTGTGATAAGTTTTTTACTCATTGCGCTGTGTTCTCAGTGTTTTTAATATATTAACGAAACAGCTGTATATCACTATCACTAATTCTTCTGTCTATAAACCTTCACACTGTGTCAAAGTCATGTTACATATGTCGTATGCAACATTAGTGTTGTATTATGAACATGTATAATCACTAACGTGTCTTATTTCCACAGCTATATATTGTTTACTTTTTCGGTTCACTAAAGTATTTTGATTTGTTGTGTCTACAGATTGAAAACTTTGCTACCACGGGAAGCACTATCTTCAACTGTGTATAAGCAGAGAAATCTCACTCACTCTCTGCACAAGTCACGGGAAGCATCATATTTAGCTGTGTGTAACCAGATAAATCTTGATACATCTGGTATTCTGTCGTTCTCGGCACAAGTGGACGTTGTCACAAATATCGGTACGTGTGATAGGTGTTTTACTCATTGCTCTGTGTCCTGAGTGTGTTTAATATATTAACACAACATTTGCATATCACTAATTATATGATCTCAATTGTCCTGTCTGCTGTCTATATACCTTCACGCTGTGTCTAAGTAATTTTATGTATTATATCTAGGATATCACTGACTTAATATTCCTTAATGTTACATCGCTCACACACACACACACACACACACACACACACACACACACACACACACACACACACACACATTCCATTCTTCTTCTTAATATCTCATGAAACGATTTTTTGGGCAATTTCAACAGACTGTCGTGCTGCGTCACTGACCTGTATCTACCAACAAGGAAAGAAATCACCACACGTGGACAAGTTGTCATCACAAAGTGGGTCTGGACAGTGCAAATAGGTTGGTTATTTATTATATTCTGTCTGCCTGTCTTCCTGCTTGCCTGTCTGCCTGTCTGTATGTCTGTATGTCTGTATGTCTATCTGTCTGCTTAGCTGCTTGCCTGCCAGCCTGCCTGTCTACCTGCTTGTCTACCTGCCTACCTGTCTGTCTGTCTGCCTACCTGCTTAACTGAATGTATACCTGTCTGCCTGCCTGTCTGTCTGTCAGTATATATGTCTGCCTACCTGTCTGTCTGCCTACCTGCCTGCCTTCTTGTCTGTCTGCCTGTCTACCTGCCTGTCAGTCTGTCTGCCTTTCTGCCTACCTGCCTGCCTGCCTATCTGTCTGTCTGCCTGTCTACCTGCCTACCTGACTGTCTGCCTGTCTACCTGTCTACCTGCCTGCCTGCTTACCTATCTGTATGTCTGTCTGTCTGTCTGCTTGTCTGTCTGACTGTCTGCCTGCCTGTCTGCCCCTCTCTCTCTCTCTCTCTCTCTCTCTCTCTCTCTCTCTCTCTCTCTCTCTCTCTCTCTCTCTCTCTCAATAATATATAATAAAAGAAATGTAAGATTATTGGAATTCCACAGCTACTTGGTTTTAGGTCCATAACAGTAAAGTTAAATCATTAAAAGTTTGAGAAAATTTAACGATATAAATATCGAGCATGCATATATATATATATATTCTAAAATAACTAAATAAATATTGAACACTAAATATATAAGGATGTAATCACTGAGTATTTAAAAGTTTAAAGTGACATTTAAATATTCCAAAATACCATGTAAATATTAAACACTAAAAAATGTAACATGTAAACGAGAACATGTATATATTGAACAATAAGAAATAAAAGTAACATGTAAAAATATGTTTGTGTCTTTTTTCTCTTACAGATACGTGTGTGCAGTATTCAGACCTGTGTCCACATCAACAATAAAAGATGGATTCATCAAGACCCGCCATTCCCGGTACACAGAAAGAAGATCATGTGTGTGTCATACGTGGGAAGAAATTTAATTTATCTAACAATCTTGCTCGTCACATTCGGGACAGCCACGGAATTACGCAACGGGTGTCTTGTCCTATGTGTGGTAGGCTGTTTAAACGTCAATACGGTCTACAAAGACACATAAGAACACTTCATGGGATACCATCATCATCATCAGAAACACCATCATCATCAACAACCTCATCGTCAGCAGCACCATCATCATCAGCAACCTCATCACGCAAACGAAAAGCAGAGACAAATACACACCCAGCTAAAAGGCAGAAACAAGCAAATGATCTTTTCGAACTCGTAGATGAGGAAGCCGACATATTGTTTTTAGACGGCATGGAGACCTTAGACAAGCTCCCCGACGACGTGCAACAGACATATAGGGACAATTGGACAGCTGTTAGGACTCATAACAGCATCGACAAATATATATTGACATATAATTTTTTTCATCGACCAGACTCAGTACGACCAATAGATTGGACCAACAATTTAGAGACGAAATTTACCAGCCAGACCAGTCGATTTAAAATTAAATACAGTCACCACATCATCTTACGACACATGGAGACAAAGGAGCTGAAATTTTTTCATGCCTCCTCCAACAATGCCTGTGTCTTAGATGTCCCCAAATTAATTAACAACAAACAAGACTTTGACGAATTTGTAGAGACTGTTAAGGAAAGCGACATGTTCAATTATGCATTGCACACTAGACCCGACAACAAATACCTTGTAGTGACAATTCCAGCGACTAGTGTTTACGTATACCACATGACAGACCACCCCATCGGCTGCTGTTTAGAAGACAAACCATTGCACATTACTCAAAAAAGAGCCATCAACACACTGCAACGAGATGCAAACAACTCTACACTTTACAACGCCAACCTCTGTTTCTTTCGTTGTTTGGCGTTATTCCAGGGTTATAATATTAAGGCTCTAATGAAACCCACTGAAAAGTTAGCACATCAGTGGCAGAGAGACCAAATATAGAATCCATGGCTGATTTTCCCGGAGTTAGATTTGTTGATATCCAAAATTTAGAAAAATGCTTTTCCATTAATGTAGATATCTTTGAGTATGATGACACCCAGTCCCTGATCCCAAAACTTAGAGGCAGTGGTAGTTATGATAAGACGTTGAGGTTGCTAGCCTACAGAGACCATTTCATGTATATCAATAACATTGACAGGGTAGCTAGGACTTTTTGTTGTCCAACTTGTGGGAAGTTGTGGAGTGGTTTCTGGGATATGGACAGACACAATACCACCTGCATCGGAGGCAAATCCGTAGATGCTTATAAAGGTGGGGTATACAGTGTGACCGAGACCATTTGGGAAACTATTCAGTCACATGGTATAGACGTAGAAACGGACTTTGTGTATCCATACAGAGCCACGTATGACTTTGAGTGTTATTTTGACACTAGCACTCTCCCCAAGGAAACCAAGTCCACAAAATTCTTAGGTAAACATATCCCTCTTAGCTGTTCAGTGGCGTCTAATGTCCCTGACTTCAAGGACCCGGTTTGTTTTATCACAACGGGTGACCCTCTGGACTTGGTAAAAAGGATGCTTGAGCATCTGACTCGTATTGCTGATGCGGCTTATGTCTCGCTACGCCATAAATTTGATGCTGAGTACACAAAGTTAGCGGAGTACCCCTATTTAGTTGATAGGTTAGATGAATACCTGAAAGATTTACAGTTGATCGGGTTCAACTCCAGGAAATATGATATTAATGTAATTAAGCCCTATTTTATAGAGTATTTCCTCTCTGCCACTGGTGGTCGCTTCAAATATGTGGTAAAAAGAAATAACAATTTCATGAGCATCGCGTCAGAAAAATTAAAATTTTTGGATATCATTAATTACCTAGCCCCGGGGTTTAGCTATTCCAAATATTTAGCGGCTTATGAGGTAGAAGAAAGCCAAGGGGTTCTTTTGTTACGAGTATATCACCTCATTAGATAGATTAAAGGAGACTAGTTTACCCCCACACGAGGCGTTTTATTCACATTTGAAAAAGTCCAACATTTCAGATGCTGACTATGCCTACTGCCAACGAGTATGGAGCGAGCACCGTATGTCGACACTGGCAGATTTCTTGGTCTGGTACAATAATAAAGATGTAGGTCCCTTTATCGAGGCATTAGATAAGCAAGTTAGTTTTTACGCGGAGCTAGATGTAGATATTTTTAAAGATGCCATCTCAGTTCCCGGGGTAACTATGAAATATCTGTTTAAGACCATCCCCAAAGATGTTTCATTTTCTTTATGTGGCAAGACTGATAGTGGGCTGCACACCACTATTAGAAAGAACATTGTCGGGGGTCCCTCGATCATTTTTCACAGATACCATGAGGTAGGTGAGACTTTGATCAGAGGAGTGAACAAAGTGAAATCCATTAAGGGATATGATGCCAACGCTCTTTATTTGTGGGCCCTAATGCAGCCAATGCCCACAGATTTTCCTGTAATACGAAACGCAGAAGATGGGTTCAAACCCCATAAGGTTGGTTTTTACACAGTGCAGTGTAGAGAGTGGTTGGCGTGGGTGTCCCATAGTAAGAACATAGAGTTAAAAACCCAGTTTAATGGACGGGAGATGTCTCTAGACAGCCGACACATTAGAGTTGATGGGTGGGATAAGAAGTCTAAAACCGTCTACCAGTTTCACGGTTGTATGTGGCACGGTCACCAAGACTGTGTGCTGACACGTGGTAAAGAAGTTAACCCGGTCAACAAGAAACCCTTGGTAGATTTGTTTACCAAAACGCGTGAGATTCGCGATTATTTGGTGAAAGAGGTCAATGTAAAGTGGTGGAGATGTGGGAATGTGAGTGGCAGAAACTAAAAAAGGCTGATAAAGACCTTAAGCTTTTTGCAGACACGGCTTTTCCACGCCTCAAACCAGACTATGGTGCAAACCCCATTGACACACAGAATATTCTCGCGGCTGTAAGAGCTGAGACTTTGTTTGGTCTAGTCGAGTGTGACATTCATGTGCCAGACGAGTTTAAAGAGCGATTCTCCGAGATGACGCCTATCTTTAAGAACACAGAAGTGTCTAGAGCCGACATTGGTGTCTTTATGCGGCAATACGCCGAGTCACATAAACTTTTGACTACCCCTCGTCGGACTCTGATAGGTAGTTATACTGGAGAAAAGATCTTGTTGGCCACACCATTGTTAAAATGGTATCTGACACATGGTCTAGTTGTCACAAAGATCTACCAGGTGATTGAATATCAACCTGTGCGTTGCTTTCAAAAGTTTGGGGATACGGTATCTGATGCCAGACGTGAAGGTGACAGTGTTACTGCCAGTACCATTAAGGCAGAGACGATGAAACTGTTGGGTAACGCAGCCTATGGGAAGACACTAACCAACAAGGCCAAGCATACCAACGTTTCGTATTGTCGTGGGGCTGATACGGCAAAATTAATCAATGAACCACTATTCAAAAAGATGACCATGCTGTCAGAGGATATATATGAAGTAGAAATGCTAAAGAAGAAGACGACCTGGGATCTCCCCCTCCAAATAGGTTATTTCGTTTACCAATACGCCAAGCTGCGCATGTTACAGTTTTATTATGATTTTTTGGATAGGTTTGTAGATAGGAAGGATTTCCAACTGTGTGAGATGGACACAGATAGTCTCTGTTTAGCCCTTAGCGAGCCGATCCTTGCAGCAGTAGTTAGACCCCATCTTCGGGCAGAGTTTTACAGAGTTTATGATAGGTGATTTCCCTCTGAGACCTGGGATACCCATAAACAGCATTTTATTAGTAGCAGAGGTAGTGTACCAGACTGTGACCAGTGTAAAGGTAAGAAAGTATACGACAAAAGAACCCCTGGTTTGTTTAAATTAGAGTACGAGGGGTCAGGGATGATCTCCTTGTGCAGCAAGACTTACCACTGCTTTGGAGACAATAACAAGACCAGCACGAAAGGACTCACCAAACAACACAATACCCACCTAGACAGAGACACCTTCTTAGACGTACTCACCACAAAGACAGCAGCTGGTGGGAAAAACGTAGGCTTCAAAACACAGGCTTCCTCTGTTTACACATACGAACAACATAGACAATCACTATCCTATTTTTATATAAAACGCCAGGTGCACAAAGACAACGTCACCACCTCACCATTAGACATATAATACATCTTGTTTTCAAGACCTTTCCCGGTCACAAATTTCAGAGAATCCTAATGTTAGTGTATATATTTTCTATTAATAACATATGTGTATGTTCACGGTTGTCGCTGTAAGACACAATGACAGTTGTCTTATGAATAATTTTATGTTTGAATCAATGAATAATTTTTTGTTTCTGTGAATTGTATTTAAATTTTATCACGAATATGTTTTGTGTGATCTGTTTGTAAATTTTATCATGAATATGATATGTGTGAACATAATATCACTTGTCTTATGAATATGTTTTGTGGGTATATAATACCACTTTTAAAGATTTATGAAAATAAAAATAAAACAACCATGATTAAACTGCGTTTGCTGGTTTTTTCTTTTGTAGTTTGTTGGGATGTCAGCTGTCTTGTTTTCATATTTCTTTTTTTATGTTGTTCTTGTTTTTTCCTCTTTCTTGTTTTCCTGGTTTTCATGTCGTTCTGGGTGGTGAGAGATTGTTGACTCAATTTTACATGTGGAACAATTGATACATACACGTGGACAAAAGGATAAAAGAACAAAATCACAAACACAAGTAATACATACATACATATAAACAAAGATACAATGGAAGAGAGCGGCAAGATCAAAACGACTGGAAGATGGGCCAGAAACTTTTGCACAAAGACTGATTTTCCACTCCCCATTGGCCCCGCAATCAAAGCAGTAAAAGGATGTTTCCATCTAGGATCCATGACTAATAATAAACCCCTACCCATCCACGTCACATATTTTATATTCAATTGAACCCGCCCCGCCCGCGCACACACACCTGATCATCCGCCCGCACCCCACACGATCACCCGCCCGCACCCCGCCCGATCACCCGCCCCACCCACGGACACACACCCGATCACCTGATAGACAACTCGGCCACTATGAATCCACCTACAACCACCCCTACCACTTAACAATGAAGCGCCATTTTTTTTTATTTCCCCCCCCCCTTACCACTTAACATCTTTAATCTTCACCCACCATCCACTACTATAACTAACAATAGATGCCATCTTTAAATCACAGACACAAAAAAAGACCAGAAATGACTTATATCCCCTTTCGATCCCCCTTGAAAATGGGGATCCAATTTCGGGGGGAGCTGATGACGTCACATATAGCCTATATAAGGAAATATTGGGGAACCGGATCCCCATTTAAGGTGGCAAAACCTTCTACTATACTACTCAGGCCAGCATGTATAGTAATGTATGTAGTTTTAGAGGTAGGATTTCAGATGTCGCAACTTCAACAATAGTAAGAGTTTCTCCTCTATACGACTAGTAAACTAGTCCGGCTGACGGATAATTCACCTCACAAAGTCAAGCCTCAGAAATTGATACTTTAAGGGGCAGATAACTTATGTATGACCGTTATCGATTTCTTTTGTAGTTAGCGGGTATTGGTGTCTTACGCCATGTAATTTTATGAAAATCGATTTTGTCTTTGATTTGGTATTGTATTTGAAAAGTGACCGTTTTTATTCTGTAGTGGCGGTACATTTGAAAATGTGGGCATGGTTAGTGTCATATGAGTTGTAGGTATAAACATCATAATCATACTTTATTCTTTTGATGGTGTATTACATCATCATCATACTCTGCCAAAACACATATAGATGTAAGAAATTACAACACAGTAGCGTTATAGGTCTGAGTTTATAGCAGGTCATTGGGATGACGTATAAAATCGAGTAGTGTTGTCAATGAATATAACCGGTAGGTCGGGCGTGGGTATCGATTTATTCTTTGACTGTGGTGGCAGATTTGGAGATAGGTGGTAGTGTTCATGTTAGTGTTTGAGAGAAATCGATTCCACCCCAACGTCGCAATGATTATGAGAGGCTACGTGTCTGTATTCTGATAATGCTGCAATCAGTTTTGTGTTGAGAAACGATTGCTTTGTAAATATCTGTTTGTCTGCCTGTGTGTGCATGTATTAAATGTTTGAGTGGTATATGTATAGTAAAGGTGTTGCGTCTGCATAAGTCACATTAGGCTATCTGTCTTGAATTGTAGTAGAAGTAGTGGTAGTAGTAGTAGTAGTAGTAGTAGTAGTAGTAGTAGTAGTAGTAGTAGTAGTAGTAGTAGTAGTAGTAGTAGTAGTAGTAGTAGTAGTAGTAGTAGTAGTAGTAGTAGTAGTAGTAGTAGTAGTAGTAGTAGTAGTAGTAGTAGTAGTAGTAGTAGTAGTAGTAGTAGTAGTAGTAGTAGTAGTAGTAGTAGTAGTAGTAGTAGTAGTAGTAGTAGTTACATCTTTTAACCCTGAGTTGTAGTTGTGTTGATCCTCCTACTGCTTTCACGTATGTTGTGTATAAATTCGGTAATATACCAACATAATATATTGTGTTTGTCTCGATGATTGATGTTGGGGCCTATATAGTTGCTTCCTAATTCGTGTATGCTGCGTAAGGTAGTTGTGAAAGTGAAATGTCTGTTTTGTGGGATCTCCCCCTCTTTTGTTATTTTAAGTGAGAGGTGATGACGTCGAGATCTGACTGCTCTGTTTTTTTCTCCTCCCGCGTATTCAGTGTTGTGTGAGATTAAAGCGATACCTCCCACACGTCCTTATCTAAGGCGTTGTAGTAATGTATAAACAACAGACATATACAAGACACAACAACACAGCAGCGTTATTAGGTCAGAGGACAGTCAGCATGGAGGGAGTGCAGGTCGTATTATGGCATTATGTGGTCGTGAGAGAGAGAGAGAGTGAGTGAGTGAGTGAGAGAGAGAGAGTTAGTGAGAGAGAGAGAGAGAGAGAGAGAGAGAGAGAGCGAGAGAGAGAAAGAGAAAGAGAGAGAGAGAGTTACGTGAGTGAAACGAGACTAATGGACAGAAATGTGATCATTGCTATTGATTGATTCTAAGTGGAAACATCCAGCTTATCGCTGTTCCAACTGACAGTGGTAAAACCGTTTAAGTGTATCAGTTTTTATCCATCTCCCAGATATGGTTGTCCCCACCCCAGAGGCGGATATACGGTAATATGGGGAATTGCAGCCAATGTACCAAACTATGAAAGGTGTCTTTCTTCTTCTTCTGCGTTCATCAGGAGTGTTTTTTTCTGACGTAATTGCATCGTGCATGTTTACAGCAGGGCTGCGATACTTGCTTATTTCGGCCGACACATTCGACTTCTGTGGGCATTTGTTGACCTGGTTAATCTTCCCAGGTGTTTAGAAGGACATTTGACTCTCACTGCTGTGGTGTCATCTACATCTCAGCTGGTCAAATTAGAACGGGAAAAAGCATCCTGCTCAGCTCTCAATAGAAAGCAGGGGAAGATTTGGGCATTCCTCGTCGTCCAAGGAGGCTTCCATAATTGCAGAGTCGACAAATAGCTCTTTTCTGTAGGGCTCACCCAAGAATCGTCAAGTCCTGCACATGACTGCTTAGCCTCACTTTCGTATATTGGGCATTTCGTTCGTCATAGGCCGCTCCACCACGCAAACCAGGAGAGGTCAGTCTGCAGATGACATCCACTCAACAAGCTTTCGGTTCGGACTTTCCACGAAATGGTTTCCTAGTTATGCAATATTCCCATGTGTGCTTCTGAGTCGCTTTAGCTTTCTTGACTCTTACTGTTGTGTTGTTATTCCTATCCCAGTTGGCCCACCTAAAACAGCCGACGATATCCCAGTCGGAAGTGAGGGGAAAACCATTGGCATCACCCGCCATCCAAGGAGGTTCCCATAATTGCAGAGTCGACGCATAACACTCTGGTTCTATCCTCATCCAAGGAATTGTCACGTCCTGCACATGGCTGCCTAGCCAAATTTCGTGTATACTGGGCCTCCCGTTTATCACAGGCTGCTCCTCCGAAGACCAGAAAGACAAGTATGCAGATGACATCCACACAGCAAGCTTTCGCTTTAGACAGTCGAACAATGTGATGAATTGTTTACACTCACGTATACAACAGTCAAAACTATCTTATTTTGTATTGATGCTTGGATGTTCTTTGGTGTTACTCGGTGGACCACACTAACGTAGATAGAAAAGAGAGAGAAGGGTGACTATTTTAGCCTTCGGATGCAATGTTGACGATGTAGTGGAATCACTGACATACATAGTAATCACCATATGCTAGGTCCCCTGACTCGACAACCGACAGGACACACTTTTTCTGTAGTATCCCTCTTAACCGCGTGTCTCGGATGTAGCATTACACAAGTGATCGGAAACAGCACTAGCTTTTACCGGCGGTAACCATTACCCATGTTTTCCACGTGTATCGTTATGCATGTCACCAGATGCATCGCCATCTTTGACCGGCTTTAGCCAGTGAGCACGTGTACTGGATGTTCCCTTACACATGTAATCGGATGCGACACCATCTTTGACTGGAGTTATTCATTACCCATGTGTACTGGATGTAAACTTATGCACGTGGTCCAGTGTATGTAACGCCCCACGTGGTCTGGTTGTAGTCATTAACCTCGTGTTCGGATGTATTATTCAGACACGTGCCCATGTGACTGGTTGTACACCATCACATATCCCAAGGACGAGGCTTGTGTCTCTACTACTTTGTCATTGGTATGGTGACAATGTTTAAGTCCCATCCACTACAAACAGTAATAACCGCCATTATAATATATAATCGGTTACTTTACAATAGACATATCTGAAAAAATCCACGGACTTCTGACGATCAGATCCGTGAATATGCATTGAAATTCTTAGTTTTCTTTTGCCATTGGTATAGTGACAATGTTTAGGTAACACACACTACAGACAGTAATAACCGCCATTATAATATGTAATCGGTTACTTTACAATAGATATATCTGGAAAAATCCAAGGTTTCTGACGATCTGACCAGTGCATTTGCATCGAAATCGTTAATGGTATTTTGCCATTGGTATGGTGACAATGTTTAGATCCCATTCACTACAGACAGTAATAAACGCCATTATAATATATAACTGGTTACTTTACAATAGATATATCTGAAAAAAAATCCCAGGACTTCTGACGATCGGATCCGTGAATATGCATCGAAATTGTTAATGTTACTTTAATAATTAAAGTTTATCTTTTTTAAATTTTTTAGATTTGAAAATTCAGCTTCTTAATGCTTGTTGTGCCGACACATAAACGATATAAGAAAGTATTGCGGGTTCAGAGGCGAACCTGAAATACGACTTGATACCGACATGTCCTACTACTAATATTCACGCATTTGTGATATTTATGTCAAACTCTCAGAATGGAAACACGCACGTTTAATTAGGATTGGGTGATGCCCGATTACTTCCCGAAGTGAGAACGGTGTAGGCCAATATTAGCCTATTAACAGAGGTGTGAGACAGGGATGTGTAATGTCTCCATATCTTTTTTTCCTGTACAGTGAGAATATTTTCAGAAATATAGAAGATATGGAAGGAATCAACATTGGGGGACGATACATCAATAACATTAGATATGCAGATGATACAGTCTTGATTGCAGACAATGAACAGGGACAGCAACATTTAGTAGATGCTGTTGTTGCACACAGTGAGCAATTAGGGTTAGAACTGATTAGTAAAAAGACATAGATTATGGTCGTCACTAGGAAGAAGGAAATACCCCAATGTGATATACCAGTAAATGGGCATATTCTTAAGCAAGTGAATCGTTACAGTTATCTCGGAACAATCATAACATCTGATGGGAGTTGCCTCGAAGAAATTAGAACAAGAATTGCCATTGCGAAGGTAGACTTCTGCAAGATGGAAAACATACTGACCAGTAAAATGATATCATTTCAAACGAGAAAAAGAGTGTTGAAGTGCTACATAGAATCTATACTTTTGTATGGATGTGAAGCGTGGATAATGAGCAGCCAAGCTGACAACCATCCGATGGACAGAAGAAAAACCAATGAACAAGTCCTTCAAGAAACAAGTTAAGATCGTAAACTGATAAGAGTCATTAGACGTAAATAAAGATTTTTGGACATGTTTTGAAAAGAAATTACTTGGAGAACTTGGTGACAACCAGCAAGATCGAAGGGAAGAGACCAAGGGGAAGACCGAGAAGTAAATACCTAGATGGCTTGACCATCCAGGTATGGTTGAGACAGGTACACGGAGCTGATCCACGACTCTGGTGATCGAGTGAGATGGCAGAACATGTCCGACCACGCTTATCGGCATGGAACGTTATGGATGGATGGCTGCCCGGTCAGCTAGCGCTGTGTCACCCAGTTTATGAGAGTTCCACTTTTGTGCGGTCATGATAAGGTCATGCCAGATTGACATGTTTGTCAGGATCGCCTGTGAGGCATATGTGCAACGGTTCTAAAGATAAACTGACTATCACCTATAGAGTTTATGATATAAAATTACTATCATAACATATGCAGAGAAAGAGATTGATAAAGAAAGAGAGGAAGAGAGAGAGAGAGAAAGATAGAAAGAGAAAGAGAGAAAGATAGAAACAGAAAGAAAGAAAGAAAAAAGCCAGCAATAAAAATCCAGAATCAAGAGGATGTAGTACATCTACAGCCACGCAGTATAAATCTTCAGAAACACTGATGCGCGCTTGTAGAATTATCTACTTTTCCCGAGACACTCTTATCAGTACATTCACATGTCGTGAGTTGCCCGCTGCATGACCTTTCAGTAACTCGTCGCAGGTTAATACCGTAGACCATATCAAGAGAAGACCATTTATTCTGATTTGCACAAGGGCAATAACTCGAGTTATTATTATGTTTTTTATAATTTAAAGACTATCTACAAAGTCATTAATTATGATGTTTCAAATTAATATTTTTATTTTTAGTATATTACTTACTATTAAACCTACCGGGTATAAATCACTTGTATATGTAATTAAGTTTATTTCTTTTTGGTGTTCTGCATCCGATGTAGAATTTTAATAAAGGCTGGTATCTCAGTTTATTTCCTGAAGTTGTAACAAGGATATCGTATATGGACAAACATCACCGTCAAATTAATAGGACTGTGAGGATAATCCCACGTCTATTATTCTAAGCCATGATGAACTTAAAGGTTGAATGGGTAATTATCAAAAAGTCCGATTTGGGACTACTCGGGATTACCCGAGTAATGGACCAAGTCATTATTCGTTGGATTCAATCACCGATCATCGATCTCTGCACTGATCTCCGCACACCGCGCTGTGTCCACGCTGGTTCGCCGTGCCCCCAAAAGTACTAGAACGCCGGAGATTTGAAAAATGAGGTGCAGTTTTGCAAGGTCAAGCGAAGGTCAATATGACTCACGTATAAGGATTTATCCCCGATCAATCCTTCGGTAATTCCTGAAATACTAATAGTCTACCCCATTCCTAACTACTAGTAAGAACTCATGAAGGTATCTCAGATATGCTATCTCTCTCTCTCTCTCTCTCTCTCTCTTCTCTTTCTCTTTCTCTTTCTCTCTCTCTCTCTCTCTCTCTCTCTCTCTCTCTCTCTCTCTCTCTCTCTCTCTCTCTCTCTCTCTCTCTCTCTCTCTTCCCTGCTATTTAATATCTACATATACACAATATCCAAAGAAGCAGGCCCTGTTAGTACCGATTTAGAAAATGTCGAACTCTTTACTTTAGAAGAAACAACAGATTCACCCACAATAAATGAGCTTTTATTTCCATACGATTAGTGCCCGATTTACGGCGACAAGCTTAGACTCTAAAATTATGTTAATAAGCTGAGTTCAACATGCAGTAGATTCAATATGAATATGAATACAGCGAAAACTGTAAAAATGCTTGCTGATCTTATGGTTCACTAAATATAGTTATAAATAGTACGCCACTGTAAAGTGTTAAAGAATTTAAATATCCAGGAATTATGACAACATAATATAACATAATTGATAGAGAAATCGAAGTTGGATGCCTAAAAGCAAGTGCACTTATGTGTCAACTATCACCCATATTGAAACATATACCTATGTTTGCAAAACAACAGATACAAACATAATATTCATACCTTGCCTGTACCACCGCTGATCTTCTCCGTCGTGACGATGTGCCTCTCGCCACATTATATAACCAGAGAACACTGTTTGTCGTCTTATAACCATCACATTCGACTCGCTCGCTCTATCGAGAACAGATCCGATCGGATAGCGCAGAGGGTGCCTCGCGTTAAAAGTACTGCGCAGAGTCACACACTATATGCAGCCGGGAAGAAGAAGGCAGTGGCGAGGAAGGCCGCTGTGAATGCTGAGCCCATGTCTACACACAGCAGTCCAACTCCTACACCAGCTGAAGCCGTTTTCGTCGCTGAAATGACCACAACTGAAGCCAGCAGCAGCCGTGAAGTTTTCAACAACACCAGTGTGATGCAGCCCACTTTACTAAAGACCTCCACACAGGAGGAAACAATAACAACGGAGGAATTCACCGGCAAAATACTGCCGAAGCAAACAAGCTTTGGAGAAGCCAAACTGTCGGCCCTACCAACAGACAAGATGCTGAGTCTGTTGAAAAACGAGCTGGGAAGAAACAGCATCTGCGAGCTTCACAAGACACTTGATGAGGTAGTGATCTCCATCAACAAAAACCCATAGAACACAGCACTTATGCAAAAAATTGCACAAGAAGAGAAAGCCGCCATCGAGTTTCACCACGATATCATATTGGAAGCCACCCGGCACCGCACAATCAAGCGATGGGTCATTAAACGAGTCAAGACCCATCTCACCAACGACCAGATCAGAGAGACGCTGTCGAAAGAGAATTCGACACTTAAGATCACCAGTGCTGAGAGAATCATCGGCGAGAATATAATCCCCTCCACAGTCGTCATTGTAACATCGGATGACCGAGTGATCCCTCAAACAATCAGGTGGGACAAGAAAGATCAGAGCACTCCAGAGCACTAGATACCGAGAGTGCTGCGTGCTCTAAGTGAAATGCGCCAACTGCCAAAGCAACCACGGTGCCAGGTACCTCGGCTGCCCCTGCCATCATGGCAGCAAGGAAGCTATGAAGATCGCCATCAAGTCTAACCTGCCCTATAACGAGGCTAGGAAGTCATACGAGGCGACCAACCGACTCACAAAAAGTGACAAAGCGCAACTGGAAGGCCAACTATAGGACCTGAGATCAAAGTTCAACAGCATGGAGGAAGAAAAGACAAGACACAAGAAACACAGAAAACAGCCGTTTAGCTCATCCTGGACGATCTGAAACAAGTTCAGCAGAAGATTGAGCAGGATGTCGCTCGAATCGCTGCTATAAAAGCCGAGACAGAAGAAGCTCTATCAAAATTTCAAGAAGAAAGAGAAAAGACAGAATAAACTTGCAAACAGATCCAAGAAACAAGAGAATGCATATAACTTCTCAAGTTTTACAAAACATCAAAAGAAGAAGAGGCAAAGATCCAGACAGAAGAAGAAGCAATAGAAGAAGAAATAGAATTGGAGGAAGAGAACCAGAACGACAGAGACAAAGACCAAGAGAGGACGGAGGCCGGGAGAAGAAACTACTGGTCACTTTAAAGACCGAACGCCCATCCCGTACACGACACAAGGCATCAGTGATGACCCAGACGATACGAACATAGACCAAGACGGGGAAATAGGTGGAACACCAGGAGAGACGACAACTGGTAAAACTCACTGAAGGAAACAGCACCATATTACGGGGTGGATACACAATTACTCCAGACCTTAACAAGTGTGCGACTCTGTCCAGACATTTAAAACCACAAGGATGAAACGAACATAATTGCAGCAACTCAACTCTTTCAAGGAAACAGATACGCGCATCTATATTTTCGAAAGAAGAAGTCTTAGAAACACCATAAAGGTCCCAACTACAACCAAGTGGATATTGTCGAGGGTTGAACAGGGCCATTCGTCTCAGCTAAACTGGAACTGGAATTGTCGCCTTTTCTTATTTGTACATAATGTTCTATTTTCATTAGCCTCATCCAGAAAATCGTTAGCGTTAGTTCACGGCTGTCAAAATTATTCACAACTGTCGTCTCATAAACCACTTATACGTTGCCTCCGAGCCTTTTTTAAAAAATCTATTCGTTGAATCCCATGCTTCAGTGCCATACAACAGAACGGGTTCAATATAACATTTCAGAGTTCTCTTTCTGAAAGTTAATGACAGTGATTAATTTCATAAGCTTTTTTTTTTCTGAATAGCAACATTTCCTTGGCCAATTGTGCTTTTAATCTTTGTAACATATATTCCATATGATTGTATGATTGTCCCAGGCATTTTAATTTATTGCCTTGATGAAGCGTTCCCCTTTCTATTATTATATCGCATTACGGGCATCTTTTGAAGTCTGCTGATACGTATGCAGATATACATTTATTATAATTTTTTTTGCTGAAGGAACTAATGATTCGTTTAACATTGAGATTCAAGTCGTTTCTGCCAAATGTTAAAGCACACAGAAAAGTACATTGTAAAGAGAGTATTGCACAAGCTGTTTAGTCTAAACATTGGTAATTTCACGCTGACGTCAGGCAGCTTTATTTTAGATAGTTGCCGTCAATAGACGCTATGGGAGCACGCTGGCTCAGTGGCTAGCACGCTTGCCTGCCGGCCCGATGGTCACAGCATTCGAATTGTCATCGAGACGAATTTTTAGAACTGATATCAACTGCCAGGCCAACTCAGTCTAAATGGGTTGCAGGAAATGTCCGGGAAGTAAAGATTGCTGGGTTGATACTGAGCACATCGTCCTTCAAGTCAATACAAATCTGGGCCTAGCATCGTATGCATTGTGCTTCTCAAGTTATGTTAAAAACAAAGGGTCCATACCATTTTTTTAAAAACAAATCTAGACATGGCATTAACTTTGTGTTGAAAGTAAGCATCTTTATTTTAGTTGCCATCAATGGATGTAGCAGACCACACAGCAATGGTTTGATCACCGATTTATACAATGTTCTTTCCACAGATGTTTGTCCCCCGTACGCGTTGTGGCTAATTTAGTCTTCACCTGTTTCAATAGTGTTGTATAACTCTCTTCAGGCATTGACACAATGAAAGTAAAATTCTATAAGGCACAATTAATGTAACTATTGTCTGACATTAAAACAATGAAAGTAACACCGCATGGAGCACAATTAATGTAATTATTGTTTGGCATTGAAGCAATGAAAACATTGTGTAGGGCACAATTAAAGCAACTATTGTCTAGCATTGAAACAGTGAAAGTAACATTGTAAGGGGCAAAATTAATGCAACTAAGTAAAGTCAGTAAAGGTCCCTATAAAACGCCTTATGTCGCTCATCGATCTGTATGTTGCTAAATGGACGTCTGTCATGAACTGCCTTTGGACTTGTGGCTTTCATAAAAATATGGCTTTTAATTGTTTTTCTTGACCTTAACAGCAGGAAGGTTTAGATAGTTAATTAGAGAATAGTCAGGAGTACGACACCAGAAGAGTCCCGCTAAAGAGTCCCGCTAAAGAGTTTCTGGTATACTTCCGCTGTTGGAAAAGTCGGTTGGGGCTCCCCATTTTTATTCATGTATTTTAAAGTTTACAGTGGCGTATTCAAGTCTTACTGGACGATTGTTTAGCTACATGGTCCAATCTCCACAGCTTGAAGCGAACAGATTACACACATTACGGGGTAAGAGATGATCACTTATTGTCTACAGCAGGAGTCACCAAACTACGGCCCTCGGGTCGATCCGGCCCGCTACGTAATTTCACCCGGCCCGCCGACGGTACTCGGACTTGCTTGATATAACGTATGGAACACGAGACGTTGTGTTACAATTTAAATGTAAATATTATGTTTAGAATAATAGAAGATCTTCACGCATGCTTAGACATCCTGGCTTCTATGTGTCTTAAATGTACTATTTTTAATTTTTTAAATTATTGTATCTAGATTTTCTTGTTTATTCTAATGTTTGCTTTTTTCGCTTCATCCCAAGTCCTTCTCCGGCTCGGGGTAGCTCCACCTACGCTCTGACGTTACCATGGTTTCCATGGTAACACACACCCACCCACACACACACACACACACACACACACACACACACACACACACACATGCATCTTTCCATCCCCCAAATGCTCCCGGCTATCAACACGGGTCCGATGCTCCAGAAATATTTACTTCTGTTTGCCAGTCATCCATTTTATAGATATGTACATATGTAACAGTGATAGGTAAGTGAACTATGAGTGTGAATAGTGGCAATAAAGTAGCAAACATAGCATAAAAATGCCATAGAAGTTTAGTGTTATTACGAAACTATTATCCCCATCTAAGAAGAATTCCCCAGTCAATGTGTTAATCGAGCTGGTCTCTAGGCCAGTGTTTTTCAATCTTTCTCCTGGAGCAGATCCTAATACAAAAGTTTACGTTGCTCAAGGAACTCTGTGCGGTGATCCAAGTGTCTGTCCTACTTTATGTAATAAACCGGATGGGCAGAAATGTTGCATTTAGGCGATATCGGTCTGTTTCGGCTGAACCACTAGCATCACTTAATAGGTTTATTTATTATTTATTATTTATTATTTATTATTTATTAATAGGTTTATTATTATTTATTATTTATTATGCACTTATTAGGCGATATCAGTCTGTTTCGGCGGAACCCCGGTTGAAAAATTCTGCTCTAGGCTGTTTATTTAGGCCGGCCCTATTTATATATTTTGCAAACCTTATTATGAGATATATTCTATTACTAAAAGTACCTATAAACTGTTTATGTACCTTCGGTGAGCCGTAGCTTCTACAGTGACCCCTTATCCTCTGCTTTTCTTGTGTTTCAATATGATGTTAATTACGTTTCTACGAGTTTCAATGTCTTTTTCATTTTTATATCTTCACTCTTCACAATGGCTACTAAGACATGAAAAGTGGACGCCGAGTGTCACGTTTTCAATTAAGAAAGGGGAGTAAAGTACTGTACTTCTTTGTGGAAACAAAGGACCAGAAAACCAGTTGCGTAATATGCAACGAAAGTGTTGCCGTTTTGAAAGAGTACAATCTTTGGCGTCACTACGAAACAAAACATATATCAACATATTCAAAGTTTTCTGGAAAGTTACGCTCTGAGAAATATGAGTCCATGAAACGTGGCTTAGAAACACAAAGACATCTCTTCGTGAGAAAGTTTGCTGAAAATGAATCTGTCACACGTAAAAGTTACAAAATAGTGCTTAAGATGGCAGAACGAAGAAAACCGTTTACTGATGGCAGCTTCATCAAGAGTGTATGATGGAAGCAGCAAATGACTTGTGTCCTGAGAAAGCCGATTTGTTTGGAACTATCAGCGTTTCGGCAAGTTCAGTTGTGCGAAAACAGAAAAACTTGTAGAGAAGATTATGCTACATATACGCGAGAAAACTAGGAACTTGTGGTATTCCCTGAGATTAGAATTACCTTTAAACCAGTCCCAACTGTCTCTGATAATTCAAGACTCCCCACTTATATATATATATATATATATATAATGTTCCGGTATCCTCCAATTTTCATCTGCATTCCCTGCGCCTCTCTGCCTTCCTGTTCCCTCTGTCGTGTATCCGTTTAAAGTGTCGTCCCTGGAGTGAGAGGAATCAACACCCACATTATATTTTAACCCCTTTTCATTATCCTGGAGAAACCCCTAGAATCCGTCTACAAAACTCCGTCAGTTTATGGACACCTCTTTCTCTCCCTCTATCACTGCTGTATCATGCCCCCTCTCATTCTTCCCCAACGCAACATACTCAACAACTCTAGCTTCTAAAAATTAATAACAATTAATTTATTAAAAGAAAAGTGTAATGTATGTGAGAAGCGTATGCGAAGAATGTGTGACGTGTTCTATAATGTGTGTAGAATCGGACCCTCAGATCAATAGCGCAGTCAGTTCATCCTTGCAAGGACACACCACAGCACGTTAGGTTAGCACAAGACAACCTCACCCGGTAATGTATCTCTCCTGCCCGACACTGACTTTCTTCTGTAGCTACCTGGTAATCCATCGACATGATCCTTCGAAATAGTTACAGTTTATTATTTACCACTGATCATGGACCGGTTGCACACTGCACATTATAAGTCCCTATAGTTTTTTTTTTTTTTTAAATGTACAAATCTCTGTACTGTGAAAATAAGTATCACTGTTGTTGGGAATAGAGTTGATCCTATCTATTTTCTATAGTGTCTAAATTACAATGTTCCTTGTAATCTTTCCCTAATATCTACCACACCATGTGAATGTTACATTTTAAAGTTCTCGTGTAGTTACTAATGTTCGTATGAGGTGTGGTGTCTCAACAAACATCACCCATCCTAGGTGAACGATAACACTGGACTCATTAAATGGTTTCGCTCATCTGAGCCCTAATCCGGTGGACCCTCCTGATCATGGGCCCAGCCCACACATTATTGAACAACTTTCTTCTTTGACGTTATTCATTTTCCGTAAGAAAAACATTTACTGTTCAACTGGTGTTCTTCCCAATCGTAGTAAACTTTCTTCAAAACTCGTGTAGAGCTTCTTCGTAACTGGCAGGGAACCTGTTAGAGAAATAATACACAGGGTGAAAGCACCAGTCACTGATCCTACCAGCTGAGTGTAGGCCTACAGCCTTGCTCAGATATTTATAAGTAAACTAAACTCTGTTATAGAGCAGATGAGCTTATCACATAGGTCCGAATCAGGTTATGACAAGGAAAGACCAATAAACAGAGTGCAGAACCCCAGTGGGCACCCCATTGAAAGATCCCACTATTGGACACTTCCCCCATCTCCCAACCCATTCTTAAATCTCTCCAAATATTACCCCACTACACTATTCTCACTAGCAGAGCTAATTCTCACTTCACTAATCTATTCTCAACTAGCAGAGCTAATCATCAATTCACTACTCTAGCTAGTTTTACCAAGGCTACTGTCTATATTAATTAGGCCTAAAAATAATATCTATAATACCTTATGCAACACCGCATCACTCCTGGATGGCATTTACCACTTGCCATAAAGACATATGTTATTTAATGTTAATTAAATCTAACACAGTCGATGCTCTCCGAATTTCCTAACAGCGGTACAGAAACACATCAGCTCCAGTCAACCTTTTTGTCTACACTACTGTACACAAGTCTTGTTTTTGTCAAAGAGCCGGGAGTGTTCTAGTGAAGTTCTTTGAAGTCATTACATCAGATGTTCCAGGGGCAGATTATCCATTTCAGAAATCTCTTATCTCCCCTTTTTTAATCAATGCAAAAGTGGTTCCCCTTGTTTCAACATCCAAAACAAGGTAGCGAGTTCCTGCATTTTCCCAATGGACACAAAAACAAGCCTACAATTTTCTGTCATGTGGGGACTTTCAAAGCCGACCGTATTGATTGATCTTACCGACTCTCCCTTTGTAAACAACTTGTAGTTGCGAATCAAACTGTCCTTGGTATTTTTATCATCTGATTGTAAAATTCCGGTTAGCGGGGTAGGGGGTATCCCCTATCAAAGGAGATGTAAGACGCCTCTTTTCCTCCGTTAGTCTACGGGACACCCTTGGGCAAGGTGGAGTACCCGTTTAGCCCCCCGATCAGGGTTACGTAAAGCCATGGAAGCAGGTGGTGGATGGAGTGTGAGAGCAGCCGACAGATTGTTGCTGGTTATGGTCTTGCACTCTGCTGCGATAGGCAGATGATCTCATCAGTAGAGACAATGGCTATGGCCACCGACTAGTACAGTCACTGCCCAGAAGGAAAGCAATGGCAAACTACCTTCTGCAAAACTTGCCAAGAAACCATAGCAACCATGAAAGAAAACATAATAAGAAAGAGATCTGGTGGCGAGACCCCCAGGCCAGGCAGATCAGATAACACTGGGGAAGAGTGTGACACAGGGACCAGTACTAGTAATCGTGATGACGGAGTTAATCCTGACTGTGTTACCAAGGAAATCCCCTGTGTCAGACTAAGAAATAGAGTGAGAATAGCAACGTGGAATGTGAGAAGTCTGTATGAGGGAAAGCTTAGTGTGTGATGAGATTGAGAGGTTAAACATTCAAATTTTAGGAATTAGTGAACATCTCTGGAGCGGCAAGGGACATTTTACAACTGAAAATGGAAGTATTTTCATTTATTCTGGTAGAGACGTCGGAGGGGCATTTTGTTTAGATAAGACAACTGCAAAAGCTTTAATGGGTTATAATCCAGTCAGTGATAGAATCCTCACTATTAGACTTAAAGGCCGTCCAAAAAACACAACTCTCGTACAGATATATGCACCTACTTCAACAGCAGAGGAGGACGAAATTGAAGATTTTTACAACATACTACAAGACACATTAAATAAGATTGGTCATAATGATATAGCAATAATAATGGGAGATTTTAATGCAAAAGTAGGTGCAGGAAGAGCTGAAAATGAGAGACACGTTTTAGGAAAATTTGGATTAGGAAATAGAAATGATGCAGGTGACAAATTAATTGAATTTTGCACAGAAAATGAGTTAACGATAGCCAACACGCTTTTTAAACAACATCCAAGAAGACTCTTCACATGGAAGTCTCCAGACAGTATTACCAAAAATCAGATAGATTATATTTTAATACAAAGAAGATGGAGATCAAGCATAACATCTGCCAAAACCCTACGTAGTGCAGACTGTGATACAGATCATCAGATATTAGAAGCAGATCTGAAATTAAAACTCAAAAAGCTTATCCGAGGACCAAGGCCACTTCGTTTTGATCTCACAAAAATACCGGATGCATACACTGTAGAAGTTAGGAATCGCTTTGAGGTCTTGATGTCTGTACAAGAAGAAATGACACCTGATGAACTGGCAGTACAAGCTAGAGATATCTTGATAACTGCAGCCAAAGATCTAATTCCGACCAAGAAAAAGCAACTTAAGCCATGGATTACATCAGACACGTTAGAATTAATAAAACAACGAAGGGAGCTGAAACAGAAAGGAGATGAATCCGATAACAGCAGGATGAAGTATAAATCTTTAACTCGAGAAATAAGAAATAACACAAGAAAGGACAAAAATCAACATATACAAGATTGCTGTACCAGAATAGAGCAATATCATAAGACTGGAAGAGATTATGAAATGTTCAAAGAAATGAAGTTATTGACAAGAAATGTTCAACCTCAATTGAATGTTATCTGTGACAAGATGGGAAATACCTTAACAGAATCTAGACAAATTCTAGAAAGATGGCAGGAGTACTGCAGTGGAATGTATGATGTGAGTGACAGTGAGGATATGAATGAGATACATGAGCCAGTGACAGCAGAGACAGAACCTGAACCCTCATTAGATGAAATTGCTTGGGCTATAAAGAACCTGAAGAATGGTAAATCACCTGGATGTGATGAGATACCAGCTGAACTAATTAAAGCGGGAGGAGAAGAAAGCATTCACATATATCATGCATTATGTACAAAGATTTGGAAATATGGTATTTGGCCAAAAGATTGGAAGAGAACTATCTTCATTCCAATACCAAAAAAGGGCAACCTGAAATTATGCACCAACTATAGAACTGTTGCCCTGATCAGTCATGCAAGTAAAATTCTACTAAAAGTCATAATGGGAAGACTTCGTAAGAAAATGGAAGAAGAGATTAACGTAGTTCAAGCTGGATTTAGACAAGGAAGAGGAACAAGAGATCACATATTCAACATGCGTTTAATAATAGAGAAGTGCAGAGAATTTAATGTAAACCTATTCTCATGTTTTGTGGATTATTCAAAGGCATTTGACTGTGTACAACATCAGAAACTTTGGGAAATCATGAGGAATATGGGCTTTCCATCACATGTAGTACAACTCATAAAAATGCTCTATCTAGACCAACAAGCAGCAGTTAGAATAGATGGCGAGGCATCAGATTGGTTTGACATCAAGCAAGGAGTCCGTCAGGGCTGCGTGCTGTCACCCTATTTGTTTAACCTGTACGCCGAAAATATAATGAGAAATGTAAGAGATGATATAAACAGGGAGCTATATGATGCCCTAAATATCGGCGGTCATGACATACCAGAGATTCGATATGCTGATGATACAGTATTACTCTCCACAACACAGGATGGCATAGAAAATCTAATAGCCTCAACCCAACTGAATAGTGAAAATCACAACTTATATCTTAACATAGCAACAACAAAATAATGCATACAGATAAAACTACTATGAAGAAAGAAATATACATTAATGGGGGAAAATTGGAGGTGGTGAAAAATTTTGAATATCTTGGGTCATTAATTACCAACAACGGCGACACAATGAAAGAAATTAAACGGCGACTATCAATTGCTCTTCAAAGACTAAAACAGCTGAATAAATTATGGAGTGGGACAGACAGAACTACAAAAATTAGATTTTTAAGAGCATGCATCTTTCCCATTGCAACATACGCCTGTGAGACATGGACACTTACTAAACAAGCTGAACAGCGCATAAACGCCTTTGAATATAAATATTACAGACGAGTTCTAAGAATATCTTGGGTAAAGAAAAGAACAAATGCATCCATACTTCAAGAGTTGAATATTGAAGAAGGTTGGCTATTAAAGACGATAAAACAAAGAAAATTGAAATATTTCGGTCATTTGAAACGTCACGAAAGTTTGGAGAGAACAATAATGGAAGGGTATATGCCTGGGAAGAGAGGAAGAGGAAGGCCAAAGAGAAGATGGGTGCAGGATTTGGCGGATGATCTCCAGATGGGTGTATCAGACGCGGGACATCTTGCTTGTGATCGAGAGGTTTTCCGGAAGGTTGTTATGGGAGCGAGGTTCTGCAAAGGACATGCTACTGAATGAATGATTGTAAAATTAAAGTGATTTCACGACACCCTCTCACTCACTCATATTCAGTATCGTGTGCTGTAAGCCATGCTAGGCCACCAAGAACCTGCCCATGACTTTCCTACCCGGATGGGTTAAAGTAACATGCATAAACAGGGCACTTCAAAATGCTTGTCTTCAGTTCTTGCACTATGATGATGTCAAAATCGTTGACCAATATTTCCAACACAGGTCCTCTTTGCGTTGCACTACGGCCGTCCCAATACCCAACCCGTACATGTTTGAGTCCCAGAAGATCCGTTTTCCTCCTACCTCTTCTGGCTCCAGCCCTCTTCTTTCTTCTCCACACTTGTAGTGAGGCGTTGGCGAAGAAGGACGCGTTTGTGTGATATCCTCCTTTTTTTGGATTATTATTCTTGTTTATCTTCATTCGTACGCAATGGATTTTATATGGTTGTGATCACATTGATGCCGTTCAACTGTTGAACTCATTTTAAAGTTGCTATATGTGCAGTGTTACATATAAATGCTAATAATATTGTATTCAATGACACTATGGATAAATTATTCATGGATCAGTGGTGCATGTTATAGCTTGAACTAGCCAATCACATCAATTGAATTTAAACCGTGTGTTGCACTACAATGCTTCCGTGGTTGTGGAAACGTAATATCACGTAATCATTTCTGAATAACGAAGACACAAACAATAGATTGCACGGTTTATTGTCTGGCATATTTCACTGCATCTCATCAGGTACATACTGCAGAAATCACACAACATAAAGTGAAGTAACTAGATAAATCTTTCAATCTCAAATATACACATGTTCGCACAGTAATGTCGATTGTCTACCACGGTAATTTTAAACTGACTAACATGTCTTTCTGCTTGCACAAGGCCGGCTTACGCAGGGTGATCACTATGGCTTCAGCAAATTTAACAACCAACTACTCTGTGTGTTGAACAACACACGGAAGGCACTATCTCTTTCAACCACATGACCACTCTCGAGCACGTGTCTCGCGACCGATGAAGCAGGACTGTTCCGGTGTGTCGGCCTGCCTAGGCTACCATCTTCTGTGAGTACTATCTTGTCCACCCAGTTCGGAATGTGTTCCAACAACCTATTATGTAACTGTCGCTCTGTTCTACCTATGTAGATGGCCTCGCACCTGCATGTAAATTGGTAAATACAATTTGATTTGGTGTACAGAGCTACAAGTTCTTTAACTGCTGGGATGGGGATCGGTGTGGTTTTGTACCTGATAACCGGAGTTGCAGCACAGAATGTTCGCCAGACTGCTGTGATGAGCCGGTCCTGCAAACGTGGCGTTACGTCATCTCCTCGGAAGGTTAACTGGATGAAAACCTTGAGTTTAGGGACTGTAGTTACTTCTGGTTTAGGTTTGGGCTGTTGGCAGTAGCGCTTTATAAAACCTGTGAAGTACCCATTCAGGTGTAAGGCATTCTTCAGAGTTTGAAATTCTTCTGTCAGTGTGTCCTGGGTGCATATCTTCCTAGCACGGTCAAACAGGGTCTTTGAATTGTGCGGTCTGCTCTACGTCTCGTTAGGATATCTAGAAACAGCAACGCTTCTCTGTGTTCGGGTTCCATAGACAGAGAGATGTTTTTATGTGTCAGGTTCATTGTGGCCTGGAACGACGTTGCTTGTAGCTCGTCTGTGGTAATAATTAGTATATCGTCCACGTAACGACGGTAGAAGGCCAAGTTATTGATTTCTGAAGATCTATTTTCTTCTACATGTGCCATGAATATGTCTGCTAGAATAGTTTCGAGCGGATTCCCCATGGCCACTCCGTCAATGTGACAGTATGACGTATTTAGAATGTTGAACTGAATATTGGCGGTACATAAGATTAATAGCCTCTCTAGGATAGCTGATGGTATGCCTAGTTTTAGTTGTTTGTTCTAATGCGTTCACTTGTTATATTCACGGTCTCATCTAATGGAACGTTGGTGAATAAGAAGGCAATATCCATAGATTCCATGTGTTTATTATGTATGCCCATAGTGTCCAATAGTTCCACCAGTTCGAATGCATCTCTGAGTGTTTTTGGATCGAAAGACAGTCGTACTGGCTTTAAAATTTCAGCTAGCCATCTCGCCATTCGGTGTTGTGCTGAGTTAACCATGGACAGGGTCGGTCTTAGCGGGATGCCAGGCTTGTGAAGCTTGGGTAGACTGTACATCTGAGGAGTTTGGGAGCCACGAGGTGTGAGCGTTTTTGCAGTGGCCTCACTGATGAGTCCCGCATTCACAAGTGACTGGATCTCTTTCCTCATGTTTGCATCCAGGTCCTCGGACTTGTTGACTTTTTGATGTACCCTGAATTTAGATTCATCTGATAATATTTCTTCCATTTTTCTCTGGTAGTCTGACATGTCCATCAGTACTGCAGTACGACGGTAAATGCATCTGTATTACATTCGAATACAATACATTACGAGGCATTTCGAACATGTCTGATCAGTTAATACCATGAGGCAAACTAGACTATAAAAAAAACCAATAAGGAGCGGAGGTGGAAGTCAAAATATCATCTCCCCTACACACTTTACATTTGTACCACGCCCAGAATAAAATTTTTACCCAAGGAGCAACCGCCGTCGTGTCTGAGTGGCTCGCGACAAATTTCGTCGAAATTCAGCAGACAGCACTGAAACTGACAAGTGACTCCCTAAACACACCTCAGCACGCTAGTGTATGCCATAAAACCACCACAGCCTACAGGGATCATGCTATTGTCTGGCGGGACCATAAAATCAACACAGCCTCCAGCGGCAGCCGTAACAGCATCAGGCCATAGTAACAACATACTCGAACATCCCGCGACTCAACTCAGTAGCAACTCGAACGCAACGTCTTCTAACCGACCAGTGTTACTAGCCATTGAATACCAGATGGGGCGCCAAGGGGACAGTATAAAACCAAATGAAATCAATTCAAATAGAGGTATCACCATCGGTACCAGATGAGAGCCCGGCTACACATCAACTCTCGTGCGGTTGGCAGCTGCATATTGAAAAGTTAGAGACGGGTTTGAAGGTACTTCTAGACGCCGCCTCTGACAACATAGACAAGATCGCCAGTATCATTAGTGACTCTATCAACATAAAGTCAGAGGTCGCTCTCCCGAAAGAGGCAAATGGTATACTGAAACACACCATTGAGGCTTTACAACGCGTGCCCACTATTGATCTGGCAGAACAGACTGACAACTTTGAAACAACACAACCATCCCTAGGAGCGCCAACTATACAGCCAACGAATACACATCAACAAATAGACAACGTTATTCAACAGCACTCGACATATCCTATCGAAGTAAAAGTCAGCAATCGATTTGATGTACCAAAAAGAGCAATTGGTAAAACTCAGCCAGTACGACGAGACATTGCAAGAAGACAGTCCACAGCCGGATAATTATCAATGGCAGAAACAACGTGCAAGACGTGCCAGAAGCCAGTACATAAAGAGACCACCAACTGACTGCACCCACGTGATAACTGGCGACTCCTTGATGAAAGGCATATGCAATGATCGTAAGTCCTCATCACACACCGATATAGCTACAACAATTCCGCTTCCATGTGTCGTGGCAGACAGTTTAACAGACAGTATACGCAGAATGGAAATTAACGTAAACGTTAAGAATTTTACAATACACATAGAGATAAACGACACAATCATCACCATCATCATCATCATCATCATCATCATCATCATCATCATCATCATCATCATCATCATCCACTTCAGCCATCAAGCGTTGTTGGGAGGAATAATTTCCGTTCCAGCGCCCGGTGGGCGGCACTGGATAGTGTCATTCCGTGTGATTGTACAATGTCTTTGTTGTCGTCAATCCATTGTCTTCTTGGGCGTCCTCTTGGTCTTGTCGCAGATGATCTTAGATGTAAGGCCAGTGATGGTAGTTGTTGGTGTTACAGTCTAACGCCATGGCCAAACCACTAGATCTTCTGCATTTCAATAAATGTGGCACAAGATGTTGATCCCACAGTCTGTCTGATAACAGCATTTCTTACTCGGTCTCGGATTTTTAGGTTGGCAGCTCTCCTCAGGCATCTCATCTCGCAGGTGTTGATTTTACGAAGGTGTGATTCGGATAAAGTCCAGAATTGAGGTTGGTAGCATTGAGTTGGTGTGAATATGCTATTTATTATCTATCGTTTTGCGGATATGGGTATATTTGGATGTTTAATTAAGGGTGATAGTTGATATGTAAGTGCACTAGCTTTTTGACATCTGATTTCGATTTCTCTGTCCAATCTGCCATCTTCTGTGATCATACTTCCAAGATATTTGAATTCTTTAACTTGTTTCAGACTTGTGCTATTTATCTGTATACTTAATGGGCCCGGCGATCTGCTAACTTGCATTACTTCGGTTTTTGCTGTGTTTATACTCATATTGTATCTGCTGCAGATTGAAATCAGATTATTAATATGATGTTGAAGTCTGCTCTCTCTGTAAAACAGGCACTGATCGTCTGCAAATAGAAGTTCACTTATTTCCGGTGGATCAGTTGTTTCATCTGGGGTAAAGAGTTCTAAATTTTCTGAATCTGTTCTGACACTACTTGCTTCTTTGGATATTCTGTCCATGTAGACATTAAATAGCAGAGGAGAGAGCACACATCCCTGTCTCACGCCTGTATTGAATGTAAACATATCTGATAGTCCTTCTTGTGTTCTTACTGCACTTCGGCTAGAGTGGTACATGTCTATGATGTTTTCTAGCTATTGCCCTTGTATCCCATAGTCTTCAAGGATAATACATAATTTGTATCTCTGTATTATATCGAAAGCCGTTTCCTGATCTACAAACGCAATATTCTGCTGATCACTATATTCGATAGTTTTTTTTCACATATTTGTGTAAGTGTAAATAGTGCATCAGTGCAACTTTTACCTTTCCGAAAACCGAATTATACTTTGCTTATCAACTATGGGTCTAGCTCTTTGTTCCAATAGTTTGCATACTTTTCCCCTATATGGCTCAGGAGTGATATACCTCTGTATGTTTCAAACTCTCTCATACTGCCTTTCGTTTTCCATATTGGTACTATTATTGCCTGTTGCCAATCCTCTGGGACATTTCTTTCTTCCCGTGCTATATTGAAAAGTCTTGTTAGCCATTTAACTCCTGTTTTCCCACAGGCCTGAATACCTTCTGTGGTTATTCCATCTGGACCCGGCGATTTGTTTTTAGGACTTTTCTGTATAACTGCTTTGACTTCTGCAGGTATAAAATTTGGTTCTTGTTGTCCATGACTTTTAGGCACAAAAGTGATATTTTCTATGTTATATGTGGGGTTAAGTAGTTCTCGAAAGTATTCTGCCCACCTTGCTAGTCTTTGTTGTGGATTAAATATTGGTATACCTCTTTTGCTGTTTATGATGGTGGTTGGGTTGTATCATGCATCTCTGTTTCTCACTGCATTGGCACGTTTATAAAATTCTCTTGGGTAGTCTTTGCTAAGGGTCGCCATCTGTTCACCGTAGATTCTCCAGGATTCATCTTTAGATGCTTTATTTGTTCGTTCGGCATTTCGTCGTGCAATTCTATAAGTAACGACTCAATGATAAACCAAAATATCACAATTTCTCAATTACGAAAACTATTTGACTTATTTCGCTATGATTTTCCAACTTCTAAAGGTTTTTTTTCTCTTCCATCATACCACCAAGTTATGGCTCCCAGCGTCGACTAGCCGACATAAACAACAACACCCTAGCAAAATTATTTAATCATTATAATGTACACTTCATCAACAACACACCATTCTTCACATCGCTGACAGGCGCCCGAAAGAAACGACTGTACAGAGATCACATCCACATATCCACATTAGGTAGTAGTTTGCTGGATAAAAATATCAAGTACCAAGAAAGGGCACAAAACACGACCAATACACACACACACACACACACACACACACACACACACACGACGGACATTGACTACTGAAGAACGACACTCCCAGGTCTGCCGAAATACCCTCATCACTCCAGATAAAAGTCTGCTGGCGTCTGACTCCCGAAATCCTGCTATTCAAGGTGCACACATGCTACCAAGAATAAATCAACCTCTCCTTCCTACCCCCCCCCCCCCCCCCCACCCTCACACGTGAAGGAAATAACTACCAGGAAAATTTCCCTACTCTCAATTGTAAGGAACCCTCATTGCAAACAGCGGCACACACGCACGGCGTTAATACCACTTTATCACACCACGTACACGGCAGCAATGGGCCTTATAGCAGACAACAGACTCTGCATCACGAAGTTAACGCCAGCAATGCGCCACCTAGCAGACAATAACAGGTTCCGCATCATTGGAGTCCATAACTTGTATACTTGATGCAATTTATTCCTGCCGCACTGAATCAAGCCCTTATGATGTCCCTACAATACAGACCTATGAGATAGGATATGTATTAACAACTGAATCCTATATGCATTGATACCAGCAACAGAGCTTCCTCCTTGGACTTTCATTGCTTACTGTTTAACTTTTTATTTCCCATGTGGGATACCGGATTTTAAACAGAAACATTAACTTGTGTAGTAATTTATTCATTCTTTTGGATAACAGCTGGTTACTTAGCTTGTGAAGTTGTTCTTTCAAGTTAATTAGTTGTTGTATGTTCATACGTTTTAATTCGTTTTGTGCTGTGTTTGCATTATCCTTTTTGTCTCATTAGTTGAATCGTTATAATATTGTCATTTGCATATCGATTTATATTACTAGGATTTTGTAACTTAATGTAATTGTGAATTTTTTTATGATCTTGCATGTTTGCTTAAGTTTGGCTAATTTACACTCACTCCATGGGTGAAATGTCTGAGAAGTGGCAACACTGGCTCAGTAAGTCGGGAAAACGCATTAGACACTTAAACAGCTGGCAGTCTCTGTGGCGAAGTGGTCAAGCCGTTTGACTTGTGATCCGAAGGTTGTGGGTTCGATTCCGGGCCGCACTCTTCGGTTTACGAGTTAAATGTTTCGGAGACTCCTGTGGGTCGTCGCTAAAAGCTACGGAGTTCGTGCTTTGTGCGTCGCTTTCCGCGCTGCGGAAAGAGACCGAGCCATATGGGATAAAACCCGGTGCGATGAAGTCGACCCTGTCGACTTTTAAGCGACATATTAGTCTTTTCTTGAGCCTAAGTCGGCGCATAGGGCAGAAGTCATGGCTCTCCATGTCTGGCGGCTCGCTGCTACCTGTTGTAGATCTTAGATGTTAACTTGGCCGTTGAATGAGCCTTCTCTGATGATGGTTCTACGCAGGGTCTCTCTTGGTCTTCCCCGTTTTCTTTTCCCTACTGGTGACCATATGAGGGCTTGGTAGGGAAGTCTTGTCTTGCCCATTCTGAGTACATGGCCGATGTATTTCCAGCGGAGTTTTCTTATAAAACTGGATACAATATCTTGCTTAGTCTCTTGTCTTATTTGCGCATTGGTTTTGAAATCTGTCCACTGGATGTTTAGAATTCTTCTAAGATATTTGTTCTCAAAATTGTCTAATGTTTTATCTAAAGCTACCGTTGATTTCCAACTCTCACACCCATACGTTTGCACTGGAATCACACAAGAATTGAAGATTTTAAGTTTCGTATGTTGGCTGAGTGACTTTAACTTCCAGATGTTTGACAGTTTATTGGAGGCACCAGATGCACCAATATTTCTGGTGTAGAGTCCCCAGTAGATGTCATTTTGCTTCCTAGGTATGTGAAGCTGTTGACTTTTTCAAGAACATGGTTGCTTAATTTGGTGTCGTCTGAACTGTTGGTAAGATCAATAGTTTTTGTTTTTGTGGTGTTAATTTGGAGACCAATTTGTCCTGAAACATTTTGGAGATGGTTTATTTTCTCTTGGGCATCTTGGTGTGTTGAACTCAAAAGCACTACGTCGTCGGCAAAGTCCAGGCCTTCTAGAATTTTGTCAACCCAATGGATACCCATATTTGTGTTGTTTGTGCATTTGCGCATGACCCAATCGATAGCTATTCCAAAGAGCATCGGTGACAAGACACAACCCTATTTCACTCCCGTTTCCACTGAGAATCAGTCAGAGTTGCGTGATTCTGTTCTCACGCAGCAACGTGTCTCCTTATAGAAAGATTTTATGATGTTGGTATAGTTGGTAGGAAAACCATAGATGTTAAGTAGATTCCAAAGTGAAGGACGGTGGATACTGTCGAAGGCTTTTTGTAAGTCGACAAAGTTGGTGATTAATATCGACTGAAATTCTACAGAGTCTTCAATGATTATTATAAGAGTGAAAAACTTAAACATATGGCACTTATTTAATAAATTGCCAGAGTGATCTTTTATTCTTAATCAAAATTTTCATTTATTCGGCCTTAGTGAAAGTAAGATGTGGGATGTAACTTCCTTGCAGCAAGATGGCAGGACATTTTTTCCTCCATTAGAATTGAACGTGTGTTTGTCTTAATGTTTGTAGTTTAAGTGTGTTTTTCGTGGTGGAATGGAGGTCGGACCGTGCAACGGAGTTCGTGCACGCGCGCCCGGACTCCTTTCAACATATCATCGGCGCCCGGTGGCGATATTTAAGCCAAACACAGACAACCAGGCGACGAACGGCAAGGACACAGCGTGGGAAAAGAGCAGGCGCACGCAGGAAGCGGTTAAAGTGTGACAAATTGGGCATCGGACACGTTCGAGTACTGTACTGGAACTGTGCATCATTTAGTCAACGTCGACCCATTTTCGAAAAACTACTGTACGGAAACGATATTGTAGTCTTACAAGAAACACAGCTCGCCGACGGAACAGTCAATGTCGCGGGGTTTCAGGGCTTCTATAACAGGCGGCACCTCGGACCGGCCATTCTGGTCCGCGACAACATACTGGTGTCTGCCACATGATAATGATGGATAAGTAGTATCGGGAAAAACCGATAGGGAAACCCACGCACAGAAACGAATGCTCACCAACGTGAACAAGGGAGTGACGTTGTTTGACAACAAACAGACTGGGAAGGACATGGAAAGGAGAGACTTGTTTTGATGATCGCGGCATACATTATGGTGGCGTTGGAGCTAACTAGTATGAATCCAGGGATGGACCGATAATATAGTATCATGAATGTTAAGGAATCGAAGACACGACCTAGACGAGAAGATAAACAACACAAGGATAGACTGGTCACACTCAAGGTGATACTCAGTGTAATTTGAATCAAGACAATGGCCGCTAGTTGTACAGGTCAGTAACTTATCTCAGTTTTTGCGCTCATATATTTTGGATGATGACCTGGTCAGAAAAGGCACTCCATACATAAGCAACGGCAGATAGATTACTTTGACTTTGTACGAAAATGCTTAATAAACCGGCATCTAACGTTTATCAGCCACGAGTCCGGATTCATTATCTCACAGTTCACAGTTATTGATCGTTATTTCTGTTGTTCAAATTGAGCCGATGTTCTTCATTACCAACATGTTGTTATATAGTTAGACGTCATGGTTGAGGACCTAACAGCATGCGGGCAGTGTCTGAGATCGATTGTCCGCCTGGAACAGTGATGCCCTGCAAGAGCAGGCATTAAGAATAATGACGCCAGTGCAGCTTGTAATCGTGAACGTTTATGCGCGTAATCGGAAGGTCTACGTTCGACAATGGCAGAGGTTGTTCGATATGGATGAAAGGCATATCATCTACTGTGGGGACTTCAATGCCAGAGGTAGTCAATGGGGGAATAGCATCACTAATAGACAGGGAGAAGATCTGGAGGACGCCCTGGCATCTGCTGCCCTAGTGTGTCTGAATGATGGGAAGGTCATTTGGATGGCCACTCGACCAGGTGATTCTGACAGCGTCATTGATCTGGCTCTAGTGTCGCCCACCATCGCACCAAGGATCAAGAAAGACAGGGTCAGGAGTCAAGGAAACAAGACAAATGCCTTCCCGTATGACAATACTGGTCAAGACGCCATAAGCAAGATCAGAAGAAGATAACTAACTTCCTCCCGCAAGAGACACGAAAGATGGTTGCAACCACCATGGTGGAATGGAGAGGTCGAGAAGGTATGGCTGGGAAAGAGGCAGGCTGTCAAAGACTGGCAAAAAGCCAAAATGGCTAACGTGCTACAGGGCGAGTTGGCGAACCTGAAGACTGAGGTCCATAGGACGACGACTTTATTCAAATCCTGCGCCAAACAGGCCAAGGCCGAGAAATGGGGCGAGTTCTGCATGAATGTGTGCTCTGGGCGATCTCTTACGACATTCTAGCGCCTCCATAAGAGCATGAACGGTGCTGCACAACGTAGGGGTATTCCAGACTTTCAAGGCACGGACCTCACAAGGAAAAAGTCAGATGCGGATAAAGGTAAGGTCCTTCTTGCAGGCTACATCGAGCAGATTGACCAGAAAGACGAGCCCGCCAGACAGAGGACCACAATGACACTCTCTTAGTTGTGCGATGGGGTCGGGACAGACGAAGAATACATAATCACAGCTGAGACAATACGTGCGATGCTCAAGAAATCATCTAACACCGCCCCACGCCCAGACGGCATCCGATATCGTGACCTACTGGTGATGTCAGATGATGACATGGAAGAACTAGCCAGAGAATTCAACACAGTATCCAGAGGGGAAAGATCAAAGAGGAATGGCTACACAGCTACTTGCTGCCGTTGCCAAAACCGAACAAAGACCATTCCAAGATAAGCGGCTACAGAATCATTACGATGCAGAATACTGCTGGCAAGCTACTGGAGAAAATTGTAGCACACAGACTTGCTTGTGACTTGGAACAACTCGGCTGCTTCCCGCCCCCACTTGGAGGATACAGACGTAACAAATAGTCATGGCCTAATGCGACAGTCTTTGCTCAAGATGTTTACGAAGGATTTCAGGTCAGAGAAGAGACATGTGCGGCCGCCATAGACTTAGAGGACGCATACAATAAAGTATCCTTCGAGCACTTGATGCAAGCCCTCCTCAGACTGAAAGTGTCCCCTCACCTTGTACGATGGATAGCTGCAGGCCTGCTCCAAAGGAAGGTGGTGCTAAGATGTGGGAGTTGGTCTTCTGAGCCGACAACGATATGTCCAGGATTGCCGCAGGGTTCACCACTGTCACCAGTACTATTCAACGTGTACACGGTGCCGATCACTGAACAACAGTTGGACGGGAGGGGTAGGACTCTGTCATTTGCTGATGACATTCTCGTGTATTGACAGGGTCGAGATAGACAGGCGGTTGCCAATGATATGCAGGGCGAACTAGATCGAATTTCCTCATGGTGTGCGGATGCCAGTGCCATTGTCAACCCTGCAAAGGCATCGGTTACATGGTTCTCCCTAAACAACCATATTGTGAACACAGACCTGCCGGCAGTGAGAATGGATGGGAGCATTTTGAGTAGAACCCAGTCGATGACATATCTTGGCGTGAGGCTTGATCGTAGCCTGTCTTTCACAGATCATGTCGATTATGTCATAACGAAAGCTTGAAAAGATTTGTCAGCAATGAGAGTCATGGCGACTACCAATATCGAGCAAAGACTGATAATACTTCTGTTCCAAGGACTGGTGCTTTCACCCATCGAGTATGCCCTGGCCATCCTTACTGTCAGCCCTACACAGATTGGAAGACTTGAAAAGGTACAAAACGAGGCCATGCGCATCATTTTGGGCTGCACGAGAGACACCAGCTGTGTAACGATGAGATACCTCTTTGACTTCCCGACAATGAACCACAGAATCAAGATCTGGAGAGCTCGTGCATACTTGAAAATAAGTGCGGATAAGCAGCACCCTCTGCATGAAGATATATTCAGAGAAAAGGGCTACAGGCTAAAGAGAGGCAAATCATGGATGGGTCGGGCGGAGGATATCATCAGACAGGTCTGCAGTCCTATTAGTATCAACCCCGGCAAGGAATGGGTGCCTGTGCCTCCAGCTTTTAAGTGCACCTTCTCCTGCATTATCACACTTGACAGACGGTCCAGAGAACAGAATCCTGTCACTGTCAATGTAGAGGTCAACGCGCTCATCAATGAACACGCAGACAACCCCCAAGTGCTCATTTATACAGATGGATCTGTTGTAAAGAAGCAGAGAAGTGCATGAGCATTTACAGCCTGTTCAGCGGGCCGAACCGTCGAAGAATCCAGTGGTGCCCACACTCTGCCCACGAGCAGTATGACGATGGAGGTGGTTGCAGTAACACAGGCTTTCCTATGGCTAGAAGCACAGCATTATATCAACGTGTGTGTACTAAGTTATTCAATAGCATGATTCGGTAGGTCGAAGCTGGATTTGTACGTAGAGAGTGGACTGAGTCGCTGAGGAAGTCTGTTGTCCGTAAAGTCACCTTCATCTTTGTCTCGAGACATGCGGAAGTCGAGGGAAATGAACGAGCTGATAAAATGGCTGACTCTGCACCCCCTGCAGATGGCCAGCCCATGGATCGTACCGATGTTATTAACGTCCTTAAAGACATGACGAGAACAGAAGACTTTGACGTCAGTGAATCCACATCGCTGTCCAGGATAAAAGACTTGGGAGTAAGAATTGGCAAGGCCAGACACGAGAGGTACATCGGGAAAACGAGGTGCCTCGTTAACCAACACAGAACTGGCACTATTAGCCACCGAGCGCTTATGCTGGGGGGGGGGGGGGGGGGGGGGGGAGAGAATCTTAGCACCAATGGACCTGTCCGGATTGCAATGAAGTTACACCAACTAATAACTGATAACTGATTTCAGATGAGGACATCTCTGTCAAAGGGTATAAAGTTTTTAGGAGAGATTCCTGTAGGAAACAAGAGACAGGAATAGCAAGCAGCCTATGTGTCTAATTTACTAAAGGTTCACCGTAGGCTAGACTTTGAAACTTGCAAAATATAATGTATTTGGGTGAAACTAAAACTTCAAAACCACACACCTCTGATAATTAATTGGCTACCTCTATCAAAATACCAGCGCTGGACACGTCTGGTACGAAAACTTCACTACCATGATGGATGTGGTTTTCGCTTCCCGGAAGGAAATTATACTACTCAGAGACTTTAACATTGACACCAACAAATCCAACATAATATGGGGAAATATAATTGCATCATACAATTTCCAACAAATAGTAGAACAAGCTACTAGAGTAACAAAATCATCTTCAACACTCATAGATCACATTTATGTAACTTGTTCAGACAACATCATAGAATGCACCGTGCCCAATTGTGCAATGAGCGATCACTACCCAAGATGCTACACGTGGTCTAAAAAGGAATTAAAACTCCTAAACATAACACATAAGTGTAAAATATAGAAATTACAAAAATTTCAACCAAAACGTATTTTTACAGGACTTGCTCAGTTCACCTCTAGACAATGTTTATCAACATCCTGACCAGGATGATGCTCTGGAATTCTGGATGAAGACCTTTGCTGATGTGTTTAATAGACATGTGCCAATCAAGGAAGTTCGCGTAAACCTTCACGTCAAACCACCTCTGATCAACCAGGAAATACTTGAAATTATGAGAGACAGAGATAAAGTACATAAAAAGCGGGATTTCAGCACATACCGTACTCTTAGAAACAAAGTTCAATATACCACACGAAGGGAAAATAAAAACTACTTCAAGATCTTAGTAATTGATAAAACAAATAGTAAGGATATATGGAAGACAAATAACACCTTGGCAAACAAGTATAACTTCCCAAATTCTTTACCATCAAATCATATTACATGCGACCAATTCAGTAATTTTTTTATAAAACTGACATAGACCAGTTGAAGGCTTCAATACCAGATTCTCCTTGCAACTTACCTTTACTGTCATCATTTTGCGAGAATAGATGCTCCCGGGATATTCTTTCTGACATACAGCTAATGACAATCACAGTAACCTAAAATAACACAACCTCATCTGGGTGAGATGGAATCAGCAACCGGATTTTCCGTTTTGCTGCGCCAGTGATCTGTATATCACTAACTTATGTATATAATCAGTGTCTCACCAAAGGCCACTTTCTATCAGCTCTCAAAATCGCTAAAGTGTACCCTCTTCTTAAATCTGGTTAATTGGACAATGGTCTCCCGAACAATTACAGACCCATTTCCTTACTATCATCACTATCTAAACCACTAGAAAACACATCCATAAAGTAATATTCAGTATTTAGTTCGTAACAAGATAATTGTTGACAGTCAATCAGGATTTTGACCAAAATATTCTTGCCATACAGCCATAACAAACATGATAGAAAATTGGCACCAGAATAGAAACAACAACAGTCTATGTGGAACTGTGTTTATTGATTTCAGGAACGCATTTGATATGATAGACCATGTTATTTTAATTTTTTTTAAACTTGAGACAGTAACAATTGGCCCTAATGTAGTCACTCTAATAACATCTTTTCTATCAAACAGAAAGCAAGTAGTATCACATAATATATCTCTGTCGCAAACTACTACCTTCAATATTGGAGTACCGCAAGGCTCTATTCTTGGCCATCTATTATTTGCCATCTATCTACCTTTGCATCTTTCATCGTCCTGCGATCTATTTGCACACGACTGTACAGTGTATACAAACTCTGCAAACTGTAATTTTCTGGAGTCGTCTTTGCAACAAGAATTAAATAATGTAGTTAGGTGGAGCTATGCAAACCGTATGAAATTAGCATCACTAAATCAAAATCAATGTTATTAACAACAATCTCAGCGATTTGTTACTGGGAACTACGCAGCCCCAGCTTTTGTTACTGGAAACTGGTCAACCCCAGCCAAGGGTTACCAGAAACAGGTCAACCCAGACTAGTCAGTTCCAGCCATTTGTTACTGGAAACTGTTCAGTCCCAGCCATTTGTTACTGGAGACTGGTTAGTGACAGCCATTTCTTACTGGATACGGGTTAGTCCCAACCACGTGTTACTGGAGACTGGTTAGTCCCAACCATTTGTTTCTGGAAAATACTCAGCCCCAGCCATTTGTTACTGGATACTAGCCCTCCTGAGCATTTTATTACTGGAAACTGGTCAACCGAGCCAGGGGTTACTAGAAACAGGTCAGCTCCAGCCATTTGTAACAGGAAACTGTTCAGTTTCAACCATTTGTTACTCGAAACTGTTCAGTCCCAGCCATTTGTTACTGGAGACTGGTTAGTCCCAGCCATTTGTCACCAGAGACTGGTTAGTCCCAGCCATTTGTCACCAGAGACTGGTTAGTGCCAGCCATTTGTTACTGGAAACTGGTTAGTTCCAGCCATTTGTCACCAGAGACTGGTTAGTTTCAGCCATTTGTTACTGGAGACTGGTTAGTCCCAGCCATTTGTTACTGGAAACTGGTTAGTTCCAGCCATTTGTCACCAGAGACTGGTTAGTCCCAGCCATTTGTCACCAGAGACTGGTTAGTCCCAGCCATTTGTTACTGGAAACTGGTTAGTTCCAGCCATTTGTTACTGGAGACTGGTTAGTCCCAGCCATTTGTTACTGGAAACTGGTAAGTCCCAGCCATTTGTCACCAGGGACTGGTTAGTCCCAGCCATATGTTACTGGAAACTGGTTAGTCCCAGCCATTTGTCACCAGGGACTGGTTAGTCCCAGCCATTTGTTACTCGAAACTGTCTAGTCCCAGCCATTTGTTACTGGAAACTGGTTAGTTCCAGCCATTTGTCACCAGAGACTGGTTAGTCCCAGCCATTTGTCACCGGAGACTGGTTAGTCCCAGCCATTTGTCACCAGAGACTGGTTAGTCCCAGCCATTTGTCACCAGAAACTAGTTAGTCCCAGCCATTTGTCACCAGGGACTGGTTAGTCCCAGCCATTTGTTACTCGAAACTGTTCAGTCCCAGCCATTTGTTACTGGAGACTGGTTAGTCCCAGCCATTTGTTACTGGAGACTGGTTAGTTCCAGCCATTTGTCACCAGAGACTGGTTAGTCCCAGCCATTTGTCACCAGAGACTGGTTAGTTTCAGCCATTTGTTACTGGAGACTGGTTAGTCCCAGCTATTTGTTACTGGAAACTGGTTAGTTCCAGCCATCCGTCACCAGAGACTGGTTAGTCCCAGCCATTTGTCACCAGAGACTGGTTAGCCCCAGCCATTTATTACTGGAAACTGGTTAGTTCCAGCCATTTGTTACTGGAGACTGGTTAGTCCCAGCCATTCGTTACTGGAAACTGGTTAGTCCCAGCCATTTGTCACCAGGGACTGGTTAGTCCCAGCCATTTGTTACTGGAAACTGGTTAGTCCCAGCCATTTGTCACCAGGGACTGGTTAGTCCCAGCCATTTGTTACTCGAAACTGTTTAGTCCCAGCCATTTGTTACTGGAAACTGGTTAGTTCCAGCCATTTGTCACCAGAGACTGGTTAGTCTCAGCCATTTGTTAATGGAAACTGGTTAGTTCCAGCCATTTGTCACCAGAGACTGGTTAGTTTCAGCCATTTGTTACTGGAGACTGGTTAGTCCCAGCCATTTGTTACTGGAAACTGGTTAGTCCCAGCCATTTTTCACCAGAGACTGGTTAGTCCCAGCCATTTGTTACTGGAAACTGGTTAGTTCCAGCCATTTGTCACCAGAGACTGGTTAGTCCCAGCCATTTGTTACTGGAGACTGTTTAGTTCCAGCCATTTGTCACCAGAGACTGGTTAGTCCCAGCCATTTGTTACTGGAAACTGGTTAGTTCCAGCCATTTGTCACCAGAGACTGGTAAGTTTCAGCTATTTGTAACTGGAGACTGGTTAGTCCCAGCCATTTGTCACTAGGGACTGGTTAGTTTCAGCCATTTGTTACTGAAGACTGGTTAGTCCCAGCCATTTGTCACTAGGGACTGGTTAGTTTCAGCCATTTGTTACTGGAAACTGGTTAGTCCCAGCCATTTGTCACTAGGGACTGGTTAGTTTCAGCCATTTGTTACTGGGAACTGGTTAGCCCCAACCATTTGTTATTACAGACTGGTTAGTCCCAGCCATTTGTTACTTGAGACTGGTTAGTCCCAGCCATTTGTTACTGGAAATTGGTTAGTCCCAGCCATTTGTTACTGGAGTCGGTTTATTCCCAGCCATTTGTTACTGGAGACTCGTTAGTCCCAGCCATTTGTTACTGGAAACTCGTTAGTCCCAGCCATTTGTTACTGGAAACTGCTCAGCCCCAGCAATTTGTTACTGGGAACTGGTCATCCCTAGCCATTTGCTACTGGAAACTAGACAGTTCCTGCCAGGAGTAATTGGAAACTGGTCAGCCCCAGTCATTTGTTACTGGTCAGTCCCAGCCATTTGTTACTGAAAACTGGTCAGGCACAGCCAGGTGTTACTGGAAACTGGTCAGGCACAGCCATTTGTTACTGGAAACTGGTCAGGCACAGCCAGGTGCCACTGTGAATTATTATCTCCCAGATATTTTTTCTACTTCATTCTATTAACCCTATCGGGAAAAGTGCCTCAACCAACTCGCATTAAACCGCCCTATGTTTTCCCATCTCCTGAATCTCGCACCAAGTCCTCCAAATAGTATCCATCTGTTTCTAGTTCTCTTCTCCTTATTCTAGAATCCACTACTATTAATGTATTCTCTGCCCCTTAAGAAAGCATTTTGGGAACCCCTTAACTGTGAAGGGCATTTGTTTCTGTATGGGCTCAGAATAGCATAGTTTTACTTCAGAAGCTTTGTCTTTGTTCCACTTTATTTTACAGAATTCCAAAATGATATTTGATTGTTTCCACCACATGTGCTGTCTTGTCTTTATCACATGTAGTTCTAAAATTTCAGCTGTAAAAAAATGAGTTTATTTCCTTGCTGAAAGGAAGAAAGGTTGCAGTCAGGACCCCTCCCACTGCATCCTAAATCTTTTAGAAGAGCATCCTTTTATCTTTATTGGCTGAGTTATTCTGGTTTCCTTATCTATAGCACTTGCGCATGGTTGCTTGGATTTTGCGGTTAAAGTTTTCCAAAGAATGGTTAGCCAGCACTACGATCAACCCTCATTAATCGCATTTTACAAAATATGGTGGTATAAATAAACAGGAAGAATATGATAGAAGAAGGAAAATAAACAAAGACGTATTACAAAACGGAGGATGGAAGAAAACATGCCTGCATGAGGAGAGGCCAAATAATAAGAAACTTCGGCCTTATAAAGAAACACAGCTCCTTGCTAAAAGATGCTATAGAGGGACAATTGGAGCGAGAGCATGGTGGAGGAAGACACCGTTACATGTGGGTGGAGAACTTCAAGAGATGGATTGAAGAAACTTTCATTAATATCGCATGAAGAAGCAGGACACACACAGGAGACTCATTTCAATCCACCTTCAAAGCGAAATGACACTTGGTAATTATGATTACTAACCATGTGTTAAAAGTTGGCTGCATGTCCATTACATGACGTCGCAATCAGCCCCAGAATGTAATAACCCCGTAAGATGTTAAAATATTCACAGCACTGATAGAGAAACTACGCCAACAGATACATCAATATAATGCAGCATTCGTTCTGAAAGTCTCAACCAAGCACGCAATACGATGATCATGTGATCTAGGTTAATATTGTCCCAGGAACTGACAATAACATGATCCCTCTGTAATGTTTGCCCATCTGCTAGATGTCACGTGTCCTGAGCTTGATATCCTGGTTCCTCTTACTTGCTGGCATGTATGCCGTGTCCTGACTTGACCCCAAATCTCTCCTCAGCCAGTTTTCTCAACAGCTGCTTGTCCGGCTTGCCCGTGTGTGTTTCTGGGAAACTTTTTACCACCTGTCAGATGAGAGAATATGGAGTTCTATAGAGAAACCCAGTTATATAGTTGCCCAGAAGTTCAGTGATATAAAGCAGGTGGTAATCAATATTACGTCTGTATGAACAACTGTGTGTTAATTTAGTGTGAGAAAGAAACCACTGAAGGCAGGTGGTGGATGTAATTTTGAGGGCAGCCGACAGATAGTTGTTGGTTATGGTCTTAATTTTCGAGACGGTAGGCAAACGATCTCTTTAACGAGACAATTGCTACAGTCTCCCGGCCAGTATGGTTACTGTCAATAAGGAAAGCAGCGACAAACTACCTTCTTTACAGTTGCTTAGTTTATCATGATTAGCCTAATAACAGATCATCACACGAAAAGGACAGGGACATTGAAATTAGAAACATGGATTGTTCAAACGTTAAGTGACGACTGAAAATTAGGTAACATCAAGCAAGAAATGGACAGAGAGAAGATTAATATATTAAGAATGTGCTAGTCGAGATGGAGAGGGGCGGGATTATGACAGGGGAGGATTGTAAGATGTTTTATTCTGGGGGAGAGGAACAACAAAGAGGTGTAGCAAATATCTTGGATAGGGAAACATCTAAATCTGTTCAAGGATATTGGGCTGTGTCAGACAACGTTCTGTTGGTAAAATTAATCGGCAGACCTTTGTAACATAAACGTCATTCAAATATATGCCCCAACAGAAAAATGCAGTGAAGACGTGTAGAAGAAATTTTTAACATCTGATAAAAGATATGATATTAGCTCTTAGGGATTTAAATTTATCAACTTAATTAAGCATTTTCCTTTCATTTGTTATCCTACAGTTTTGATATGACCATTGTTTCTTATTTCTAAAGAAAAATATGCTAAAGTAGAAGTTCAGTCAATCAGTGAGTGATCTCTACCATGAGATTATCCGTATTTTAGCTCGGTACATCCACGCTATTGTCATGACCCGGCAATGATCATCGTGATCCATTTGCAGTTGTTTCCAAGTGATGAGAAATTATAGGACCTCATACAAGCTAGATCACGGTATTATGAGGTGAAGTAACTGTCTCTTTCTCACTGTATTTCTTCTCCCTCCTCCCAATAACATTCTATTAGTAGTTGCTGTTATATGATGATTAGTGCACCTGTTTATAAAACAAAAACAGTAATCGTGAGTTTCATACCTATTAGAGGGGGGATAATTTTTCCCAACAAATATTGCACTGAGGTAGACCCAATGATTCAGCCCTATCTCTCCTTCTCTCTCTCTCTCTCTCTCTCTCTCTCTCTCTCTCTCTCTCTCTCTCTCTCTCTCTCTCTCTCTCTCTCTCTCTCTCTCTCTCTCTCTCTCGTGCTCTGTCGCTCGTCTCTTCTCTCATTCTCTTTTTCCTTATTCTTGTGTCATATCCACACCAAAGTACAGTTTCTATGTATCACTTCAACACTCTTTTTCTCGTCGCAATTGACATCTGTTTATTGGTCAGTATGTTTTTCATTATGCAAAAGTATAACTTCGCCGTGGTGATTCTTGTTCTAAACGCTTCAAGGTACCAGATGTTATGACTGTGCCGAGAAAATTGTACTGATTCACTTGTTTAAGAATATTCCCATTTACTTGAACATTACATTGTGCTAGTTACTTCTTCCCAGTGACAACCATAATCTGTGTCTAATTCTTACAACTTAATTCTAACCTTAATTGTTTTCTGTGTACAACAAATAATATAGGTTTCAGGCACTGCTCATTGTCTGCCATCAATTCTGTTTCATCCGCGGATATAATTTTATTGATATTTCGTCTCCCAATGTTGATTATTAACATAGCTTCTACATTTCTGGAAATATTTTAAGAAATAGGCTGGCCAAAATAAGAAAAATGTTGGCCAAATTAAGAAACAAAGAAGGCTAAATCAAGAAATTTCTCCAAAAAGTAAGAAAATGTGTTAGCCACATTAGGAAAAATATTGACCAAATCAAGAAATATCTCGATAAAACTTATAAATATATATGCAAAGTAAGAAAAATATGTTAAACAAATTTGGAAAAATGTTGGGCAAATCAAGAAATACGTTGACCAAATTTATAAATATATATGCAAAGTATGAAAAATATGTTAACCAAATTTAAACAAAATGCTGGCCAAATTAATAAAAATGATGACCAAACCAAGAAATATATTGACCAAACTAATAAAATATGTTAGACAAATTAGGAAAATGCTGGCCAAATTAAGAAAAATTATGACCAAACCAAGAAATCTCTTGACCAAAGTCTTAAAATATTTTAGCGAAATTAGGAAAAATGCTGGCCAAATTAAGAAACAATATGACCAAACCAATAAATATCTGACACAGAGAATGCTTTGAAAATAAAGTAAGCATTCAGAAATAAATATAATGGGTAACTTCAATACGAAAGTAGGAAATCAAGGCGATGGATGCACAGTAGCCAAACATGGTTTGTGAGAAAGAAACGAAAGAGTATACAGACTTAAAGAATTGGCAAAAGAGCAGGAAATGATTGTCGGAACACCTGGTTTATGCAACTTTCTAGACGAAGAATTATTGGTCTGTGTCAGACAGGGTTCTGGTGGTAAAATGAATTGGCAGACTTAACATATATGTCATTTAAATATATGCCCAAGAAGACTTGGAGGAGTCCTGACAGCAGGATAAGAAGCCAAATTAATTACACCCTGATTAGCAGAAGGTTTCGAAATACGTAAACAATCGCAAAAACAGTTCCCCATGCAGCAGACTGTTGATGATATAATGATTACATAAAAATTAAAGGTAAAGTTAAAGAAAGTCAAATATACACCAGGAAACACTAAATATGATCTGTGTAAGTTGAAAAATGACAAGTAAACACAAGACAAATTTAACATAGAAGTAAAAACAGATTTGATATATTCTCTTATCTTGAGATCCTATTTAAAGATGCGGATGATCAGTGGGAAATGTTAAAGAATTCAATCAGTTTGGCTGCAGAAACAACTATTCCATTGTTAAAGAATGTGGGTCGTAAGAAATGGATGACTGACGAAATTTTACAACTAATGGAAACAAGAAGACTCAACAAAAATAATCCTGACAAATATGAAAAGATTCACAGAAAAGTCAGAACATTATGTAAGAAGACAAAAGAAGCATGGCTCGAGAAAAATTTCGTAGATATTGAAAACAACAACACAACAGTAAAAATACCAAATTAATTCCCACAAGAACCCATGAGCTTTCTAGGTCACGTACATTAACAGGATGCCTAAAAATAAAAGATGGAAAATTCATAATAGAAAAAGATCTGATTTTACATGTATGGTCAGATTATGTGAAAAATCTGCATGATGATACCAGAGAAGAACACTAAGCTATTCGAAATAATAATAAAGGACAATCAATTTTGTAGATGGATGTTCAGAATTCTCTTAACCATATGAAAACTAACAAGAGCGCCGGTTCAGTCAACATCACGACATAAATGATCAGTGCCCTAGAATAATATGGAATAGATCAAGTCACCACTGAAGAAATACCTCCTGAATTATGTAATTATATATTTATTGCATACCCAAAGAAATCAAGAGCCTTGGAAGATTACCAACATAGAACAATTAGTATACAAAGCCTCATCACGAACATTTTGCTAAGAATTGTTATGCAAAGAGTTAGGAAGAAAATACAACCCAAAATAGGAGAAGATAAATGTCTGTTTGTAGAAGGCAATCCCTCTCTCTCTCGGCCTGCCTAGTTCACTCCAGAGGAAAGTTAACACCTATACATCTGGAACAAGACAAGCTGCAGAAGATGCCGGATCAGCAGAGCAATTCTCTAACTGTCCGCCTATCGGAGCTTCGATCCTAGACCAGCTGCCAACCAAGGTTAGGGCCTGGTCTGCCCTGCCATGACTATTTTGTCTTTGGGTTGCATTTCCTCGCACCAGGATAAGGCTTGTACCCTCCCAATTGCACTCTTCCGCCCGAAGCCGTTGGCACAATGTGGGGTGTCGGGTTTGGTAAGCGCCGCCCAACATTCGGCGCTGACAGAAAGCAGGTAGTACCGTCTACTGTCATACGGTAGCTCAGTCATATATGACTAAGACCTGACTAGCCAAATTATTACAGTACGTGCTGTGTATATACTGGGAACATTAATTAATGGAAAAGGCCTTAGACTTTTATAAAAACATACATTGGAAACAACAAGCTGCCATAATAACTGATAACGATGTACGTCAATATCAGCCTATTAAAAGAGGTGTCAGACAGGGATGTGTAATGTCTCCAGATCTTTTTTCACCATACAGTGAAAATATTTTCAGAAATACAGTAGATATGGAAGGAAATAACATTGGGGGACGATACATCAATAACAGTAGATATGCAGATGATACAGTCTTGATTGCAGACAATGAATAGGATCTGCAACACTCCCCCGATGTGTCTCTTGCCGTGGTGGGGGTGCTTGCGTGTTCCACTGACCCTATGTGCTTGCCGATGGATGAAAACTACATATCGGACAGCTTATGGGATAGGGGCCAGACTAAGAGAGACACAACCTGCTGCTCTGCAGGTAGACTGAGGATAGCAGTCAAAAGTTTAAATCAGGCGCACGAAGGCAGAAGTTCTTGGTCCGGACAATACTCTAAGGCTCTCTGTCGAGGGTTGAGGCTGAACTCCCTAAGCCACAAACCCTCGGATGTGAGAGCGGGGCCGATACCCACCTACCGAAAAATAGAGGTTAGATACTGAGAACGCTACATGCCCAGTTCTGATACTTGTTCGAAGGCTCTCAGCTGGGGGATATGAGGGATTCCCGGATGAGAGGGCCTGGCCGTTTCTCGTTCACTGCTGCACGGAGGTAAGGTGCTGAGCCTACAGCACATGTAGCCTACCTCGTGAGCGAGTACTCAAAGGCAGAAAAGTGCCCTAGTCGAATACAATAATTACGAAAACTGACTGTTTCTAACTCATAGAGAGTGTAGACAAAAGTGGAAAAACGTCTCAATAACACGAAATGGAACGCACGGCTAGCGAATCCATTGCGTGGTCCGAAGTCAAAAGCAAAAGCTTACCGAGCGGATGTCGCCCGCAGTTTGACCATTCCTGGTGTCTGCTTGAGCGACCAAGTGGCAAGCGAGATGCCCAAAACATGGAAGTGAGGAACTAAAGCAGCCATGAGCAGGACTTTGCAACTCCTCGGGTGAGCCCAATCTCAGAGCAATATGTGCCGGCTCTGCAATTATGGAAGCCTCCTTGGATAGTGAGGGAATGCCCATGGTCTGCCCCTGCCTTCCCTTGAGGGTTGACCATGATGTCGTTGACCGTTCTATCTTGACCAGCTGAGATGTGGGCGACATCACAACAATAAGTCTAACGTGCCTCGAAACCCGAGGAAGGCTAACCTCATTAAACAATGCCCGCCGAAGCCGGAAGTGCCGTCCTACGGGTGGCAAAATACAAATTGGCACTACGCATTTACGTCCGAGTGAAATGCCTCGTCCGAATGTATCTCGTGCTAGGAACAGCTCTGACTACCTAGTTTCCGAATGCCGCTCTTGTTCGGAACAGCTCTGACTAGGTAGTTTCCGAATGTCCGTCGTGCCTGGAACAGCTGTGACGGGCACAACGACAAGCACATGTCCGAACCGAAAACTCGCTGAGTGGACACCGTCTGCAGACCTGTCTGGTTTGTGCGAGAACGGCCCGGGGCAAACGAAATGCCCAATATATTGAAGTGAGGAATTAAAGCAGCCATGAGCAGGACGTGGCGATTCCCTCGGTGAGCCCAGCACCAGAGCGCTATGTGTCGGCTCTGCAATTATGGAAGCCACCCAGGATGGCGGAAAATGCTATGGATTGTCCCTGCCTTCCTTTGAGGGCTGACCGCGAAGTCTTCGACAGTTCCAAATTGACCAGCTGGGAGGTGGACGGCACCACAAAAGTGAGAGTCTCCCAGGAATGCTAACCTGGTTAAAAATGCACGCAAAAGCCGGATATGTTGACCTAAGGGTTTTGACCCAAGGGTTCCTAACGCACACCGCAATCACATCTGATAAAACACTCCGGATGAACGCAAAGAAGAAAAAGAAGGACCTGCAACATTTAGTAGATGCGATTGTTGAACACAGTGAACAGCTAGGGTTAGAATAAATATTAACAAGACACAGATTATGGTCGTCACTGGGAAGAAGGAAATACCACAATGTGATATACGAATAAATGGGCATATTCTTAAGCAAGTGAATAGATACAGTTATCTCGGAACAGTTATAACATTTGATGGGATATGCCTTGAAGAAACAAAAACGCTTAAACGTCGACGGAGTCGACTTCATTGCACCGTGTTTTATCCCATATGGCTCAGTTTCTTTCGCACAAAGCACGAACTCCGTAGCCCTAGCGACGATCCACAGGAGTCTCCGAGAAATTTCACTCGTGAACCGAAGGACGCGGCCCGGAATCGAACCCACAACCTTCGGAGCCCGAGTCAAACGGCTTGACCACTTCGCCACGGAGACTCCCTTGAAGGGATTAGAACAAGAATTGCTATTGCGAAAGGTAGCCTTTTACAAAATGAAAAACATACTGACCAATTAAAAAAAAAAAAAAAGATATCAATTAAAACGAGAAAAGGTGTGTTGAAGTGCTACATAGAACCTGTACTTTTGTATGGATGTGAAGCGTGGACCATGAGCAGTCAAGCTGAAAACCATATGATGGCTGTGAAAATGTGGTTTCTGAGGAAAATGCAAAGAATACCATGGAGAGACAGAAAACACAATGAACAAGTCCTTCAAGAAACAAATGAAGATCGTAAATTGATTAGAGTTATCAGACGCAGACAGTGAAAAATATTTTTGGCTTGTTATGAGAAGAAAACTTCGAGAACTTGGTGACAACTGGCAAGATCGAAGGGAAGAGACCAACGGGAAGACCGAGAAGTAAATACCTGGATGGCTTGGCCACGTGATATTGTCGAGACAGGAACACGGAACTGATCCACGACTCTGGTGATTGAGTGAGATGGCAGAATATGACCGCCCACATGGCACATGATGGATGGATGGATGGATGGATGGATGGATGGATGGATGGAAGAAAACAAAGACTTTTTATTGACTACATGGAGGCTTTCGAAAAAGTAAGACATGTCAACATTATAAAGATGCCTGCAGATCTACAAATTCATGGGAAAGACTTTTGACTTGTGAAAAACATGTATTGGAAACAACAAGCTGCCATCAAAATTGATAATAAAGTAGGTCGGTATCGGTCTATTAAGAGAGATGTGAGACTAGGATGTGTAATGTCTCTAGATCTGTTTTCCCTGTATAGTGAACATATTTTCAGAAATATACAAGATGTTAAAGGAATCATCATTGGAGGAAGAAACATCAATAACATTAGATATGCAGATGATACAGCATTTATTGCAGACGATGAGCAGGATCTGCAACATTTAGTAGATGCGGTTGTTGCACACAGTGAACAATTAGGGTTAGTTGTATGTATACATTGTATGAAGACACCGATTATGGTCGTCACTAGGAAGAAGGAAATACCAAAATGCAATATACAAGTAAATGGGAATATTCTTAAACATGTAAATCGTTACAATTATCTCGGAACAGTCTTAACTTAGTGAAGGATTAGAACGTGAATCGTCATGGCGAAGGCAGCCTTTTGCAAGATGAAAAACATACTGACCAATAAAAAGATGTCAATTGCAATGAGAAAAAGAGTGCCAACGTGCTACTTGCTTGCTTGATTCAAAAGCAAACATTCCAAATTTGGCCTTGTTCAAACTGCTTCTTAAGCCGTGGTTAAAGTTGAGGTCCGTGTTTTTTGTGGGTTTTATTCTGTTGTCTTTGCGCTCTCACGAGTGAGTACTGACCCGGACTGGTTATACAGGCTTTTGTGTCTGTGACGTCAGCTGGGGAACTGGTCGGTGAGTTGTCCTTTGTGCCCGTCTCTAGTGGTTTTTCATGGTTAGTGAAGGCTCCTGGCTCCTCAGGCTTGACTGGTTGCAGTCATTATAAGGACTTTTTATTTGGTATTTTTTGTCTCCTTTTTTGTGTATTGTCTGTAGAAGCTTTTCGATGTTTTCATTTTCCTCCTTGCGCCTTTGTTCTCTGTCGAGTTTGAGTGTTTGCTGCCTTTAGATTTCTTCCTCCGTGGTCAACCACGGGACGAGCTCTGTGCCATCTATATAGTAACCATCTGGGTATACGGGATGGTCGTCATCATAGTGTATTGTAACGTATGTGTATCATCCCGCAGTTCTTTCCAAGAAGACGTTGCTTTAGGCGCTACCTTAAAAAGGAGAGGCTATTAAAAGTTACGACGGGAGAATTAACGAAACTAACTTTTGTTTCAAATAAGGCCAATTGATTGGCGGAGTCCCCGGAAACAAAGGCGCGTTAACAAGACAAAGGCGAAGCTAGGACTCGCCATGTTTTGTTCTAGATAGTAGCCACACATTGGGTCAGTGGGGCTTAATTTAATCGCCCCTTTATCCTCCCTGCGCTTAGGGTAAGCATAAATGTATCATTTCGTGTACTAGGATGATTCATGATTGAAGTTGTGTGTGTGAAAAATATATGAGAATCACTTTTCATTGAAAAGTTGGGTTGAGTTGCGCAGTCTGTCCATCGCCATTTTGTCCAGTCGGCTTTCCTAAAGCTTACAATGTAATCTTGCTATGAGACACCTTTCGGATACGCTTTGTGAACCTATTTTATTCCTAAATGCTTATCTTTCACAATTTGTCTTTGTGTTATAAAGTTTTCTTTCTGAGTGCATATTATATTTCTATTTTCTTATGAGGGAGAAATATTACTATATGTGTACAACATAAATAGTCTGTTAGATAGAGAGAGATATTCTCACTTGACTTATCATGCACTTAGCAGTTAATCTTTTGTTTACATTGTTGTAAATACACAGAGGTGTGATTGTCTGGTATTCTTTTTCATAAATGCTGTTATGGGATTTTCATTTTGTATTAAATATAATCTCAAGTGAGTGTTTTACCTTTCATGTTCATGTTTGCTACTGCTGGAGTAAACATAACTTCACCCCAGTGGGGACAAACACATGATGATGATGATGAGATGATGATGATGATGATGATGATGATGATGATGATGATGATGATGATGATGATGGATGATGATGATGATGATGATGATGATGATGATGATGATGATGATGATGATGATGATGATGATGATGATGATGATGATGATGATGATGATGATGATGATGATGAGGAAGAGGAGGAGGAGGAGGATGATGATGATGATGATGATGATGATGATGATGATGATGATGATGATGATGATGATGATGATGATGATGATGACGATGACGATGATGATGCAAGAGGAGATGACTGATCTGGTAGCTAGCCTTCTGCCATTTGTCAGTGGTACTTATCTAATGCTGTTTGTAACTATGGAAAGAAGAGTTATGAATTGTTTACATGAGGCCATTGTCTCAGGGATTTTGTCCATGTTGTGACAGCGGTACTATCAAGATGTTTGGATAAATAGGAGGTGAATAACCCCTCAGGAAGCTCCAGTGTCAGTCCAGAAGAGATGTACCTATTGAGTAGATACCTCACTCACTTTTGGAGTGAGACAAAACTCTACAGTAGGCGACAAGTGCTAGGAACCTAGAAACACCTTTCTTTCTTCTTCCCTTTTGTTTCCTTTAATTTTATTACTAGCTGACCCGGCCCGGCTTCGCCCAGGCCCTGGAGGGGATCTATCTATCTATCAGTCTGTCTGTCTGCTTGTTTGTCTGTCTGTCTGTCTGGCTGACCCGGCCCGGCTTCACCCAGTCCCTGGTGGGGAGCATCTCATTTAATTCATATAAGTAGTCATATAAGCTCTCCCGTTCCCGACTATCTGTCTGTCTGTCTATCTGTCTGTCTGTCTGTCTGACCCGGCTTCACCCAGTCCCTGGTGGGGAGCATCTCATTTAATTCATATACGTAGTCATATAACCTCTCCCGTTCCCGACTATCTGTTTGTCTGTCTATCTGTCTGTCTGTCTGTCCCGGCCCGGCTTCACCCAGTCCCTGGTGGGGAGCATCTCATTTAATTCATATACGTAGTCATATAAGCTCTCCCGTTCCCGACTGTCTGTTTATCTGTCTGTCTGTCTGACCCGGCCCGGCTTCACCCAGTCCCTGGTGGGGAGCATGTCATTTAATTCATTCATATAAGTAGTCAAATAAGCTTCCGTTCCCGACTATCTGTCTGTCTGTCTATCTATCTGACCCGGCGTGGTTTCGCCGGTAAACAGTAACTTAAAAGAATGTCCTTCCACACACCATTCATTATTTTTAATGAAAACTGTTTTTAATCACCGACATGACAGTTGATAAGTTCTGTAAGCAGAAAAAGATGGGTTACAATGTTATGCATTATGCATTATTTTTATGCAAACTTTGAAAATGCCTTAAAGATTATATCATTATTTATTATAACTCATATGCCTGAAAATAACTATACACAAAGAGTTTAACAATAGTGCAAGTAAGTCCAACAATATGACTATAAAGTATATAGAAATGTTATTAAAAGTTATGCCCCTTGAAATAACTTTTCTAGAGTGAAGTCCCCCTGCTATATAGACATTATATAATGAAAATGAAAAAGTAAATGTTATTAAATAAGTAGAAGATTTTACACTAAGAAACTATTATAGTCGGTTGCACAGGAATGAAAGGAAGACGTGTAGAAAATTTCATCTAAATCGGATGTACCGTTATCGAACACATCCAAGACATACATAGCTGACCACAAACACACAAACAAAGCCACATACACTCTGTTTTATATATATAGATGATACACTGTTATCAGAATATTGGGTTTTATTACTAATGTATATCGACCCTGTTTTTTTCTTCACTATATAGCGCTGGAGAGATGCGGGTGGAGTATTGGAACTGGATTTATAGTCACTATGCTTGGATTTAGAGGCAGGAAACTGGGTTATCAGCCTACCCCTAATATTCTACAAGTAAAGAGTGCTGGTTACTGCCATACACCCTGAACCTGTATGTCAATGCCTGGATAATTAATGGACTTTGACCATGCTGAAGTGGATTGCCTACCTCTGGGAACTTACAGACGGTGTTCATCATTTAAATGTCTGCAAAGGCATGAGGCATGCCTGGCCTAGATGGATCCAGCATATACCCTCTTCTAAACGTCACCGCCTGATTCCACGTTCAACTGTCATATACCAGAGGCTCATGGATAGTCTGGGGTTCATCATAATTGAACAGTATGGATTTACCAACTGCTTTTGTGGACTCCCAGCTTCCTTTGAATCTTCTCATCCATCATATCCCAGACATGGACAATCAAGCACTATACCAACTCCCGGTCAATCAAGTCATATATTCAGCTGAAGAAAGAGATAGCCTACATCTTAACCCAGAAAAGGGCTGGAATATTTATGCCCAATTCAAGTTAGCTCTGTCAAGAAATACTATGGATAATGTGATATCCCTCCTCATCCAAAGATGTGCTGAAAGTTTATGTGCCTGATCCTGGTTGAACCAATTACATGGACAGTGGAAGTCTTATACCTGTGTGTTGCACCACGCCGGAACGCTTCAGACTTATACCTGTCTGTTATACCACACCGGAATGCCCCTAGCCCAGTTACTTAGCAGTTGTGACTTGGTGGATTACTGTATATTCATAGTGGATTCATATGGATTACCCCTTCATGTTTAAGCTTTGGATATATGATCCGTAGGTGGACGCTCTGTGTGTGTGCAATCCCCAATTTTCTGAATAGGTGGATATATATATATATATATATATATATATATATATATATATATATATATATATATATATATATATATATATATATATATATATAAAATAGCTGTTTTCCTGGATTATAGCGAGTGGGATTATGGCCAGACTTGTTTCTAGTGGATAATGAAGGAGAAAGAGTCATCGAAAGACACATAGGATAGAACCAGAGACGAATTAGATAGTTTTTCTGTATATATGTTTTGTATTGGTTAGTTTTCATTTGCTTTGTTTTGTGTGTGACACGTGTATTTGATGTGAACCTTTTTGGGGGATTTTTGGGGAAGTCTGTTCTGGTTGTATAAATTGTGTGCATTGCCTGAATATTATCCTTTCTTTCATGTATATGTCACCATCGTTCCGCCAACAGGGTTTGTCCAGGACCCAAATGTTTTCACAATACAGTTGTTTGTTTTTGGTTTAACCGAGCCTTGAAGTTAATTCATTGTAAACATATTGTTCCAAGGTTGATGTTTATAGTCCAGGTATGGTTACTGTTGGTGTTTAACAGTGGTTGTTCTCCATCTGTTATGTGATACAGTTATTCATTGTGGTGTTTTTGTCTAACAGGGGTTGTTTCCCTCTGTTATGTAATACAATTGTTGCGTCTAACAGTGGTTGTTCCCCATCTGTTATGTGATACTGTGGATGTGCATGATAGTGGATGCTTGTCATTGAGATTAAATGTGGGGCGGGGCACTTACACATAGACACACCTTCTGGGTAGAGTGATTAGTTACTCGAGTGTCTGTGGTAGAACTTCCCGGATCTCCCAGCCTTCTATGGGAAACATTTTTTCTATATTAGTGTTGAACTTGCACCCTTCTCTGCCTTGTTCAATGCTTGGGGGTTTCTCGAGCCAGTGTATTATTTCCTATAGAGGGCGTGTTTGGGATTGAGTTCCCATTCATACGGAATACCCCTAGCGAACTTGTCCTTATTCTCAATTATTATCTTTACCACCCCACATGTATATCTGGATATTCTTCTGGGGTCTAGAGGGACATTGGTTTCCCCTCGAATTTCTTGGGCTTCTTGTTTTCCTTTTCTTCCTTGCGCCTTTTGAATTCCTTGCGCCTGAGTTCCTTTCTCCTTTCGTATTCTGCGTTCTGCTTGAGGAGAAGCTCCAAAGGAAGTGGAGTTGGAAACAATTGTGACGACGGGGTGTCCTCTGTGTCGTTGTCATGGTGCTCCTCTGGGTTTTCTTCAGAGGTCTGGCGGGATATTGGTTTCCCCTAGAATTTCTTAGGCGTCGAGGTTGGGCTGCTGGCTTTAGCTTGCGGTTCCGGCTCGGTCTTTTGTTGGGTTTCATCTTGACGCTTCTCTGTGGTCTTTTCCTGGCTTCTGCTGGTTTGTTTTGGAATAATTCCCTTTCAGGTTTTTTGCAGTTCTCTCTCTCTCTCTCTCTCTCTCTCTCTCTCTCTCTCTCTCTCTCTCACTCTCTCTCTCTCTCTCTCTCTCTCTCTCTCCCTCTCTCTCTCTCTCTCTCTCTCTCTCTCTCTCTCTCTCTCTCTCTCTGATTTGATGGTGTGTCAGATTTCTTCGTTTTCCTTCTTTATCAGTACCATATGCTCCACCTCTTGTTTGATGTTTTGCTGGATCTCTTTTATTTCAGCAATCAGTCTTTCATTGTCACTGGTTTATGCCCGGTGTTTGAAGTAGCTTGGTGTGTTTCTTTAGCTTGTCAATCTTGTCTTGCAGTTGAAATCTTTCAGCTTGTGAGACGCACGTGGCTGTCTTGCACCTCCGCATTGCTTCCTAGTATGGTGTCTTTATGGTAATGGCGATCTTTAAGACGTCTCTGTGTATTTGGACGTATGGACAGCCCAGATATCTTGCTCCATGCTTGCTCAGGCAGTTGGCGCACTTTCTCTTGTCACTGGGCTTTCGGAAGTCCCTGTCTTGTTTTGCCAATGGATATTCCTTGAGTGTATGGTGCTCGGCGCACTATCGGCAGATTTATGTCTTGCTGCGACATGTTGTTCTGCTGTGATGGCGTTCTAGCATCTTGAGCATTGAGTGATTCTTGGGATGAATCCTTCGGGCTGTTGTACTTTCTTGTTTATCGATACCTGGCGTAGTATCTCATTGCACTCAGTCGTCACCACCGCTAACGTAGTAGTGATCTTGGAGTACCTTAGAAACCTCTCGGCACTCAAGATTCGGATGTGGAGATTCTCCTGTTGCAGCTGCTTCAGGATCTGTTCATCTGTCAGCTCCGCTTGGATACATTTGACAACTCTTTCGACTGTCTTTGAGTCGATGTTTCCGACTCAGGTGTCTTTCTCCTCCTTCTTCTCATTAGACTTGGCTCTTGTCTGTTGTGGGTTGTCGTCGGTCTCCTTCGTGGTAGCTTCCTATGAGGTTACTTGATCTTCTTGTTCTTTGCTGCAGCTCGCAGACAGGTTCTCTCCTGTCGTTTTCTTCGAGGCCTTGGCGGCCTCCACGCTGCCCGTCTTGTGTGTCTGCTGTATTTTGTTGTTGGCCTTGCCGCGTGACATTTGTCTCCCCCGTATCAATCTTCTTGAACTGTTCAGTAACTTGCTCCTGGCACCAATGTGCTACATAGAACCTGTACTTTTATATGGATGAATAGCGTGGGCAATGAACAGACAAACTGGACACACACACAAAAAAAACATCGGCTGGCTCGTGAAATGTGGTTTCTGGTGAAAATGCAAAGAATACCATGGACAGACAGAAAAACCAATGAGCAAGTCCTACAAGAAACAAATACAAATCATAAACTAATTAGAGAAAATAGACGTAGACAGTCAAATTTATTTTTTGTCACATTATGAGAAGAATTAAATTGAAGAACTTGATGACAACTGGCAAGATCGAGGGGAAGAGAACAAGGAGAAGGGAGAGAAGTAAATACTTAATTGACTGACCACTTGGTATGGTCGAGACAGTAACGCTGAGTTGATTCACGATTCTGGTGATCCAGTGAGATGGCGAATCATGACAGCCCACGCTTATCAGCATGGCACATGATGAATAAAGAGTTAGACTGAGACAGCCAGTTAAGGACTGCTTACGTTCTTCGGGACCTTAATTGGCATACACACATCAAAACCATCGCATTAATGTTACTGTACCATAAAATACTTGGGCATGGGTGTTTGCTCGTTTGCCAAGTCCGCGATGAAGATACTCTCACAGTACGCCTTCAACTGCTCCTCTGTTAAGTCACATCCGCTGACCGGTGTTACGCATGCGCAAATCTCGTGAAACTTTATTGTGTCTGACACCTGAAATAAACATTGTGTGTATAGCTTTAACTCACACAACCACACACACACACACACACACACACACACACACACACACACACACACACACACACACAGCGAGAGAGAGAGAGAGAGAGAGAGAGAGAGAGAGAGAGAGAGAGAGAGAGAGAGAGAGAGAGAGAGAGAGAGATTATAAATATGACGAAAAATTAACAATCAGAAACAATGACAGCACCATTGCTCGACTATATTAACAGAGGGCAAATAAAGAAGGTTTGGCCATATAACAAGATTATCCGATGACAGTGCACTACAAAGAGCCCTAAAGCGTAGAAACAACAGCCACATTGCAAGACGTCCACCTAGTAAACGATAAACAGATGCCATACTACAGTTAATAACCCCCTTATTTAACCATCCCAGTGTGTTAGGTATTAAAAGACCCTTTCCGAGTTCGTTCGCTAGGTTCCTGGTAATTATTTTTTTGCAGAATTGTGCACACAGTGTTCTGCATAGTGATGATTCTGTATCAGCTAATGTGTGTGTAACCTTTCCCAGGTTTCACCATTAGAGTTAAATAACTATGTGGCCAGCTTTCGGGGACTGTCATTTCCTATTATTGTTACTATAGTCAATGCAGAGGTCGTGCAGATCTTATTCTATATCCAGTAACTGAAGCCATCAGGGAGATGCCATCAGGGAGATGAGTGAAGATTTGTTGAGCCTTAATTGTATCCTTGATATCATCAGTGGTAATCATCAGATCATGTTATTTCCATCTGAGCACACCGTTCAGTGAGCATGAATGTTGTAGCTATACGTGTTTCACAGGCGTTTGTGCAGGTTTGTTTAATTTTTTTTTTTTCAGTGAGCGTTTTCACTAGGAAGAACGAAGTACCACAATGTAATATACAAGTAAATGGGAATATTCTTCAACAAGTGAATCGGTTCAATTATCTCGGAACAGTCATAACATCTGATGGCAGATGCCTTGAAGAGATTAGAACAAGAATCGCCATTGCAAAAGTAGCCTTTAGCAAGATGAAAAACATTCTGACCAATAAAATGATGTCAATTGAAACGAGAAAAAGAGTGTTGAGGGGATACATAGAGCCTGTTCTTTTGTATGGATGTGAAACTTGGACAATGTGCAGTCAAGCTGAAAAACATCTGATGGCTGCAGAAATGTGGTTTCTGAAGAAAATGCAAAGAATACCATGGACAGATAGAAAAACCAATGACCAAGTACTACAAGAGACAAATGAAAATCGTAGATTGATTAGAGAAATTAGACGTAGACAGTCAAAAATTTTTGGACATGTTATGAGAAGAAATGGACTGGAGAACTTAGTGACAGCTGGCAAGATCGAAGGGAACAGACCAAGAGGAAGACCGAGAGGAAAATACCTGGATGGCTTGGCCACATGGCATGGACGAGACAGGAACACTGAGCTGATCCACGACTCTGGTGATCGAGTGAAATGGCGAATCATGACCACCCACGCTTTCCGGCATGGCACATGATTGATTGATTGTTTTCACGTTCTCTTCGTCTGTTAGTTAGTTAGTTAGTTAGTTAGTTAGTTAGTTAGTTAGTTAGTTAGTTAGTTAGTCGCATTTCCAACTTCACAGCAACGGGTCGTCCCCATTATGCTCCGTTCCTGTGCCAGTGAATATCACACAAAATGCTCCCTACTGCCAATGTGAAAAGTGGAAAAGACAGGAGTCTCGACAAACAACAGCCCGCACAGATACACTGTGCATAATGCCCTTCTCTTCGTCTGTCCTTTTGTAGGTCAGGTCTTCACTTTGAAAGTCTCTGACACTCTTCCTTATGGATGCACAGTTTATGTGTTTGTGTAAAGACCAGCATTTCTTGAGATATTTTTCATTGTAAACTTCTTGACAAAGTTTTTGCCGTTTGATAAGTTTGGCTTTGTGACAAAGTCTCTGAACTCCCATCGCAGTTTGTGGGAATCGGAATACTTGCTCTAAAAACTTGATGTATTAATTGTTTGCCATGCTGTACATTCATATATATATATATATATATATATATATATATATATATATATATATATATATATATATATATATATATATATATATTGATTATTTGGTTGTTTCGGGATTTGAAATTTAAATATATTGAGCACAACCCACTACTGGCAACGCCGATCGCATTCCGGCACGAACCTAAGGCCTATCCACGTCATGGAAGCACTATACTCGAGTTTCGCCCTCGTTTGAGCTCGTCAGTAGTGCATATCCCTGACCGGATCCGGAAACAGCCCCGGATCACGCGTGTGAAGCGGGTGTGTAACCACGCAGCACACACTGGACACGCCAAATTATCACACCGGAATACCACAACGCTACCCATCGTAGGCTATGCTCAGGATTGCCCAATCGCCGCGACTGACGTCCGTCAATCGATGTGGACCCGAACGATCAGGACTTCTCACTGGCAAGGAACACCAGGCCTCCTAATTCCAGTGAGCAATGATAAATTGATTATTTGGTTGTTTCGGGATTTGAAATTTAAATATATTGAGCACAACCCACTACTGGCAACGCCGATCGCATTCCGGCACGAACCTAAGGCCTATCCACGTCATGGAAGCACTATACTCGAGTTTCGCCCTCGTTTGAGCTCGTCAGTAGTGCATATCCCTGACCGGATCCGGAAACAGCCCCGGATCACGCGTGTGAAGCGGGTGTGTAACCACGCAGCACACCTGAGCATAGCCTACGATGGGTAGCGTTGTGGTATTCCGGTGTGATAATTTGGCGTGTCCAGGGTGCGTGACCGAAAGTGGAATTCTTTTTGGTATATTTTTGAATAGTTAGGGGGGGGGGGGGGGGGGGTGATGAAGATTATTTCAAGATCGCGTTAATACAAGAACTGATTACTTGATATTGTTTTTCCCTCCATACTTTACAATTTTGTACTTCTCGCCCTTCTAAAATTCGTCTTATGACGTAAGTGGACCTGTAAATCACGTTTTATGTAGATGTTTAGACTTGTTCTTGTATGTGTTTCTAAATTTAGCT
>JACEFZ010017551.1:115000-142500 GCA_014155875.1 Cepaea nemoralis | reverse complement strand
GTTATAATATATGTGAGCGCTCCCCATGCTATAATATGTGAGCACTCCCCATGTTATAATATATGTGAGCACTCCCCACGTTATAATATATGTGAGCACTCCCCATGTTAGAATATATGTGAGCACTTCCCATGTTAGAATATATGCGAGCACTCCCCATGTTATATTATATGTGAGCACTCCCCATGTTATAATATATGTGAGCACTTCTCATTTTAAAATATTTGTGAGCACTCCTCATGTTAGAATATATGTGAGCACTCCCCATGTTATAATATATGTGAGCACTCTCCATGTTGTATTATATGTGAGCACTCCCCATGTTATAATATATGTGAGCACTCCCCATGTTAGAATATATGTGAGCATTTGCCACGTTATAATATATGTGAGCACTCCCCATGTTATAATATATGTGAGAACCCCCGCACGTTATAATATATGTGAGCACTTCCCATGTTATAATATATGTGAGCACTCCCCATGTTATAATATATGTGAGCATTTCCCATATTATAATATATGTGAGCATTCCCCACGTTATAATATATGTGAGCACTTCCCATGTTATAATATATGTGAGCATTCCCCACATATATAGTATATGTGAGCACTTCCCATGTTATAATATATGTGAGCACTCCCCATGTTATAATATATGTGAGCACTCCCCACGTTATAATATATGTGAGCACTCCCCACGTTATAATATATGTGAGCACTCCCCATGTTAGAATATATGTGAGCACTTCCCATGTTAGAATATATGCGAGCACTCCCCATGTTATATTATATGTGAGCACTCCCCATGTTATAATATATGTGAGCACTTCTCATTTTATAATATTTGTGAGCACTCCTCATGTTAGAATATATGTGAGCTCTCCCCATGTTATAATATATGTGAGCACTCTCCATGTTGTAATATATGTGAGCACTCCCCATGTTATAATATATGTGAGCACTCCCCATGTTAGAATATATGTGAGCATTTGCCACGTTATAATATATGTGAGCACTCCCCATGTTATAATATATGTGAGCACTCCCCATGTTATAATTTATGTGAGCATTTCCCATATTATAATATATGTGAGCATTCTCCATGTTATAATATATGTGAGCACTTCCCACTTTGTAATATATGTGAGCACTTCCAATGTTATAATATATGTGAGCACTTCCCATGTTATAATATATGTGAGCACTTCCAATGTTATAATATATCTGAGCACTCCCCATGTTATAATATAAGATATATGTGAGCACTCCCCATGTTATAATATATGTGAGCACTCCCCATGTTATAATATATGAGCAGTTCACTTGTAACATAAAAACCGACGCCATTGTGCTGTTTCCGGAAATCAAAGATGAAAACACATAATTACTTTAACTGTGATATATTGCTGTGATATATCGCTTAAGTATTTGTGTAACTGTTAAGCCCTACGCTGACAGTGGCCTTAGTGCGGTCGTACAAGCGTTTAATTCCACTTCTCGTCGCTCGCTAAGGGTGAGAAAGACTGGCCAATTATTCCTCCATGCACATAGGCCGATAAAATTAGGCTGGACCTAACACTTCACACTTCAACAGCAGGTTCCTGCCACGAGATTTGGTTATCAGTGTGGTTTTATATTTTAACGCAGTTATCGTTAACACCATGTCGTCATTAATGAAACCAAAGGTAATAACAATTCCTGACGATAATTTGAGGTAGAGAGCGCAACTCTGACTGAATTCGAACCAAAGAGAAAAAGTAGATAAAGAGAGAAAACCTCCTCCCTCCCCCTCCCGCAACTGAAAAGACTTCACTAAACAATCACTATGACCAGTCACTCCTGGCAATACACCTGGTCTTGGAACGCAAAGCTATTCATATACACCCCCTCCACGCCCCCACCCCAACGCTTAACAGCAACGGTGGATTAGGGAAAGGCACATACACCATCAGAAGATAGATGACAGACAGACAGACAGACAGACGGCAGGCAGGCAGGCAGGCAGACAGACAGACGTTGAAGCTATGCTGGTCTCACCTTTGACAAAAATGGTTCCAGTCTGCCTGGGCTGGCACTCATCTCCATTGTCGTCAATAATCTTCAGCTCTACTCCAGGTAATGGTTTACCACATAAGAAATCCTCGACGTTCGCATCTGTTCGTTAATATGTCAAAGGTCAACAATACAGCTTCTCAGTATAACCACATTACATTAACATATGTCTCAATTCAGCTTCTTGCTATGGGTCTGTGATATGATAAGGCCATCACATGTTATAGGCTTGAATGCGACGGGAACAGCTGCCCAGGATTTCCCTCACTTAGCGGACGATGAGCGCAAGCGTTGAACCCTCGTACAACAGTGCTCATGACAATATCAGCACCAGTCCTTGTCAATGTCTCTGACGCGCCCGATTCGCATATCATCATCATCATCATCATCATCTTCCACTTCTGCCGTCAAGCGTCGTGGGGAGGATTAATTGATTCGCGTATACCTAAACTAAAATGTTTCTTTAATATATGCTGTTTGTTATGTCTGTGTTCCGGGCCGAGGTATCGCAGTGATTAGCACACTTACCTGTCGGTTCGGCTGTCAAGTGTTTGAATATCCATTAAGGTGGATTTTTTTGTTAATGAAATGGGCTCTAATGTCGAACCAGCGTCAAATAAGTAGAAACAAATGTTCTGGGAAGTAAAGGCAGCCGCCATGAACGAATCATAACAAATATGGCTTAAGAAAAATTGCAAAGAACTTAGAAATAAAACAATACAACTGCGAAATGTTAAATTAGTCCACAATATATAATTAATGAAGTCATTAACAAAAGAACACATAACAGTGGCGTGCTGAAAACCACAAATGGAAAACATGGTAAAGACCGAGGACTTTAGACGCATGGTCAGAAGCGTGAAAGATTTTTACAACGATTCACACAAGGAACACTATGATATTCACTTTTATAATGGAGGCCCCCTCAAATTTTGAAGACTGGAGGCAAGATTAGTTTAGTTTAGCCGCCGGATCAACATCACCGCACACGGGTGTAACCCATAAGTGCTCGTTTTACTCCTAACTCAAGCCTGAGTCCGGAGAATCTCAGCTCAGTGCATGAACTCCGTAGCACCCCGATGATCCTAAAATACTTTGGGTAGATTTTTAACTGGAAATTTTGCCCGGGCAGCACCGTTAGGCTACTCTTTTTCGATTTCCAACTGCCAAGGGATTGTTTATGTACGCAACAATACACACGGACGTCCGATCTCATTACCCAGTGACCAGGGGAAATTTTGTTACTAGAAGTCCAAGTGAAAATATCCCGGCCATCACCAGGGCTTGAGCCCGCGACCTCTAGCATTCGAGGTGGACACCATACCTCGAGACTACTCAGTCCCCTAAGGAATTAAGAATGCTCTTACGATATAAAGACTTGCAAAACCCCGAGTCCAAACAACTTTACAGCTGTCCGTTATCAGTTATCAGTTGGGGTATCTTCATTGCACTCCGGACATGTCCATAGGTGCTCAGATCCTCCCCCCCCCCCCCCCCAGCATATGCATCAGCGTCCGGTGGCTAATAGTGCCAGTTCTGTGTTGGTTGACGAGGCGCTTTGTTTTCCCGATGTACCTCTCGCGTCTGGCTGTGCCGATTCTTACTCCCAGGTCTTTCATCCTCTGTCCTCGCCATATCTTTAAGGACGTTAATAACATCGGCACGATCCATGGGCTGGCCATCTACAGGGGGTGCAGAGCCAGTTTGTCAGCTCGTTCATTTCCCAGTTTGTCAGCTCGTTCTTCCCGCATGTCCCGGGACGAAGATGAAGGTGACTTTACGGACAACAGACTTCCGCAGCGATTCAGTCCACTGTCTACGTACAGATCCAGCTTCGACCTTCTGAATCATGCTCATTGAATCACTTAGTACACACACGTTGGTATAATGCTGTGATTCCAGCCATATGAAAGCCTGTGTAACTGCCATCACCTCCATCGTTATGCTGCTCGTGGTCATAGAGTGGGCACCACTGGATTCTTGAACGGTTCGGCCCGCTGAACGGGCTGTAAATGCCCACGCACTTCTCTGCTACTTTACAACAGATCCATCTGTATAGATGAGCACTTCGGGGCTTTCTGAGTGTTCATAGATGAGCGCGTTAACCTCTGCATTGACAGCGGCAGGGTTCTGCTCTCTGCACCGTCTGTCGAGTGTGATAATGCAGGAGAAAGTGCACTTAAAAGCTGGAGGCACCAGCACCCATTCCTTGCCGGGGTTGATACTGGTAAGACTGCAGACCTGTCTGACGACATCTTCCGCCCGACCCATCCATGATTTGCCCCTCTTTAGCCTGTCACCCTTTTCTCTGAATATAGCGTCATGCAGAGGGTGCTGCTCATCTGCACTTATTTTTAAGTATGCACGAGCTCTCCAGATCTTGATCCTGTGTTCCATTGTCGGGAAGTCAAGGAGGTATCTCATTGCTACACAGCTGGTGTCTCTCGTGCAGCCCAAAATGATGCGCATGGCTTCGTTTTGTACCTTTTCAAGTCTTCCAATCTGCGTAGGGCTGACAGTGAGGATGGCCAGGGCATACTCGATGCGTGAAAGCACAAGTCCTTGGAACAGAAGTATTAGCAGTCTTTGCTCGATATTGGCAGTCGCCATGACTCTCATTGCTGACAAACCTTTTCGAGCCTTCGTTATGACATAATCGACATGATCTCTGAAGGACAGGCTACGATCAAGCCTCACGCCAAGATATGTCATTGACTGGGTTCTACTCAAACTGCTCCCATCCATTCTTACTGCCGGCAGGTCTGTTTTCACAATATGGTTGTTTAGTGAGAACCATGTAACCGTTGCCTTTGCAGGGTTGACAAGGGCATCGGCATCAGCACACCATGAGGAAATTCGATCTAGTTCGCCCTGCATATCATTGGCAACCGCCTGTCTATCTCGACCCTGTCGATACACGAGGATGTCGTCAACGAATGACAGAGTCCTACCCCTCCCGTCCAACTGTTGTTCAGTGATCGGCACCGTATACACGTTGAATAGTATTGGTGACAGTGGTGAACCCTGCGGCAATCATGGACATATCGTTATCGGCTCAGAAGACCAACTCCCGCATCTTAGCACCACCTTCCTTTGGAGCAGAACTGCAGCTATCCATCGTACAAGGTGAGGGTGCACTTTCAGTCTGAGGAGGGTTTGCATCAAGTGCTCGAAAGATACTCTGTTATATGCGTCCTCTAAGTCTATGGCGGCCGCACATGTCTCTTCTCTGACCTGAAATCCTTCGTAAACATCTTGAGCAAAGACCGCCGCATTCAGCCATGACTCTTTGTTGCGTCTATATCCTCCAAGTGTGGGCGGGAAGCAGCCGAGCTGTTCCAAGTCCCAAGCAAGTCTGTGTGCTACAATTTTCTCCAGTAGCTTGCCAACAGTATTCTGCATCGTAATGATTCTGTAGCCGCTTATCTTGGAATGGTCTTTGTTCGGTTTTGGCAGCGGCAGCAAGTAACTGTGTAGCCATTCTTCTTTGACCAGACCCCTCTGGATACTGGTGTTGAATTCTCTGGCCAGTTCTTCCATGTCATCATCTGATATCACCAGTAGGTCACCATATCGGATGCCGTCTGGGCCTGGGGCGGTGATAGGTGATTTCTTGAGCATCGCACGCAATATCTCAGCTGTGATTGTCCATTCTTCGTCTGTCCCGACCCCCTCGCACAACTGAGAGAGTGTCGTTGTGGTCCTCTGTCTGGCGGGCTCGTCTTTCTGGTCAGTCTGTTCTATGTAGCGTGCAAGAAGGGCCTTACCTTTATCCGCATCCGACTTTTTCCATGTGAGGTCTGTGCCTTGAAAGTCTAGAATACCCCTACGTTGTGCAGCACCGTTCATGCTCTTGTGGAGGCGCCAGAATGTCATAAGAGATCGCTCGGAGCACACCTTCCTGCAGAACTCGTCCCATTTCTCGGCCTTGGCCTGTTTGGCGCAGGATTTGAATAAAGTCGTCGTCCTATCGACCTCAGTCTTCAGGTTCGCAAACTCAACCTGTGGCATGTTAGCCTTTCTGGCCTTTTGCCAGTCTTTGACAGCCTGCCTCTTTCCCAGCCATGCCTTCTCGACCTCTCCATTCCACCATGGTGTCTGCAACCATCTTTCTTGTCTCCTGCGGGAGGAAGTTAGTTTTCTTCTTCTGATCTTGCTTATGGCGTCTTGACCAGTGTTGTCATACGGTAAGGCATTTGTCTTGTTTCTTTGACTCATGGCCCCGTCTTTCTTGATCAGGATGACACAAGGGTAGTGGTCACTATCGTGGTATCCCAGTGTGCCCCACCGGCACCTTGGTGCGATGGTAGGCGACACCAGAGCCAGGTCAATGACGCTGTCAGAGTCACCTGGTCGAGTGGCTATTCTAGTGACCTTCCCATCATTCAGACAGATTAGGGCAGCAGATGCCAGGGCGTCCTCCAGATCTTCTCCCTGTCTATTCGTGATGCAATTGCCCCATTGACTGCCTCTGGCATTGAAGTCCCCACAGTCTTTCATCCATATCGAACAAACTCTGCCATTGTCGCACGTCGACCTTCCCATTTCGCGCATAAACGTTCACGATTACAAGCTGCACTGGTGTCATTATTCTTAATGCCTGCACTTGCAGGGCGTCACTGTTCCAGGAAGACATATCGATCTCAGACACTAGTATGTTGTCGCGGACCAGAATGGCCTGTCCGAGGTGCCGCCTGTTAAAGAATCCCTGAAATCCCGCGACATTGACTGTTCCGTCGCCGAGCTGTGTTTCTTGTATGACTACAATATCGTTTCCGTAGAGTAGTTTTTCAAGAATGGGTCGGCGTTGACTAAATGATGCACAGTTCCAGTACAGTACTCGAACGTTTCCGATACCCAATCTGTCACATTTTAAACGCCTTCTGCGTGCGCCCGCCCTCTTACCACGTTGTGTCCTTGCTGGTCGTCTGGTCGTCATGTTAGGCTTAACTATCGCCAACGGGAGCCGATGATATGCCGAAGGATGTCCGGGCGCGCGTGCACGAACTCCGTTGCACGGTCCGAACTCCATTTCACCACGAAAAAACACTTAATCCATACACATTTCGGAAAAAACACGTTCCATTTTACGGGACGAAGAAATGTCACTTTACAGCTGAGATTATCAATGCTTTAGAAAAATATGAAATAAACGCCGCCCAGTGTCGCTGAACGCAATATATGAACGCATAATTATGTCAATGTATGTTTATTGTAATCCCAAAGAAATTATGAGCCTCGGAATGTGATCACCAGAAAAGATGCACAGAGGGATTACACATGTAATGCATGAGAGAAACCAGAAAGGATACACAAAGAAGGTAGACACGAGATACCTTTGTCAAGCCAAAAATGATACACAAAGAAGATAAATTCATTAAGCTTAAGTGAAACCAGAAACGATACACGGATAAGGTAAACAAAACATGATGATCGAGAGATAACTTGCCTTTAAGAAATGCCATTGCTAAGATTCCGGCTTCTGTAGACCCGTAGGCTAGTTTAACATCCTCAGCTATAACCAACTGACTGGCCACATGTGTCTGCGGTCATTGTGGGGTAGTAACAAAGAATAAGAATCAGTTCGATACAGCTGACCCAAATCTACACAAACTGTTGCAGCAGCAAAATTCTGCTATCAGATGTAACATTACATACACAATCACTTCAATCATTCAAATAGTTAATACAGACGTCCCAGGAATTTCCACCATTTGCGTGTCCGACCATTTGCGTGTCCAAGTATTTTCAGTTGTAACGCCAGCTCATGAGTTTACCTAATGTGGATCTACGCCCAGCATAATTCTTCACTTTTTTTCTCAGGCAGACCGTTATTTGTGTTCTTTCATTTGGAGTTCAATGTCTTTTAGTGAGAAAGAAAGGATGTTCTTTGTGTATATTGTAACCATATTGTATACTTGTGTTTAAATATTATAATCACAAGGTGACATTGTTATAACTTAAACAGGTAATAACATTTGGCAAGTGCACCCAAATAAATATCATCAGGCAGCAGATCATTTGCAGATCGTCGCCCTTATAACGGTAATCAGACAGACTCCCGATCTTGTACCAATGTTCATGTCTCATTCATGTTCACACCCTCATTCATGTTCACACCCACCCGGAAGCACAAAGACTGGTTTGATGAAAATTCCGAAGACATCGACCAATTCCTGGCCGAGAAACTACCTTCTCCGCAAGGTATATTTGAACGACACAAAGTCAACATGAAAAAAAAAAAAAAACAAGATGCCTTCAATAGCATCCGGAGTGAAGTGCTGCAGAAACATCGGTACATGCGGGACTCCTGGCTGATTAACAAAACTGATCAGATTCAAGGCTTTGCCGACAGACGTGATATGAAAAACTTCTACGACTCTCTGAAAGCGGTCTTTGATCACCGATAAGAAAGAAATCCTCCATCGCTGGGCAGAGCATTTTAGCAACATCTTGAAAGCAACCTCCTTCATCAATGATGAAGCCATCAACTGCCTTTTCAAGTCCCCACTAATGATACACTTGCTGACATGCCAACCATAGTGGAAGTAAACAGAAACTATCCAGCATTTTTGAAGCGGCAAGGCGCCTGGTCCTGACTCCACCCCAGCAGAGATATACAAGGCAGGTGGGCCGGTCCTAATAGAGCAGCTTCACCAAGTCTTTACAAACATATGGGTGAACGAGACCATGCCACAAGATTTCAAGGACGCATCAATAGTCCACCTCTACAAACGTAAAGGAAATCGCTAATCCTGTGACAACCACGGAGACGTCTCCTTGCTCTCAATTGCAGGAAGATACTCGCCAGAATTCTTCTCAATCGTCTCAAGACCCATCTCGATCAAAGTCTTCTTCCTGAGAGCCAGTGTGGCTTCAGAAAAGAACAAGGATCTGTTGACATGATTTTCGCTGCAAGGCAGTTGCAAGAAAAATGTCAGGAACAGAACTCCGAAATGTTCTCCACTTTCATTGATCTTAACAAAGCTTTTGATACAGTCAGCAGAGAAGGACTTTGGAAGATTATGGTGAAATATGGCTGTCCACAAAAGTTTGTCCAAATAGTGCGACTATTTCATGACGGTATGCAGACAAGAGAATACGAAAATAATGAGCTGTCTCGAGCCCTTTCCTGTCACCAATGGAGTGAAGCAAGGCTGTGTCTTGGCATCAACACTGTTCAGTCCCATGTTTTCAGCTATGCTGACGAATGCCTTCGAAAACAACGACACTGGAATAGACATCAACTACCGCATGGATGGAAAGTTGCTCAATCTCAGAAGGCTGAAAGCTAAAACCAAAACTACCAGCAAAACCGTCAGAGAGCTCCTGTTTGCCGATGATTGCGCTGTATATGCCAATTCAGAGGCACACATGTAACACAATGTTTCAGCTTTCTCACATGCCTGTGCCAACTTTGGGCTAAATATCAACTTGGAGAAGACTGTAGTTATGTACCAGTCAGCTCCAGGGAATAATCACACTGTGCCGAATATCAAAGTGAATGGTCATAGACTAAGTGTTGTGGACAAATTCACCTATCTTGGCAGCACTGTGTCACAAGCTGCCACAATTGATGACGACGTGAATGCAAGGAATCTCCAAGGCCAGCACGGCCTTTGGCAGACTGTACAAGAATGTATGGGACAGAACTGGAATAAGCCTGCAAACAAAGCTGAAAGTCTACAAAGCAGTTGTATTATCCACACTGCTATATGCTTGTGAAACCTGGGCTGTTTACCAGCGACATGCTAGGAAATTAAACCAATTCCACACAGTCAGCTTTAGGGAGATATTGGAGATTAAATGGCAAGAAAAGATCACAGACACTGAAATCCTAGAAAGAGCGTCCATGCCCAGTATCCACACTCTACTAATGAAGAATAAGATTCGCTGGGCTTGTCACTTGACTCGCATTCCAGATCACAGGCTCTTTAAACGAATTTTTTACGATGAGCTGCGTTGTGGTAAACGCTCCCAAGGCGGCAAGAGGAAACACTTTAAAGACACTGAAGATCTAACTAAAAGCTTTTGGAATTCACCACGACACATGGGAGACTGCTACTAAAGACCGAAATTCGTGGCGTACATTATTACATAAGGGTGCAGTCACTTGTGAAGCAAACAACTGCAAGAGCTGTGAAAAAAAATGCTGGACAGAAAATCCACTGCAGGAGATCCTCCTCCTGGAATGTCAAACATTCTTTGCCCACACTGTTGAAGAACATTTTGAGCCAAAATAGGCCTTATCAGCCATCTCAGAATTCACTGCTCAATACTTTCAACCCCACTGGATGAAACGAATGGTCATCATCATTCTTGATGGACAAGAAACACATCTTGTTCCACAGTGATCTGACAACTCCTCTGCAGTATTTATATTCAAAGCACCAATTTTCTTCTTTATTTATTGCAGTACGGGCCATGACTCACATCAGCATGTTCTAAACATATTTATTATATTGTATTTGCCTGCATTGTTCCAAGGGTTTATAATACGCATTCCATTCTTTCAGTAGCATGTCCCGTGCAGAAGTTCGCTCCCATAACAACTGTCCCAAAAGCCTCTCTGTCATAAGCAAGATGTCCCGCGTCTGATACACCCATCTGGAGATCATCTGCAACATCCTGCACCCATCTTCTCTTTAGCCTTCCTCTTCTTATCTTCCCGGGCATATATCCCTTCATAATTGTTCTCTCCAAACTTTCATGACGTTTTCTAGTGGCCAAAATATTTCAATTTATTTTGTCTTATCGTCTTTAGTTGCCAACCTTCTTCAGTATTCAGTTCATGTCGTATATGTGCATTAGTTCTTTTTTTTTAAATTCCAAGATATTCTTAAAACCCGTATGTAACTTTTATATTCAAAGGCATTTATGCGCTGTTTAGTTAGTGTCAATTTGTCACAGACGTATGTTGCAATGGGAAAGATGCATGTTCTTAAAAATATGTTTGTAGGTCTATCTGTTCCACTCCACTATTTATTCATTTGGTGTAGTTTCTGAAGTGCAATAGATATTCGTCTTTTAATTTCTTTCATTGTGTCACCAATGCTGGTAATTAATGGCCCAAATAGTCGAAATTGTCCACCACCTCCAAATTTTCCTCATTAACATATATACTCATCTACTGAACTATTAAAGATAACATTTATATTAGAGTCTTGCTAATTCACACTTAAGGATTGGATGAGCAGAAGTGATGACGCCGCACTCCGAACACGGCTATAAACGCATGGATGTGTAATACGGAATGTGGTATATTTTTTTCGCAAGCTGGGAGCGTCGCTGTAAATAATCCCCGCAATACCATTTCAAGATTACCACCGCAACAGTGCTGGTTTGTTTCCCACTTCTAAAATCCTTATGTTACAACAACAGACTCATGTTCGACGTGATAGCTAAAACCTTGGACGGGAAAAAACTAATATAAGAACAGCAATGACCGGTTCACGGCCTCATTGTGCATACCACAAACTCATCGTCACTAGAAGAAGGCCGACTGTGAATGCAGGAATTGGTAGCCTCCAAAATCTATACGAACACAAGATAGGAAAGCACGTCGAAAGAAAGAAGGACCAACAAACCAGCAGCCAGTGTATTTGGAAACCCAACCAATTCTAGGACATGACATCTTGGTGTTGACATGTGGCGTGGGAGCCATTCAAAAAGAATGAAGGTAAACACAATAAATATTTTATATTACGCTAGTCAGTGATCCTTTTTTCAAGAAGTCGGTGAGTCAACATGTTGCAAACCACGTGTTTAGCCCTTAAGAAATTAATTAAGTAGAAACTAAATATTATAATCAGTTATCATAGTCATGGATAAGCTGCACATTAGGATAAACCACAGTAAGGTTTCTTCTAGTTAAACAACTTATATAATGTGTAAGCATTAGACCGATGTTGTACAAGTTATTTCTTAAGGATTTAAAATCTTGCCAGTTGTCACTAAGTTCTCCAATCAATTTCTTCTCATAACATGTCCAAAAGATTTTGACTGTCTACGTCTAATTTCTCATTTCTAATGTCATATTGATAATGTCATTAGATTTATGATTGATGCTTAAATTTCAGGTAGTGGCTAAGCTAGATCCAGACCTGACTTTGTGAATGTAACAGCTTGGCTAAATGTAACAGCTTGACTGAATGTAGCAGCTTGACTGAGTGAGGCAGCTGATAAAGTGAGGCCAAATACTACCTGCAAGAGGATCCACTAAACAATAAAGGACAGGCATCTTAAACAAATAAAATGATTAAAGCTTTAAACGATTTTGGACTAGATCAAGTCACCAGACTGCTGAACACATTATATGATACTGGAGATATATCTTCTGAATTATGTAATTCTGTATTTATTGCAATCCCAAAGAAATCAGGAACCTTGGAATGTGATCAACATAGAACAATTAGTATAATGAGCCAAAACACAAAGATTTTGCTACGAATAATCATGTAAAGAGTGAGGAAGAAAATATAACCTGAAATAGGGGATGAACAATGTGGGTTTGTAGATGGAAAGGGTACAGTAAATGCTGTGTATATGCTGCGAACAGTTATTGAACGTGCTGTAGAAGTAAACAAGGATATACATCTTTGCTTTATTGACTACACAAAGGCTTTTGATAGAGTTAGACATGTCAACATGGTAGATATGCTTGAAGACCTACAAATTTGTGGGAAAGACATTAGACTTATAAAATACATATATTGGAAACAACAAGCTGCCATAAGGATTGATAATGAAGTGGTGCAATATCAACCTATTAAGAGAGGTGTTAGGCAGGGATGTGTAATGTCTCCAGATCTTTTTTCCCTATACAGTGAAAATATTTTCAGGAATGTAGAATATATAAATGGAATCAGCATTGGAGGACGAAACATCAATAACATTAGATATGCAGATGATACAGTATTGATTGCAGACAATGCACAAGATCTACAACAATTAGTAGACGCAGTTGTTGTACACAGTGAGCAGCTGGGGTTGGAATTAAATTGTAAGAAGACACAGGTTATGGTCGTCACTAGGAAGAACGAAGTACCACAATGTAATATACAAGTAAATGGGAATATTCTTCAACAAGTGAATCGGTACAATTATCTCGGAACAGTCATAACATCTGATGGGAGATGCCTTGAAGAGATTAGAACAAGAATCGCCATGGCGAAAGTAGCCTTTAGCAAGATGAAAAACTTACTGACCAATAAAAAGATGTCAATTGAAACGAGAAAAAGAGTGTTGAGGGGATACATAGAGCCTGTTCTTTTGTATGGATGTGAAACTTGGCAATGTGCAGTCAAGCTGAAAAACATCTGATGACTGCAGAAATGTGGTTTCTGAGGAAAATGCAAAGAATACCATGGACAGACAGAAAAACCAATGACCAAGTACTACAGGAGACAAATGAAAATCGTAAATTGATTACAGAAATTAGACGTAGACAGTCAAAATTTTTTGGACATGTTATGAGAAGAAATGGAATGGAGAACTTAGTGACAACTGGCAAGATCGAAGGGAACAGACCAAGAGGAAGACCAAGAGTAAAATACCTGGATGGCTTGGCTACATGGCATGGACGAGACAGGATCACTGATCTGATCCACGACGCTGGTGATCGAGTGAAATGGCGAGTCATGACCTCCCACGCTTTCCGGCATGGCACATGATTGATTCATCCTAAATAATAGTTATAGAAGTGGAAAAGAAGTGAGCCTAAAACCACTAACCAGGAACAACAAACAACACTCAAGAATTATATATATATATATATATATATATATATATATATATATATATACATACACACACACACACACACACACACACACACACACACACACACACACACACACACACACACACACACACATACATATACATATATATAAGAGAATGTGTCTTTGTTTGTGTGTCCTTTATGCGTTCCTGAACGGTCCATTCGATTGAGATGAAATTTTCTACAGATGTTCTTCTCACCCTCGCCGAGCCAACTGGCATAGTTTGTTAGTTTAATAATATTTATTTACATATTAAATCAAGATTAAAAGGAAAGACGTCTAATTAAGGGGACTTAACAACAAAAGGTATATCAAGGGACATTACTTTTAGTAACATTGCTATATTATGTAATTTAAATAATTGTTGTATTTTTTTTTTAAGGTTCATAAAATGTTTACAGAAGTTATCTACAGTCATATGCGTTTTAATATAATAATAAAATCTTTAAGGCATTTTCAAAGTTTTCATAAAAATAATGCATGTATTTTAAATACGTGAAAATTTTATAACTCATCTTTTTATGTTTAAAGAAGTTATCTACAGTCATGTCCATTATAAACAAGGTGATAAATAAAAGTTTTCATTAAAAATAATGGATTTATGTTAGATACTTGAAAATTTTATTTCTGTACATTTTTTGGGAGAGAAACTTGGTTGCATATCATTTGAATTACGCAACAGTAAACCCAGCATATCTTGGATATCCTTCACACTTTGACGTTTACAGGTACGAAAGATTTGTTTTTCCGTTCGCTTGGCCGGGAGAAGGTCAGTACAAAAGTCACACTTGCATAAAATGTATATGCTTTATTTTTATTTTAAAATACAATTAACGTTAAAATTAAAATTTTTAAATTAACGTAAAAAAGGTGCACCAATAGTTGGCCGCGTGTGCGGTCAACATCAGGTTTTCCCAACATTTCATTCAATGTTGTGGGTGTGAAAGAGAACACATGGTATGTGGAAGGACATTCTTAAGTTAATTTTTTTTTTTTTTTTTGGTTCATACTTTATGCATACTATGTAAATATGTCATTTGATGTTCAAACGCCCTGTTAAACAGACCTACACAAATACCATACACGCAGCACGCCTGTTAAAATACTAAACGGACACTGATTTTGTATACAATTAACGTTTATATTTTGTTTTTTTAAAGTGCAACAATAGTTGGCCGCGTGTGCGGTCAACATCAGGTTTTCCCAACATTTCAATCAATGTTGTGGGTGTGAAAGAGAACACATGGTGTGTGAAAGGACATTCTTAAGTTAATATTTTTTTGTGGTTCATACTTTATGCATACCTTTTAAACAAACCTACACAAATACTATACACGCAGCACGCCTGTTAATATACTAACAATACAAATGCGGAAGGTTTAACACTCATATTTTTGCTCGGCAAAGGCCGAGTTAACACTGTCTAAAAAAAAAAAAGCATATAATTTGAAGTACCCAGCATTTATCTTGGCAAATTTACGTTCAGTAGTTTCAAGTTGCCCTTTTTAGTTATTGAAATGAATATAGTTCTCTTCCCATCTTTTGGCCATATACCATATTTCCTTATCTTCTACTACATATGTAGAAAATGTTTGTTTGTGTGTGTGTCCTTTATCTGATTCAGATGAGACAGACAGACGGACGGACAGACGGACAGCAGACTGACGGACAGACAGACTGACGGACAGACAGACAGACAGACAGACAGACAGACAGATCTCCGCCAGGGGCTGGGCGAAGCCTGGCCGGGGCAGCTAGTGTGTATATATATATATATATATATATATATATATATATATATATATATATATATATATATATAGAGAGAGAGAGAGAGAGAGAGAGAGAGAGAGAGAGAGAGAGAGAGAGAGAGAGAGAGTTGTACTGACTTATACCACACTGGTTGCGATGGATTATGTAGTGAGCACAGCCATGATATAATTATATATATAGTAGAGATGCACATGATCTTGTTTTTTAAGCTTTGAATATTGTATTTTTATGACCTTACTGTTAAATAGCACCATCTATGTCTAATAATTTTGAAAAATAAGGGTCATTGTCAAGAGAGAAAGGATACGAAGTTCCTCTTTCTCAATGTGATCCTACCCGTTATAATTAATTTAGCTGTTACTGGCTCTTGAGACCATAAACAGAGTTTTCGGAGAACCAAGGAATACCTCCACGAAACCCATGAAAAGTTTTCTCTGAATACCCAAAATATCCTTTTGGTGGTTCCTTGGTACTCCTCTATAAAGTAAATAATTATTAATCTAGGGTTGTTAATTAAAACAATTTTACTACGACAGGAGAACTCTGCAAGAGACAATGACCCTTATTTTTCAAATTCATTACACTTAGATGGTGCTATTTAACAGTAATGTCATAAAAATACACCATTCAAAGCATAAAAATCAAGATCATGTATATCTCTACTACATATACAATTATATCCTGGCTGTGCTCGCTATGTAATCCATCGCCATCAGTGCGGTATCAGTCAGCATAACTGTGCGCGCGCGCGCGCGCGCGTGTGTGTGTGTGTGTGTGTGTGTGTGTGTGTGTGTGTGTGTGAAGTTCTTGAGTGTTCTTTGTTGTTCCAGGTTAATGGTTTTCAGCTTACTTCTTTTCCACTTCTATAAATAGACTAAGTTATTTAGGATACATGTCTTTTATTGTTTATTGGAACCTCTTGCATGTAATATTTGGCCTCACTATATCAGCTGCCTCACTCAGTCAAGCTGCTACATTCAGCGAAGCTGTTACATTTAGCCAAGTTGTTACATTCACAAAGTCAGGTCTGTATCTAGCTTAGCCACTACCTGAAATTTCAGCATCAATCATAAATCTAATGATATTATCAATATGACATTACAAATGAAATGCTGTATACTTCTAAGAACACGCCAAGTTAAATCAATAAAAGGACTCTTGTTCCTAGAGAAAAATAAACATAGGAGACAGATGGTCTTCGTGTTCTCAATGAGTTATCACCAACAGAATTGGTTGCTCTGCATCCAATCTTCCATTATAACGTGTTCATGGTTTAGACTAGCAGATGTGCAGTTTCATCTTCACCTGTGCCTGTCATCGGGGTCTCCAGGTTGAGTAATACCTTGATTGTTTTGACATTTGAAAACTATGTTTACCATCCTCCTCTGAACCTAGTTATTTTCTCTACATCTTCTACCATTAAAGGAAAAGGGCCTCATACATTAAGGGGTTTTTAATCATTCCCCATTTCAATGGGTATTTGCTTATAAACAATATAAGCACATAATGGTATCAATTCTTGTAAAGTGTTCAGGTGCATTCTTCTTAATTAAATCCTTCAAGGGAGAAGTTATCTTCCCTCTTCTCATGGATGTAAGATCATCATCATCATCATTGTTATTATAATCATCATCATAATTCTCATCATTATCATTATATCATTATCATCATCATCATCCTTATCAGTACAGTCATCATCTTCATTACAATCATCATCATCATCATTACAATCATCATCTTCATTACAATCATCATTCAGGACACACAAAAATATACGTTTGTAACCTGAGTTATATGTAATACAGAGTGGTGTCATTCAGGACACAGAACCGTATGATTGTTACATGAGTGATATGTAATACAGAGTGGTGTCATGCTTAAGACACACAACCAGATGATGGTAACCAGAGTGATTTATAATACAAAGTGGTGTCATGTGTCGGTGCGCTCTAAATTATTAATTAGTGTATGGTTGATGCCGAACATGTTCTCTTCTGATAGACAGGACATTACACATCAAAATTGCCTACTATCATGAGATCGATTGTTAGCTTATACTTTATCTTAGCATGTCACTTCTCTTCACTCATTCATCCGAAATCAATCTCATACTTGCATGTAAGATTAGAAATTTTATACTTATGTGATTTCACATTGATAACTTTAAATGTTTAACCCTATTGATATCACAATGAAATCTCAATCATTCCACAATCATTCATCTGACACAATCATACCTGTATGGATGACAATTAAGCATATGTATGTGCTTTACAAATGATAAATTCGCAGATTCAACATCAGCGACATTACAATTTAATCTCAATCATTCCACAATCATTCATCAGAAATTATAATATTTTCCCGGAAGATAATTAGTCATACTGATGTGATTCACAAATGATACATTTACATCTGTTTACCAATAATGAAATCACACAGGATTAACCACAGGCATGCTCTCATCAGTTACATAGAATTATGTGATTGTCAAAGTCTCACATGGAATAGGTATGAACATAAAGTTAGAAGGGATTTATAGAAGGGATATAACCACAATATAAGGGAAGTAAACAGAACCACTCGAACGCCCGAACAATCTAGAGACTTCGAGAATGATGGGTCAGTTTGCCTACAGCTCCGTGGACACAGGTGGAACCCGCCTACAGCGTGCCAGGACCTGTTCCACGAGAAGCTCGAAGAGAGTTACACCCCGTGTCCGCCGGACACCCGTCGAATGGCAGACGGCGACTGGACTCCGACCACGAAGGAGGGTTTAGCTTAAGGGGGACTTGATAGATAGAAACCAAGTGTATTTAAGGATTGTTGATTATAAGATAGTTGATAGAGTTTTGCTGTGATGGTTATGTGTATGATTGCTTTGTTATGAACTCCTGTGATAATGTAAATACCGTAACTGGCTGCGAAACCTATTCTTCGCCAGATTATTGTGAATAAATTATATCAGAAAGTATCAGAATGGAGTTTGTTGCCTGTCTGAACCCGAGTTTCATTTCCCTAGGTCTTTTGGACGTTGACAGGCTATTTGGGGGCTCAAGCCGGTTTTGGCAAGCTCAAGACGATTAAATTCTACTTCAATTTCTCGACAGCTCTTGGTTTTGCCAAGTAAAATATATTAACATTCATACACGACAAAGTCTCAAGTTTACAGCGACTATCTTCTCATCTGTTCATAAACTATCGTAGTCCCTCTAGAAAAGTTACTTAGAAACCATGTTTATAAAATTTAACATTGACATGACTGGACAATAACTGTGACAAAATACTAATCTTTTTCATTCCAACGACAGATTGTTCCGCGAAAAGTTGTGTGCATGTAAATTGTTCTCCAGCAGTAGCGAAAGAACCGGAGAACCAAACAACAACACTACAGCAAAGAAACCAGCAAATCAGATAAGTCCCATAGGTTTCATGCTTATTGTATACCTAAACGATACTCATTTTTTTTTCCATTGATGTAACATTTTTCTATGTATTTCAATTTATTATATATACATGCAAATTTCATGACCATTGCAATTTATTCTATAGAAAGTGTATATGTAAACATTAAGGGACATAACCAATTGTTGTACACCCAAACTTGTTCCAAAGGGATTTAATTTCTAAAAATTTAAATTTAGCTAAAATTACAAAATGTCAACACTGGAACAGTGTATTGAGTTAGGACTTAAATTAGGCTATACTGCAGATAAACTGTCAGAATGGGCGCAAAAAACGCATTCAGAAAACATAGCGAGAGAAGACAGGGCAGCTGAAAGAGAAGAAAAACGACTGCATCAGATGCAAATGGAAGCTGAAAATAAAAATGTTAGAAATCGAAGCTGCTAGCAAACAAGCTCAATTAAACGCAGAAACAAAGAAATTAGAGATAGAATCAGCTTTAAAACAAAAAGAAATAGAATCACAAACACAATTAAAAGTCAAACAAATGGAGATTGACTCCAAAATGGAAATTTCCGTAAATAAATTAAGGAGTAAAGAAGAGGAGCAAAAATACAACAAATACAAAGGCTTAGTCAAACCTTTCTTTTCCGGAGACTCCATAAGTGCATATTTAGAAACTTTGAGTGTTTAATGTCATATCATAGCATTGCAAAAGTCGATTGGGCATTGTATCCTTATGAGAAACTTAGCATTAGAGCCCTTAAAAGTGATTGAAACAATTCCACAAGGCATGAGGAAAGATTACCACTATCTAAAACATAGAATATTGCAACATTTTTCATTAGACACAGCAGGTTATCCAATTGCAGTTTTCAAAATTGTCACCATCACCCAACCAAACGTTCATAGACTACGTGTCTACAGTCCAAGATATTTGCACTAAATGGATTACCTCAGCGAAGACAAACAACAGCTATGATAAACTAAAAGATCTAATAATAATTGACAAGATTATGAACACAATACCCACTCCTTTCTCTAAATTTCTAAGACAAAGTGATTGTAAGGACTATTCAAGAAGTCGAGCAGAAAGGAAGTGCTTATTTCACAGCAAATCGTGATATTTTTCAATTAAACACTAGTCAGAATGAAACAGCAGCTGTCACAAACACCAAATACTCTAAACCCAGTGATAACAAATTCAAACAACGCTCTAAATTCTCAAAGCCAGTCCTTTGTCAATATTGTCATTTAACTCATGAACAGTACGCTATATGTGACAAAGCACCAACCTACCCACACCACCTCCAAATGATGGTGGAAAAACAAAGAAACAAAAGAAACGCCTATAGGAGAGCAGTTAAGTGCTTTTTTTTGTTCTGCGTACGGCCACTATAGCGGACGTTGTGACGGCCGCAAGATGATGAAACAGGCCAATGCAGCATTAGTAGATACATCTACGGATGAAGAAATCGAAGAGCTGAATCAGTGTGACATCAAGAATGAAAGTGAGAATGAATCAGTGAATGCTTTAGAAGTCATTAATACCATCAAGAATAACACATGTAACACATGTAAAAGGTTCCAGTTGGATACCACCCTTGAATGTGGCCATACAATTCCTATATCCAACGAAATGGCCAACGCAGCCTTAGCGTCAAAAGGCAAGTTAAAATTTGTGAAAGGTATTGTAAATAACAAACTTTGTACACTCATGCGCGATAGCGGAGCGACTCTGGTTGGCATTAAAAAGACGTTAATTAATGACAAAGACTACACACACGACTATGTGACATGTCGCACATTCGCAGGTACCATCGAAAGATACTCCTTGGCACTGGCCGAAATTCAAACACCTTTTGTGTCAGGACAAGTGCTGTGCGCGGTGTTAGAAAATCCGTGCGCAGATATTATTCTCGGGATCTTCCCAACATAAATATCCTGTTCTGAAGAAGATATCAAAGAATGGGAACGAAAAAACTGCATTCAAACATCAAGCAGTGATCCCAGAACAAAAGAACATAATTTTATGTCTCCAACTCCCAAACGCATAAGGGAGACCACCAATGACGGAATTCCAAACGAATTCACAGAGGTGCACAACACAGGGGCGATCAAATCTGTAAATGACATCATCAGCATAAAACCTCGAATTGAGGATGCCATCAAAGAGCAATAGTATGAACCTGTAAATGTGCAACAACAGACAGAAAACGCCAACATAGTGACCAGACAAATGACGCAGAAAACCCACATAAACAACCAAACAGAGATAACAGGGGACACTAACCAGACTAACAGAAACGACATTGACAAGAACAACAATGACAATTCGACTTTAGCGACATATTCTCTTGACAACGGAAACGACGAAGTCAACGACACAATAGCAACAACTTTTCTTAACCACGACGAACAACTTGACGAGTCATTGCAAACCGACTCGACTCTGTCAAATTACTCCCAACCGAAACCATATTATGCCAGGAACAACAATGACAGAAGCACAGCAACGACAGTACTTCTTAACGACATTACTACACAAGACAATGAAAACTTCACATTACGGACAGTTTCTCGTGAAGACAAAAACGTAGTTACCAAACCAACAACTGAGAGAACTCAGAATTTCCAACTCTATGAGTCGAACCAATTTGTTTCTCTGGAAACAAGAAACAGTTACGTGATTAATTCCAGAAAACATAACCAAGAAATACAAGGATATCTAAGGGACACTACTAGTGACAAAGAAATATTATTATCAAACAAGTGTCATCATATGTGTTCATCACAAATTTATCATCGATCAATGACACATAAAATAAAAACAGAAACAACACATAAATCTGCAGAAAGTTATGCAGATACAGAAATAACATCATCAAACATCAATCAATGCAAGCAAACAGTATGCAAATAAACAAACACAAACAATTGACTTAACACAAAATCAAAGTCAGAAACGAGTGCATACAAACAAACTGCTTTATTGCATGAACAGAAACAGCAAACGATGCGAGTCGAAATCCATCAGCACAAAGACTACCATTTTCAACTCACCATCCACCAGTTTAGCAGACAAATACAGCAATTTCTTTGAAACACACACCTCAACCAACAAGAGTAAACAATCATTTTCACCAAACATTAGAATGAACAAAGACAAACTACTGACACTCTTGCTACTTTTGCTGTTAACACAACTTGCAACAACACGACCTATCTTTCAAATATATATCTCTCACCACTATCCGGATAACAAACAAATTTTCCATCACAATTACCATCTCATTCATATATCAGTCAATATTGCGCCATATTGAAACAGTAAATACTAGGGTACAGTTTATTAACTCCTATTGGTGCAAAATTTTCCATATAACTCTGATATATGCCCATTGTAAATTCATTTTCACTCTTACATTATTTAAACTTATTATTACATCAATACCCATACAATTATGTATTATTTGGAATTGTAAGAGTATCAGTTTAGAGAATACAATTTGCAAATTGAAATCTATTTTTTCCAATCCACCCAATACTCAGATTATCAACCATAGATTTACCATTTATATTAACCACAGATTCAAGTGCTATCGCGATCGGAGGATGTCTAATGCAAGAATATGAAGGCGTGAAACATCCAATCCTGTATGTTAGCCGAAACTTGAAAGCGGCGGAAACCAGGTATTCCACAGCTGAGTTGGACGCCTTAAGTTTGGTTTTCTGTGTTCTCCAACTACGTAAGTTCCTTCTTGGCACCCACTTCGTTGTCTTCACAGTTAATTCGCCACTGCTGGTCATTAGAGAAGGCAAGCCAAAGAACCAGCAGATTGACACTATTTACGTTGATTAGTTGCCATATGATAAGCTGTAATATTTTATTATGTTCCATAACATTCAGTGTACCTCTACACTTACTGTAGAACTGCAGAAATATAGACAGCCTATTCAATACGTTAGGTATAGCTATCACAAACATGAAACGTTGAATGACCCAAAATTATAGAACCACTAAATTTGTATTATGCCACATTGGCAATTGGCAGTGCAGCATAAACAATCCGAACTGTGCAGATTAAGAGTTGTGAATTTATTTCATCAACCACAGAACATAACGATACTATGTGAACTTTACGAACTTTGCATACGAGTGAATTTGATGGACTTCGCCAACTAACGGAACAGAACATCGGACATAACCGCAACGATATTATGACTATTACGACATGTGAGAAACAACTACACGGAAATGTGACACCAATACGTTACCTATGAACTGTAACATCATTTGAAAAACACACGGACAAAGAACGACAACACACGGATCGTCGATGGATTTAATTAGTGTAATTTGATTAGTTAAATATGTATTAAATTATTATATTATTATATGTATAAAATATGTGAACATGTCAATTTTCCATTTTCTATCATAATATGTCATAAACATTTTCATTCATGTTCAAAATTTTCTTCCTAAAACTATTCCAATTTAACTTATAAACCATTTTGTTACCACCAGTACAAATAGTACTTGGCGCTTTAAATATAATATATCGCCGAAGTTTGTTTTTCTAAGGGCGACAACATTTACCTCAACTTAATTTGTATATTTTAACAAAATACTATGTTGAATGAAAGGTGTACGAATCAGAGAGTAAATGAATTAAATGAGAGAGCGATATACTGAGCGGACAAATTGTACGCAAAAAGTATTCATTTTAATTTGTCTGCGTTTTGATGTCAAATGTAACACTTGTCTAAATTTTGTATACATGTTTAGTATTAAATACAATAGTATTATTCTGAGAATCACTGTTTGAATGCCCCGTTCATGCTTTACACAGATGGCGTAATTCATGATAAAGGATATTCCAACTCGTGACGCTTAGAAGTATACTACACACCACATACACACACGTAGCACACACTTATACATTAGGTAAAACATACACTCACAAAACTAAACACTAACAAGTAAAATAACATACACTTTATTACAGCAATTAAAGAGGGAGTAGACACACTAACAGGCAAACAAGAACATAAGTAGTTACTTGGGAGAAAACAAAAGTAATTATATATATTGGGCACTATAAAACATACGGAAGTAAAAGTGTATCAAAATACACATTCAGGACAAGAATTGCAGGTGTTCTTAAATAAGCCAAGACAATTTGTCTTGATGAAACTCTCTAATACAGAGTTCATTATCCTGGTATCATATGGATACTTGAGAAGGGCGCGGTTGCAAATACAACTGTAAGCGTCAGGGAACTTCGGTCGGATAAGCAGGTTTAAGAATATGGAAGAGATTGGAGCTCTTCAGCAATCACCCTGAATTGTTGTACGGGGAAATACGTGAGTTATTAGTGCAAGTATATAGATTGCTAAGTTCCCATCCACGAAACTACAACCACCAACTTCATGTGATCCCATGACAGAATTAGTTCAGACTAATTAGCATATAGTAACCCACAAGAACGGCGGGGAGGGGAACCCTGTCAAAGTCTCACATGGAATAGGTATGAACATAAAGTTAGAAGGGATTTATAGAAGGGATATAACCACAATATAAGGGAAGTAAACAGAACCACTCGAACGCCCGAACAATCTAGAGACTTCGAGAATGATGGGTCAGTTTGCCTACAGCTCCGTGGACACAGGTGGAACCCGCCTACAGCGTGCCAGGACCTGTTCCACGAGAAGCTCGAAGAGAGTTACACCCCGTGTCCGCCGGACACCCGTCGAAGGGCAGACGGCGACTGGACTCCGACCACGAATGAGGGTTTAGCTTAAGGGGGACTTGATAGATAGAAACCAAGTGTATTTAAGGATTGTTGATTATAAGATAGTTGATAGAGTTTTGCTGTGATGGTTATGTGTATGATTGCTTTGTTATGAACTCCTGTGATAATGTAAATATCGTAACTGGCTGCGAAACCTATTCTTCGCCAGATTACTGTGAATAAATTATATCAGAAAGTATCAGAATGGAGTTTGTTGCCTGTCTGAACCCGAGTTTCATTTCCCTAGGTCTTTGGGACGTTGACAGTGATCATTAGGCATAATTATGAGATTCACAAATTATGATTCCTCATGTTTTAAAAATAATGAAATTGCACATGGATCAACACATGCATGCTCTTCTCGAGTACATAGAATTATGGGGTACACTCAATCCACATTCATTCATTATGAATCCTAACCATTCTTCCGTGGCTGTTAATTAAGCATTATTATGCGGCTCACAAATATTAATTCCACATGTTTAGCAACAATGATAATATATTTGACTCACCACATGGGTGCTTTTAGCCAACACCCAAAATTATGTTCCATACAGAAATCTATGTACATCTCATGTGCGCATGTACTACACGAATTACACATTACACGAATTTCTCTTACCAGTGTTGACACATGTACAATAGTTTCTTTTTACTGAACTAAGTATTCTAAGATTCTTAAATCTTAAGTTAATCACTTCTAAATCTGGGCTGGTATAGTTTTAACTCCTTAAGAAACAACTTGTACAACCTAGGTCTAATGCTTACACAATAAATAAGTTGTTTAACTAGAAGAAACCTCACTGTGTTTTATCCCAATGTACAGTTTATCCATGACTATGATAACTGAATATAATATTTAGTTTCTACTTAATTAATTTTTTAATGAATAATCACGTGGTTTACAACACATTGCCTCACAGACTTCTTGAAAAAAGGGATCACTGACTAGCGTGATATGAAATATATTATTGTGTTTACCTTCATTCTTTTTTAATGGCTCCCATATCAACACCAAGATTTCAGGTCCTAGATTTGGTAGGGTTTCCAAATACAATGGCTGCTGGTTTGTTGGTCCTTCTTTCCCTCGACTTGCTTTTCTATCTTGTGTTCGTATAGATTTTAGAGGCTACTAATTCCTGCATTCACAGTCGGCCTTCTTCTAGTGACGATGAGTTTGTGGTATGCACAATGAGGCCGTGAACTGGTCATTGCTGTTTTTATATCAGTTTTTTCCCGTCCAAGCTTTTGACTATCCGAATATGAGTCTGTTGTTGTAAAATTTGGATTTTAGAAGTGGGAAACAAACTAGCACTGTTGCGGTGATAATCTTGAAATGGTATTGCGGGGAATATTCACAGCGACGTTGACGGCTTGCGAAACAATATACCACATGGAAGATACACATAGGTTGGAAACACATCTAACGAGTCCACCCAATCAACATTTGATAGTAGTTCCAGTCAGTGTTTTTTTTTTTTGCTTTTTATTCTGCACATTGTTGTCCCATACTTTGTTGTATCATTAAGCAAACACCTTTACCTGATAGCTTGCACTACTTAACATTTACCCGTTGAAAATTGCAGTACACGTGAGTAGAGTTGAGTCAAGAGCTTACATCACAGCTTTCGGGACATTCGAATACGTGTTCGTCTTCATCTGCAACAGTCAGCGAAGAGTCCTAATACTAATGGTATTAGATTATATGTCCGTCTGGCCTTTCCTCGGAGTTTTGAGTGTTTATCAGATCCTCTGCTCTCTCCATACAGCACACTTTCCTCGGAGTTTTGAGTGTCTACCTGATCCTCTGCTCTCTCCCTACAGCACACTTTCCTCGGAGTTTTGAGTGTTTATCAGATCCTCTGCTCTCTCCCTACAGCACACTTTCCTCGGAGTTTTGAGTGTTTATCAGATCCTCTGCTCTCTCCCTACAGCACACTTTCCTCGGAGTTTTGAGTGTCTACCTGATCCTCTGCTCTTTCCCTACAGCACACTTTCCTCAGAATGTTGAGTGTCTACCAGATCCTCTGCTCTCTCCCTACAGCACACTTCTCTCCAAGCCGTGATAATCTACCCATTCTTAAACACTATACTCACGATTCCAAGGACAAAAGCCCGGGAATAGCAAACATCCCTGTACACTGCTCTTCTAATTGATATTGCCTTTCTGTTTCACTCTTTAACTGATAAGCTGCTTCTTTTTTAAGGTATACATTGAAAATCAGTTTATGGACTGCTTACTTTGTCTCTCTCATATTTATTTTCCAGATCTAAACCATTGTGTTCCAGGATATCCTGTCGAATGCTGTGTCATAGTGAATAATGAAAACAGTCCCCGTTCAATGATTCTTTCCGCTAAAGATCTTCATGTGCCACTGTTGTCTATGGTTTCCCGTCTCCGTAAGACCCAAATTAATGTTTATTTTGTATATTCTCGGTGGTTTGTTGGCACTTCATCTTCTTCGTCTTCTCGTCCTTTTCAAACTACTCCCCCTCTTCTTTTCCTGCTCCTGCTAGTGCCACATATCGATTGCAAGATTTCTTAGAAGTGGATCCAACAGCGGGCTCGGGGAAAATTAGTATTCACAGTCTTGAACAGACTCAATAATGTGGTTGTTTTCAGTGGAATAATATCGTGTAACAACTATATGGTTGTATTCAATGGAAGGATATAATATGACAACTG
>JACEFZ010017551.1:0-110000 GCA_014155875.1 Cepaea nemoralis | reverse complement strand
TGGAAAATTCCATGGTACCACCAATACTGATGACTTCAGCCTGTGTCCGAGGTACCAGCTTGGAATAGCCCGTGCTGCCGGATGTAGTAAACACGTAGAGGATATCCTGGGCGCAAACCGTCGGGTCAATGAAGATGTCGTCGGTGCTGCTCATGAGATCTTCAAGTAATGGTCTGCGAGATCTGGTAAAGCAATTACAAACATTCCACTTGAGTAAATAAAGACAACTGGTGTCAATAAACAGCAATTTGGCTACCTGTGATATGCTGCTAAGTTCTTATATACTTCCTGACATGCGCTGTGAACAATGGACCATAGTAGCACACATTCATGCTAAGTTACACGACAAACTATAAGTTTTCCTACAAGACTGTTATGTACTTCCCAACATGCGGTCTGCACGCTGGCCCACAGTGACACATATCCACACACAGTTGTATGATTAGCTATGGTTTCCTGCAAGACTTACATATACTTCCCGACATGCGGTCTGCACGCTGGCCCACAGTGACACATATCCACACACAGTTGTATGATTAGCTATGGTTTCCTGCAAGACTTACATATACTTCCCGACATGCGGTCTGCACGCTGGCCCACAGTGACACATATCCACACACAGTTGTATGATTAGCTATGGTTTCCTGCAAGACTGGCATGCACTTCCCGACATTCGCTGTGAATACTGACCGAACCAAAACCCATTCATGTTACAGGACTAGCGAAGATACTTCCCGCCAGACTGTTACGTACTTCTGTCATGCTAATTCAACACTGTTCCGCAGTGACACATATTCACACTGAGGTACACGATAAGCTGTGGTTTCCTGCAAGATTGACGATTGCTTCCTGGCATGCGCATTCAATACTTGCACACAAACGCATTTAGGAGGAGAAAGTTGGAGAAAGAGGTAGGGGAGAAGGGGAAGGGGAGGAGGTGGAAGAGAAGGAGAAAAATAATAGATATGCCCTGTCTCCTTAACTTTACTACAAGTAAATTAGAACTGATATTAATAGACACAGGAGAGAACATTTTACAGCGCAGAAAGACAAATTAATCAAATATAGCGAGCTGAATGAGGGGCTGATGTTACTTATGTATTCAGAATGCAAGAGCTATCATCATCATGTGACAGGTCCTTTGAAGAACGTACAGCCCACCGGAAATATTCTCCATTCTTTGCTAGTTCTCTTACGTTTTCATGCCCAAGTTGTCCGTAATGTCCTGATTTCAGCTTGGCTTGATTTCTACCGCTTCTTCTAACTACTGCCTTCTTCACTTGTCTGTCCAAACCATTGAAACGTTTAGCATGCCAATAACTTTAAGTTTCTGAGACTGAATGATATTTGTGAGCCAGTGTTCATCAGTGTTCAGATCCTGCAGAATGTCAGCTTTCTGTAACATGTATGTTCAAAAGCATTGATTTGCGTCTTTAGTTGATTGCGAAATGGCCCATAACTCAGATCTGTATGTTACCACAGGAAACATGCATGTTCTCAAGAGAGCTGACAATATTCATATAGTCAAACACAAAAACAAAAAACACGCTCACCAGACTTGTGAGACTCGGCATCAAGACACGTATGTACCCACCCCTTGCTAGTCCTGGACACAAGTATTACTGACGTCAACTCAGGTATGCTGTCACATGACAACGTAGTTATGTCACCTGACACGTCTCCATTGATGTACGGATGCAAAAGCCGCCATGCAGATGAGTCCTGCTCAGGCTTCAAAACAATTCCTCTGCATCGGCTGTTTTTAGCTGTCAGAAACAAATCGGAGCCATCTGCTAACAGAATCTGTGCGGAATATAGGAGTTTGCTCTCAAATGTATAGCATTGCAATTGCTGATATGGGCAGGGCATATCATGACTGAGCTGTAACTATTAGAAAACAGAATCTGTGCGGAATATAGGAGTTTGCTCTCAAATGTATAGCATTGCAATTGCTGATATGGGCAGGGCATATCGTGACTGAGCTGTAACTATTAGAAAACAGAATCTGTGCGGAATATAGGAGTTTGCTCTCAAATGTATAGCATTGCAATTGCTGATATGGGCAGGGCATATCATGACTGAGCTGTAACTATTAGAAAACAGAATCTGTGCGGAATATAGGAGTTTGCTCTCAAATGTATAGCATTGCAATTGCTGATATGGGCAGGGCATATCATGACTGAGCTGTAACTATTAGAAAACAGAATCTGTGCGGAATATAGGAGTTTGCTCTCAAATGTATAGCATTGCAATTGCTGATATGGGCAGGGCATATCATGACTGAGCTGTAACTATTAGAAAACAGAATCTGTGCGGAATATAGGAGTTTGCTCTCAAATGTATAGCATTGCAATTGCTGATATGGGCAGGGCATATCATGACTGAGCTGTAACTATTAGAAAACAGAATCTGTGCGGAATATAGGAGTTTGCTCTCAAATGTATAGCATTGCAATTGCTGATATGGGCAGGGCATATCATGACTGAGCTGTAACTATTAGAAAACAGAATCTGTGCGGAATATAGGAGTTTGCTCTCAAATGTATAGCATTGCAATTGCTGATATGGGCAGGGCATATCATGACTGAGCTGTAACTATTAGAAAACAGAATCTGTGCGGAATATAGGAGTTTGCTCTCAAATGTATAGCATTGCAATTGCTGATATGGGCAGGGCATATCATGACTGAGCTGTAACTATTAGAAAACAGAATCTGTGCGGAATATAGGAGTTTGCTCTCAAATGTATAGCATTGCAATTGCTGATATGGGCAGGGCATATCATGACTGAGCTGTAACTATTAGAAAACTCAACAATGCCACAACGGTTTGCGTATTGAAGTCGTTGTAACACGCTAGATATAGTGATCCTATATGATTGCTGATGTAATGCCAACACGCTAGATATAGCGATCCTATATGATTGCTGATGTAATGCCAACACGCTAGATATAGTGATCCTATATGATTGCTGATGTCATGCCAACACGCTAGATATAGCGATCCTATATGATTGCTGATGTCATGCCAACACGCTAGATGTAGCGATCCTATATGATTGCTGATGTAATGCCAACACGCTAGATATAGTGATCCTATATGATTGCTGATGTAATGCCAACACGCTAGATATAGCGATCCTATATGATTGCTGATGTAATGCCAACACGCTAGATATAGTGATCCTATATGATTGCTGATGTAATGCCAACACGCTAGATATAGCGATCCTATATGATTGCTGATGTAATGCCAACACGCTAGATATAGTGATCCTATATGATTGCTGATGTAATGCCAACACGCTAGATATAGCGATCCTATATGATTGCTGATGTAATGCCAACACGCTAGATATAGTGATCCTATATGATTGCTGATGTAATGCAAATAATTGTTTGTTCTATGACATGGGACGCACCATTGACAACACCATTTTGACAAAGACGTTTTCCCACTTTCTGTTGCAGTTAACATACGAGGGTAGGTCAGTCAGTAAGTCACACAATGATATAAGACATTTGAGAAATTGTTGTTGGTAGTTTATAAAATCCAAGAGAGAAGATGCTGGACAGATTGACATCATGTTCTGGGGTACATCAATATCAGAACTGACTGGCAGCCCAGGAGGCTGAGGGCTATAGACTGACATGATCACTAATGTCACACGGCATGGACTATAAGATTGTGTTTATAAGGGTGTCATTATGTGGGTTAACCATCGACTTTGGTGTCTATCTAGGCAAATGATAATTCCATGTGCTAAATGTCACGCATATACGAGGACTCACGTGCATGCCTGACGCGAATGTCTTCCATATTCGACGATTGCACCGCCGAAGAACAGCGTGCTGTAGTTGGATGTGTTGCAATAAGATGGCACACTGCCGAGGATTTCATTAGAAACTGTTGCCACTCTATGGAGGCAAGTATAACGAACAGCGGAATACAATTTGGTGGCAAACAATTTGCTGACGACGAAGAATTTGTGAGTAATTTGCGAACACGGCCAAGGCAGCAGTCGTAAGAGTTCTCTAGTATATGTATTGGAAGATGGATAAAACAAAGGATAAATGTTTTAATGTTGACAGAGATTATGTTTAGGAATAAGGAGAAAAATTTTTTGTTGTTGTTCATATCCCTTACATGACGTTGCATGTCAACATCAGCATTTTTTCAGCTGCTTTTGATGTACTAGACAAGATTACGCTCAGTAGTTTGCCATTGATTTCTGAGCGGCCGGCTCACATACCCCTAAGTTACCAACGTGGCGAGAACCGCTACCGATTCTCCCGCAAGTTACGTTACTCACGATAATAAACGGGATTACGGAGAAAGACGGTAAACTCCTAGGTCAGGAAGACCGACAGGAGAGAATTAAGTACACTAATAATTGGTTTTGGTTTCCAAGTTCGTATCTCATTTTTTTACATACAATTTCATGGCTTACTTACTGACTTTACATCGTAATAAACGTCTGGATAAAATAGAAAACAAGTTTTCAAAAAAGTGAGAAAATGTCCGTTATTTTTCTAAAGCATTGATCATCTCGGCTGTAAAGTTGTTTGCACTCGGGGTTTTGCAAGTCTTCATATCTTTCCAGTGCTATTTTATTTCTAGAGCCTCTATTTCTTTGCATTTCTTTCTGCAACCCCTCTTCTTTGGCAACTCTACACATGTGACGCATTTATATATTTATTAACATATACTCTGGAATGTTCTTTGCTTTCTTTCTTTGAGTCATTTTGCTCAAGATTTCATCGGTTATCTATAATTGCATTTTCTTATTTATCTTCACTGGCAAGATGGTATTTGCAATCTGTATACTTATTTTTACACTTTCCCAATTTGTATTAATTTTATTCTCATGGTTTTCACGTCTATATTGTTCCATACTTTCAACGATTAGCCTATCATATTTATTTTTTTTTTTAAACTTAAACCAGGTATAGTTGACATATGTCTGGTTGTTTTAATTCCTATATATCTATTTTAGGTGTCTTCTATGTCCTTATTCCTGTGTTTTTACGTTTTAGTTGTTATTTTGAGGCTACAGGATTATCGTCATAGTTGATATCAGTACAGGGTATGTTTTGGCATTTTTAACATATTTTAAAAAATCTATTTCTATTCATCATGTAGTCAATTTGGTTTCTCGTTCTATATCCAGGGTTTTTTCATGTATAAACTTTCCTAGAGCTATTTGGAAAAATGTGTTACAAACAATAAGATTATTTTCTATATCATCCGTTCTCCTCTGTCGTTTCTGTTTCCCATACCATATTGCCCTACTATCTGATTATATGTAGTTTTCTAAGCTTTTGCGTTCATGTCTCCCAAGAAAATTAGGACCTCTGATGAATTTACAACTTTCATTGTTTTTTTTTTTTTTTTGTAGGTCTTCATAATATTCTTCTAGCTGTTAATCACTATAATCAATTGTTGGAGCATACGTCTGAAGAATTATTACGCCGAAAGGTCTTGCCTTAATTTTGAGTAGGACCATCCTACTTTATGAGCCCAGAATCCACTAATATTTTTCTCTAAGTTTCTTCTCTCGTGATGATCTCCTCCTGAGTTAATGAATATGATCTTGTCTGAATAATGAATAATAATCTTCTCTCATTATATAACTAGCATCTGTCCATTTGATATCGGATACACTTAAAATATATAAATTAATGTTTTTTGCTTCTGCAACCAGGTTGTCAAATTTCCCTACTTGATGTACGGTGCGTACTTACCACGTACCAATTCTTAGACTTATCCTTCTATTTTCAGGAAGTTATTATCAGAATGTACCCTTTTAAAGGAATTTGAGATGCATTCGTCATTATTCACTTTCTTATTCACTATAAGAGGTTTATCTTCCCTGAGAATATTTACAATAGGCTCATATTTTTTTTTTTTAATGTTGCATATCCCTCGCAGGATGCTGCAGTTAACACCAACATTTTCCAGCTGCTGTTGATGTACTAGGCAAGTTTTTACGTTCAGTAGTTTGCCATTGCTTTCTGAAGGACTGGCTCCCATACTACCACGTTATAACACAACGCGACACTGTCTACTGCACAAATCGGTCGCGACTGCGTTTTGAACGCTTGATAAGCGGCTGACGAACCGCGTTCGCAAGCCTTTAGCTACGGAGACCGGCGGGTCATCTCTAGGGGGCCAAGAATTACCCGCATCGCTGCTTTCTTTTTGGTTTAATCGCATTACCGTCTTTAGGATACTACGTGGTGAGGTCCTAATCTCTTCCACGATGGCCATCCATGTTCAATATTGTGCCCTGAACACGTTTCATGTGTGCCACACACTGCTGTTTCGCTTTCGAAGCCGTTCATCTATTTAGATTAATTAGCCTTGTTCAATGTCCAAGTATTTTGTGTATTAGGGATAGACATGCCCTTAGTAGGATATTAACCCGAGTTCACTCATTTGTTTAGCCAGTCAGCCGAGACTGTTGCCCGTGGTGTGGCCACCGCCGTACACAAGCGATATTCGTGGAGCCATACATGAGCTAGGTAAAGAGATGGAAACCAAATAGGATTCTGGTCTATCCCTTTGGATATGGCTGCCAATCACCTTGAGGTACTGTCCCTCTCTATTTGCCCTACACCACCTATGGTCAAGCACGTCTTAAGGCATATAAAAGATACATTACATACTTTCAAAAACAGACATTGACCTAAACAAGCAGCAACATGGACATTTTTTTCATTACTTGTCCGTTCATGCACGTGCATCCAGCGAGAGTTATGCCAAGGTCGGTAATCATCCGCTCAGGAGAGTTAGGTAAGGTGTTGGCAATGACGTCACCTCGCTTGAAGCCATACACATGACGCAACCTGCTGGCAAACCTGCCGGCCAACCGGTAAACTTGTTCACATGTGAAGGGGGTTCTCTTGTCTCCATTATAAAACACAAACAGTTCTCTGTCTGGGCAGTTCTCTGCCAGAAACTGCACTCGTTTTGGAATGGTGTCCAGTTTCAGCGAAGATGTCGAGATATTTTCCATTACAATAAAGATATTCCAACTCTAGAAAATAGTAGTAATGCGCAGTAAACATCAGTTAAACAAATAATTCGCAATTAACCTGGTTTAGGAAATAATGTGTAATTATCCTCAATGTAACAAGTAATTTGGAAGGTCAGCATGGCCGAATGGACAATAGCTTACTCTCTTAAACTTACGGTGTGCTGACGCCAAGGTATCGGGTTCAACCCTACACCAGTAAGTTGGGTTAAAATGTTAACTTCTCGTCCTTGACTTGGGGACGTAGATTACAAGTACCTCTAAAGTTGGAGTGGGCTTGCCTGATGGCGATGTACACCAGTAAAAGGGGAAGTTATTCCACACACACACACACAAATCAGTCCTGTGTATTAGAAGTAGTAGGGTGTGTGTCAGCGTCCTGGGAGTTGAAAGAGGGCATATGACAAGGACAGAACATAAGTATGCCATGGATAGGACATAGACGGGACTAGAGTATCCATCTACAGACAGGACATAAGGACATAGACAGGACAAGGTCCCTGAGTCAACAGTACAACCTTACACTGAATAACCTGAGACATCAGTCAGCAACAGACGGGATGAGGACGGGACGACAGCCAGAATACCGAGACAGCTAACATAGCACGATTAGTACGGACCATACGGGGTCACACACCACGTGACCACAGGACTGGGGGGCTAGAGAGATCAGACTGGACAGTACCGTGAAAGAGGAAGGATGCGTGTGTTTTGGCGAGCGAATGTACTGATTGCTGACATGAAAGCTTGCCTCTGCTGAGCGAATGAGGCAGTGATTTGCCGATGCGCTGCGTGTGAGACAGAACTGCGTTACGAAAGAGTGAATGCCTTTTGCGGCTGAGTATTTGATCGTACTTGTAATGTATCATACTGATAAAATGTATTCAATGTGTTAACGCTAATGTGTGCGTTAAATAAATAATATTAGTTTTACATGCATTCTGCGTTGACACCTTTGTGTATGCATGTATCTACTGTCATCTGTCACACCTGTCTCTGTCACACCTGTCTCTGTCACACCTGTCTCTGTCACACCTGTCTCTGTCACACCTGTCTCTGGCACACCTGTCTCTGTCACACCTGTCTCTGTCACACCTGTCTCTGTCACACCCATGACGAACGAGTAATAACTGAGACGTTGACAGTGTGTATGGACTACGCTTGAGTTAGAATCTAGCGAACTAAACAAAAAACACATAATGATAATAATAATAATAATAATAACAATAATAATAATAATAATAATAATAATAATAATTTTGAATTAAGCTCAGTTTAACAAACTATTTGTAGTTAACAAATAACTAGTTATTAACCTGGTTAAACCAATAATGTGTAACTATATTGCGTAACAAATAATTTGCAATTTACTCAAGTTTAACTAATTTAAAAAAATAATTTGCAGGTAACCTCAGTTTAGCTAATACTTTATTAACCTCACTTTAACAAATAATTTGCAATGACCCTCGGTTTAATACAATGCTAGCAGCTTTTCAGTGGCGCTCTGTATCCTGGTAATTGAAAAGAAAATAGGTTTCTTGTATTCAAGTACGGTAGGCTATCCTGCTAGACATTTATTTGCCTTGCTTTATAATCATACTAGGCTGGCAGATATAACGTCACGGGAACATTTGGTATAGCCACAAATGATCTTCTAAGTTGCACATTTAAAATAAAACAAAACAATTTCAGTCACGTTTATATTATACGAGCCTCGTTTCACAATTGTTTCATCCTACACTTTCCCCGAGTCAGACCTTTGATTGAATTGCAATCTACAAATGTCGTACTTTCATCATACTGTTAGAGTGACGAAAGCGGTACTTGAAACATGTGGACTGTCAATTATTTCACAGTAAACTGGCACTAATGTGGGTCATACAAAAATGTCAAGTAAAGTATCATGTCAGGTGTCAGTAGAATGTCAGGTGTCAGTAGAATGTCAGGTGATGTAGCATTTACGGGTTGTAGTTGTCACAACTGGCATGGTTAGAACTGGGGCACACTATTAATTATTTACTACGTTTACTTCAGAGATCACCAAGCCATCGTTTGTACTTAGTAGCCTATGTCGGTCTGTCTGTCCCTATTTTTCTAAAACTGCCTGTTCTTCTCCCTGTCCCTCTTTTGCTCTCTTTCTCTCTCAAAGGAAGGAGAGAGAGACAGAGAGAGAGAGAGAGGGTAGGTGAGGCACTTTAGTAGAGAAATGCTGCATATGTTGGCAAGGTGGCAAGGAAGACGATAGGCGATCGAATTTATCACCAGCACGAAGGACTAGTTCTCAAACAGAGAAGAAGGGCAGAATGTCAGACGGGCCTGCGTGCCCAATTCTTAAACCTTTGAAAATAAAGATGGTTCGTTCTCTCTCTCTCTCTCTCTCTCTCTCTCTCTCTCTCTCTCTCTCTCTCTCTCTCTCTCTCTCTCTCTCTCTCTCTCTCTGTCACTCTGTGTGTGTATGGAAGAAGGGAGAGAGAGATGAGCGCACGCATGTTATCTCTCATCTCATCATGTTCCTCTTGTACCTTGCGGTGTCGAGGTGAAGTATAAACATCGTGAGAGTGCCCGATTATGGGCTTCATATATCGATATTCTCATGGACTCTGCTATTCCCTATGTCCAACGTTTACGTGGTCGGCCTCTTCCTCTGTTTCCATCTGGTCTGTACATCATTGCTTGTTGTGGTATACTGTTAGTTGGTAACCTACTTGCATGGCCAAACCATTTGACTTGCTGCCTTCTTATAAGATCTAGTGCTGCTGTAACCCCCACTTTAGTCCTGATTTCTTCATTTCTGATCTTATCTCTTCTTGATACGTTGAGTATTCTTCTCAGGAACCTCATTTCTGTTGTTGTGATTTTTCTTTTCTCTTTTTCTGTCATTGTCCAGGTTTGGCATTGGTAGCATAGAGTTGGAAGGAAGATTGTGTTGTAAAGTGCTTTCTTAGTAGTTATTGATACATGTTTGTTCTTTAGTATTGGTGCCATTTGTCCAATGAGTTGATTTGCCTTATTGCATCCTATTTTCGATCTCGTCTTCTGATCTGCCATTTGATGAAATTATACTTCCTATGTACTCGAAACTCTTTACTTGTTTCAAGGGATGTTCTTTTAGGTGAATTGTTGTTGTTTGTTCTTCTTTAGTTATAGTCATTACTTCTGTTTTGCTTGTACTAATTTTCATGTTATGTTCCCTACACATTTCGTTTAGACTATTCATGTGGTCTTGTAATTCAGCTTCTGATTTTGCTATTAGTGCTTGGTCGCCCGCAAACAGGAGTTCTCTAATGGTTAGATTTGCAGATGGTTCTTCTTCTGTGTTCTCGTCATGCGGTATTCTTGCTGTCTCTGCTTGGCTGGTTTCTTTACATATGTTGTCTATATATGTTATGAACAAGAGAGGGGATACGACACAACCTTGTTGTACTCCAGATCTTATGGTGAAGGGTTCTGCGTGTCCTCCAGTTGCTCTCACTATGCATTCACTGTTGTTGTATAAACTTCTACTATAGGTTTGTTAGATGTGTACTCACTCCATATTGTTTAAGGATTTCCCACAGCTTGTTTCTATCTACTCTATCGAATGCCTTTTCTTGGTCGACAAAGACTAAGTAGAGTGTTTCATTGAATACGATTGATCTTTCTATAAGTTGTCTAAGAGCAAAACTGGCATCTGTGCATCCTTTGTTTTTCCTAAATCCAAGTTGTGTTTCGCTTAGCTGGGGTTCTAAAGTAGTTCGTAATCTTTTTTTCAAGAATTTTGCAAAATATTTTCCCAGTATGACTCAACAGTGAAATACCTCTGCATTGTGTGTAGTCTCTTTTGCTGCCTTTGTTTTTCCAAATTGGGATAATTATGGCGTTTCCCTAGTCTCGTGGTGTCTGTTGTTCTACCCAAACATGGTTGAATAGTCTATGTAGCCAAGCTGTTCCTCCTTCTCTTGCTGCTTTAATTAGTTCATTTGGTATTTCATCCTGTCCCGGTGATTTGTTCAATGGGGCTAATCTGACGGCTTCTATAATTTCTTATTTTAGTATGTCTGGTTCTAGTTCTTCGTTGACATCTGTGTAGGTCTCTTGAATTCCTGTGACATCTGATGGGATATTGAGAAGTTGTTCGAAATACTGCTTCCATCTTATTATGATTTGTTTTTGTTCACTTAGTGGTTCTCCATATTCACTGTTAATTATTTCAGTTTGGTCAAAGGGTTCTCCTCTGGTTCGCATTGCACTTACCTTTTTGTAGAAGTTTCTAGTTGCCTCCTCGTAGTTTTTATTTAGGGTTTCTCCATACTCTTCCCAGTCTTTTTGTTTTTCCCTCTTTACTATTCTACTCACATGTCTTCTCGCTATTCTATATTCTATGTAATCGCATTCCTGTTTGCTCTTCAACCACTTTTTATATTTTTTCCTTTTTGTCTTTTACAGCTTTCTTTACTTCTGCGTTCCACCAACTTGTTATTTTCTTTATTCGTGTTTTGCGTTTTTTCGTGGTTCCACATGTTATTTTTGCAGAATTTAAAATGCTTGATTTGAACATCTCCCATTCTTCTTCCACTGTTTTTCTTTCTGTAGGTAATTTTACAAAGATTTCAGTTAGTTCTTTCTCATAATTTTCCCTTACTAGCCTCGTCTTTAAGGTTTTTTAAGTTTACTGATTCGCATGACATGTATTTTCCTGCTCTTTGTTTTCTTCTTCTGATGGTTCTTATTGTGGCAACGACTGCTTTATGATCTGTGTTTATACTGAAATTTGGCACTGCCCTTGCATCTAATATATTTCTCTTTCTGTTATTTCTTGATAATATAAAATCAATTTGGCTTTTAGTATCTAGATCTTTCCATTTATACCAGGTGTATACTTGTGAATCTTTATGTTTATAGAATGTGTTTGTTATATAGAGGTCGTGTTGGCAGCGAAGCTCTATCAGTCTACTTCCGTTATCATTCCTTTCATTATGGTGATCTCCAAATGCTTCCAGATATTTTTCTATGCCCACTCTGTTATGTCCAAGTCTTGCATTGAAGTCTCCCATAACTATGTCTATCTATTTTATTTAGCACGTCATGTATGTCTTCGTAGAAGTCCCCGCATTTTTGCTAATTATTGTTTGCATTACATGGTGCGTATATTTGTACATATGTTGTAATTGTTTGTTCTTTTATTCTCACTAGTTATGATTCTTTCTTATATATATTCTATTTCTAGTATTCCTCTTGCTAGCTGTGGTTCGATGACTATTCCTACACCGTATCTTGCCCTTTCTTGCTGTTCTACTCTAGAGTAAACAAACGTGTAACTACGGTGGAGCTCCTTGCATCCTTTCCCCTTTGTTCTGATGTCCGCTATCCCCATAAGTCCAATTTTCCTCTCTTCCATTGTTTCTATAAACTCTTTTTCTTTATTAAAACCACAGACGTTCATTGTGCCTATTTTTTGAGTCGCTGATCTATCTCGTAGCCCATTAACATTGCCGGGTCGATATCCGTTTGGGTCAGTCCATTTATACTTCTTAGTTTTTCTAAGAGCAGTATGAAGATCCCCTGCCGGCTTGCTAGGCCAGTCGCAGGTTTAGGACACTAATCTGACCACAGCGAGTCCATCCCCTATGGCAAGCCATAGCCCCGTTAGCCCATGACCTCGCGGTCATGGTTGCCCGCATGTCATGTAACATCAATCAATCATGTGCCATGCCGGAAAGCGTGGGCGGTCATGACTCGACATTTCACTCGATCACCAGAGTCGTGGATCAGCTCAGTGTTCTCGTCTCGACCATGCCGTGTGGCTGAGCCATACAGGTATTTACTTCTCGGTCTTCCCCTTGGTCTGTTCCCTTCGATCTTGCCAGTTGTCACCAAGTTCTCCAATCCATTTCTTCTCATAACATGTCCAAAAAATTTTGACTGTCTACGTCTAATTTCTCTAATCAATCATTTGTTTCCTGTAGTATTTGGTCATTGGTTTTTCTGTCTGTTCATGGTATTCTTTGCATTTTCCTCAGAAACCACATTTCTGCAGCCATTAGATGTTTTTCAGCTTGATTGCTCATTGTCTAAGTTGCACACCCATACAAAAGAACAGGCTCTATGTAAGACCTCAACACTCTTTTTCTCGTTTCAATTGACATCTTTTTATTGGTCAATATGTTTTTCATCTTGTTAAAGGCTACTTTCGCCATGATGATTCTTGTTCTAATCTCTACAAGCCATCTCCCATCAGATGTTATGACTGTTCCGAGATAATTGTACCGATTCACTTGTTGAAGACTATTCCCATTTACTTGTATATTAGATTGTGGTATTTCGTTCTTCCTAGTGATGACCATAATCTGTGTCTTTTTACAATTTAATTCTAATCCCAGTTGTTCACTGTGTGCAACAACCGCATTTACTAATTGTTGCAGATCATGCTCATAATCTGCAATAAATACTCTATCATCTGCATATCTAATGTTATTGATGATTCGTCCTCCAATGCTGATTCCATTTATATCTTTTACATTACTGAAAATATTTTCACTGTATAGGGAAAAAATGATCTGGAGACATTACACATCCCTGTCTAACACCTCTCTTACTAGGCTGATATTGTCCAACTTCATTATCAATCCTTATGGCAGCTTGTTGTTTCCCATATATGTTTTTTATAAGTCTAATGTCTTTCCCATCAAATGTAACATGCTATTCCATATTTTTTATGTATTCTCATCTTTCATATCATTTTGAGTGCCACTTGATTCCATAGTGTTTTGTGTATTCTCATCTTTCATATTATAATTTTGTATGCCACTTAATATAATCATGTATAATACGAACACATGCACACTACTGTAGAATGAGTGAGAGAGTTAGTGTGAGTGAGAGAGAGTGAGTGAGTGAGAGTGCGAGTGTATGTAAGAAGAGAGAGAGAGAGAGAGAGAGAGAGAGAGAGAGAGAGAGAGAGAGAGAGAGAGAGAGAGAGAGAGAGAGAGAGCTGAATTGCATCACTAATTTTTACGCTACACAATGTACATGTACAACTGTTCTCCAATGTTTACAATTTTTGCGAGAATGCTCACGACAATTGTCAGTGTATGTGTGTGTAAAGTGGGAGTTTGTTCATACTAGTTTCAGTGATTATGTAAGTGCCTAGTTCTTAATACTGTTTAATTTCTGCAATGATATGGCCAGCCTGTGTCTCATTTCTGTCGAACAGTTCCCATGCTGCTGATTATGGTGTCGTGATACGAGATGTTTCTGACATTTTCAATGTCTTCTTTGTTATTGTGATCTTTGGTTAGAATGTGGTTTTGTCTATGGACATTATTTTTGTTTTGTCCAAGTTCAGAAACATATTTTGACTTTCACCTTCTCTTTTCACAGACATGATTAGCTCTTGTAACCCTTAAGCACTATTCGAGTGGTAGTAGGCCTCTTTCAGTCCTGAAGGACTATAGAGTTGTGCCGCTTGGGAGGTACCTGGCAGCACTGCTGGTGACTGTATAGTCCAATGCGAGAGTGACAATCCCTGTCACAGTTTCCGCATCTGTAAGACGAGGCAGGTCCCGCAGTAAGTGACTGCGTTTTAAGCCTGTGACGCCTATCCTCAGTTTGCTGGACCAGATTGCGCTCAGAGAGCACCAGTCCGTTTCGTACATCTCTTCTCCAGGAGCATCTGTCTGTTGCAACTCTTACCCACGTGTCTGGATCTATTCCAAGGGTTTTCATATCTTGTTTACACACATCCCTATATCGCATTTGGGGTCCTCCGGTTGGCCTCTTTCCTGTGGCTAGTTCTCCGTATAGGAGATCCTTGGGAATACGTTCATCCTCCATTCGAGATACGTGGCCTAGCCACCGGAGGCGTCTCTGCTTGAGGAGGGTGTGCACTGTGGTAATATCTGCTCTTTCAAGCACCTGTTTGTTTGTTATGTGGTCCTTCTATGTTACGCCCAGGATACGTCTCAGATATCTCATAAGGAAGGAATTCAACTTTCTTTCCTGTCTTGAGTACAGGGTCCGGGATTCAGACCCATAGAATAGTGTGCTAACAACAGAAGCTTTATATACTTGAGCTTTTGTACGCTCTGTTAGTCTATTATTCTCCCAAACTCTTTTAGCTAGCCTGGAAAAATGTTGTGGCTGCCTTTCCAATGCAGTCTGTCGATTTCTGTCTCTAATGAAAGATTATCTGATATTGTCGACCCCAATACACAAACTCGTGGACGACCTTCAATTCGTAATTAGAAATTTTGATTGACGGAGGCGCACCAGCATCTTTTTCCATCACCTGTGTTTTATTTAGGCTAATGGTGAGCCCAAAGTCTTTGCAGGCGGCTGCAAAACGATCTATGAGCTGTTGGAGATCTTCTGCTGCTGCTATATGAGTAGTCAGTGCTGCATCATCTGCAAAAAGTAGTTCTCTTACGCATCTTGATCTTACTTTGGTCTTTGCATTGAGTTTTGATGGGTTAAAGAGTTTGCCATCAGATCTTGTGTGAAGGTATATGCCTTCAGTGGCAGTCCCAAATGCCTGCCTTAAGAGAACGGCGAAGAAGATACCAAAGAGTGTAGGAGCAAGCACACAGCCCTGCTTTACTCCGCTGCTGATGCTGAAAGACTGGGATGTTGAGCCGTCAAATAAAATGGTCCCCTGCATGTTTTCGTGAAATGATTTCACGAGACTAAGAAGGGTGGGTGGACATCCAACCTTTTCAAGGACCTTAAAAAGACCGCTTCTGCTCACAAGGTCAAATGCCTTTGTGAGGTCGATGAAGGCAATATATAATGGCTTCCTCTGTTCTCTGCACTTCTCTTGGAGCTGCCTGAGTGAGAAAATCATATCGATGGTGGACCTGTTGGGTCTAAATCCGCATTGCGATTCGGGGTAGATTCTTTTAGCAAGAATGTGTAATCTTTTAAGGATTACTCTGGCAAAAATCTTGCCTGTAATGCTGAATAGGGAAATGCCGCGATAGTTGTTGCAGTCGCTTCTGTCGCCTTTGTTTTTATAAAGGGTAACGATGTTTGCGTCTTTCATATCTTGTGGTACTGATTTTTCTTTCCAGCAGAGCTGAAATATTGCATACAGTTCTGGGATTATTGTTTCCCTGCTACATTTTAAAATTTCTCTTCCAGGTGCCTTGCCGTATTTGAGAGAGTCTAGTTCTTCGATGATTTTTGTGAGGCATAGTTCGTCATCCAGGGCATGCATGGCGGACTGTTGATCGATGGCTTCCAGAGCTTCTTCACTGACAGTGTTATCCACTGAGTATAGCTCTGAGTAGTGTTCTACCCAGCGATCCATTTGTTTCGCTCGATCTTTTATGATTAGCCCTCAGTTGATCGTAAAGGGGCCATCTTATTCTTTGATGGACCGACAGCTTGCTTGATGCCCTCGTACATTCCTCTTACATTTCCAGTGTCTGCACAAGTTTGAATTTGAGCGGAGAGCTGTAGCCAGTACCTGTTCGCACATCTTCTTGCCATCTGTTGCACTCTATTTCTGGCTGTTCGCAATGCCTGCAGTGTTTTCTCTGAAGGTGATGTTTTATACATTGAGAATGCATGTCTCTTTATCTTCAGGACTGGGAGCATGTCGTGTGTGTAAAGAATGAATGTCGTAGTAGTTATTTGTTCTTCTTTACCACTTTAGTGTCGTCCCTGGAGTGAGGGGAATCAACACCCACATTTTTTTAAATTCAATATCTCTATCCTGGAGATATCCAGCAGACTCCGTCCACAACACTCCCTCAATCTGAAGACACCTTCTTCTCACTCTTACTCACTCCTGGATCATGCCCCCTCTCATTCTTCCCCAACATAACATATTTGACAACTCTAGACAACAAATAAAAACAAGAAATTTATTAAAGCAAAGAGTATATGTAGGAGAAGTGTGTGTGTGTGTATAAGGTGTAGAATGTGTGACGTGTACTCTAAAGTGTCTATAGACTCAGATCAGTGTTCAGGAGTATAGTCATTCTCATCACTGTGCTGAGAACACACTAGCACCATTTAGTCCAGACAAGCAACCTCACCAAGGTGATGCTCCTCTGGTCACGTGAAGACTTCCTCCGTTGTCTCTTGAACCACTAGGATGCTTGGACACCCATGACAAACACTGTCTAATGAGAGTCTTCAATCTGTTTCACACTATGAATTTCCTCTGTTGTTTAACTGATTGTTAATCAGAGAAATTCTAAACCTATTGTCACTGTTACTGGGGAAATCTTAATGGATCTAGTGTCACTGGTTTTAAAGATTCCCCATAATAACACCACACTCTGACTGTTCTAGGTATCAGTATAAAGTTGTATGACTGTTCCTGGTATCAGTAGTGTATATCTACAATGTTCTGACTGTTCAGTGATACACTTATCACTTGCTAAAACATAAATCTCATCAGCATGTCCTGCTCAGCAGAAGCCAGGTTCCTGCAAACCAACTTGGGTATAAGCCCAATGTAGCGGCCTCTCAGCAACTTCTGTCTTCAAATTCTGAGCCATCATCTTCTAAAATGTGTTAGCTTCACTGTTGAAAATCATAGCACACATACGTGGACCTGTAAATGGAACCTGTAGAATAGAGAATACTATGGTGAGGGCAACTCAATCCTGGCCGGAATTAGGTGAGTGTAGGCCAATAGCAGCACTCAGATCTATAACAGAGATCCGATCTCTGTCATACGGCCAAATAACTCATCATATGATCTGAGACATGGCAATACCAGGAAAGAATAAAGGAACGGGTGGAAACCCAGCAGATGCCCAACTGGAAGATCCTACCATTTCACATTCCTCTCCTCCCTCTCAACCATCCTTAATCTCTCTAATTATTATTCCACTACATTGTCCTCAACTCCCTGAGTAAAATGATATATCACACAAGCTAGTTGAAGCCACACAATAGAATACTAGTGCCGACGCTCCTATGATACTTTCTAGCACCGCACTTATAGAACATTCTATCATTAATCATAATACATTATATCACCACACCTATAATACATTATATCACCGCACCTATAATACATTATATCACCGCACCTATAATACATTATATCACAGCACAGTACTGTACTCTATTCCTAATCATACTCTATATGATTAATAGCCTACCATATGCCTATTCCAGTTGCTAATCGAAATTATGCAATCACAGACTGGATCTATGTCCGCGGATAACTATCACCACTTAGACATTATAGTCTCTCTCATGTAACACAACTCGGAATAATGCACCGATCTTAACACTTCAGAATTTTTGGCCGACTCACTCCACTTGTTTACCGCAACTGGGTTTTATATCGGTGCTTGAGTGACGTCACCAAAAAGTCTAGACGCCAATCAGTCCAGAGTCTGGTTTTGTCCTCCTATTCTATACTAACTGGAGTCAATCTGCGGTCAAATTTGCTTTCATTTGGGGACATTCTTTGTCCCCTACATCAATAGTTCAACCTGAGAATTCCCCACATCACAGAATCCATCCCGACTTGCATTCAGACATTTCGTCTCCACTTCAAAAGCCGTCTCCCGCCTTGCAGACAGATGACGCCGTTGTTCGTCATGTTAAAAAAAGACATTGTAACGCGACGTATTTGTTTCTCGAACAATCCACATCATACAGAAATGCCGACCATAGGCAGACAGTTTGACGCGACGTATTTTTCTCATTCCATACAACATCAAAGGGTTAGTTGTTTTTGCAGACTAATGTCGGGTCTTGTTTGTCATCGATTGCAACCCCAAGTTTATTTTCGCGACATAGGCCCCCTCCTAAGAGAGTAGTCCCGCAACAACTCTTTCTTCTTGGAGGTTCGATCCAGATGATCTATTCCTCTTCTTCTGGAGCTGGATGTCTCGACAGGAAATCAGCTCCAACATTTTCTGTATTTCCTCCTCCAGGGCCTTTTCTTTAGAGAATGGCACTGGGTAAACCTTTTGGCGAACAGGCTCTTGGGTAGTCAAAGTCATCTCGAACTCCACCAACCTCGTTCGTCCTGGTTTATCAGTCAGTATCTCCTTATGAGACTCGAGAACCTGGGTTATCTTTTCCCTCTCCTGGGAAGTCAGATCAGGGTTCACCTGCACATCCTTGTAGGTTTCCTGGTGTACCAGGGGATATTCCCTGCCCTCGTTGGTTCCCACTTCTGTCTCCACTGCAACTGCCATTGCCATGAGGTGAGCTGCTTTTTCTCCGGGTCTCTCTTCGTATTTCCGCAAGAGATTGATATGGAAAATCTTCGACTTTCCCCGGATCCGGATCTGATAGTTGGTTCTGGATATCACCCTTTCCACGGGAAATGGTCCTTGCCAACCTATCTCCAGTTTGTTGTTTCCCGTTGGGAGTAGCAACAATACTTTGTCTCCCACCTCTAGAGATCTGTCTTTAGACCTACGGTTGTAGTAAGCCGCATGTCTTTTTCTGGCCTTTTTCAAGTTTTGATTTGCCAGAGTCCATCCCTTGTGAAGTTTTTCTTTCAGTTCCTCCACATATTTGTAAGAAGAGATCACTTCTTCTGACGTCCCCTCTTCAGTCCAACTCCTCAACATGGCTTCCAACGGTCCTTTGATTGGACGACCAAACAGCAACGTAGCGGGTGGTAGTCCTGTTGAGCCATGAGGAACTTCCCGATAGGCAAAAGAGTGCTGCTGGGATATATTCATCCCACCTATCAGGTTTTTCCTGCGCCAGTTTCCTGAGCATTGTCATCAACGTGCCGTTGAAACGCTCTACTTGTCCATTGGCTTGAGGGTGGTAAGGGCTGGTATGGATATGGTTAGAGTGGAACACCCTAAATACCTCCTCCATAAGTTTTCCACAAAACTGGGACCCATTGTCCGTCAGTATTTGATCAGGAAAGCCCAATCTGGTAAAGGCCTCCATCAGTGCGTCCGCCACTCGTTTCGAGTCAATCTGTGGTCAACGGTATGGCTTCACCCCACATTGTACAGCAATCCACCATGGTGAGTATGTACATGTTCCTCTTCCTAGTCCTAGGAAGTGGACCCACGATATCGATGGCTACCCTCTCGAAAGGAGAGTTCATGATGGGCATTTCACCCAAGACCACCGGCGCTGTCCAGTGTTTTGGTGCCACCCTCTGGCACTCAGGGCATGACTTCACATACCGACGCACATCACCTGTCATTCCCGGCCAATAGTAATGGCAGGAAATTCGCTGCATCGTGGCGGCAATACCCATATGCCCACTGAATGAGATGGTATGCCCCATATGAAGAATCTGGGAACGGTGGGCCTTTGGGACCACCAACTGACCATGTAGGTTGTCTCCCCTTCCGGCTCTCCTGTAGAGTATCCTATTCTTCATATAGTACTGCCCCCGTTTGGGTGGATCAGCACTTTTCTGCAGCTTTTTGTAGCAAGGACGTAGAGTAGCATCCTCACTCTGGGCAGTTCGCAACTCCCCTGGCAGTGGGTTAGTCACATTTGCTTCTGCCTCATCCGTTCTCGTCTGAGAGCGAGTCTGTATTGCTCCCATATGGATTGGCTCCCTGGGCATTCCCAGAAAGACATACCGGCAACCGAGGATTACGGGAAAAATGGGATCGGTCAACACCGCGGCCTTGATGGTGCCGGTGACATATCTTGACCGAATCTCCACTCTGGCAATGGGCAATTTCATGGCTACAGCACTCTTCTGTGCAGGCTGTATCTCCATGGTCTCACCTGTGAATTGTTCTGGATGTACCAGATCCGCAGAAATCACGGCCTCCCCGTCCAGTCCTGTGTCGTATAAACACTCCACTTGACGACCGTTAACTTCTACCAATTCCACTACAGGTGGTTTTTCCTGGTCTGGAGTCTCTCCCTCGGCCTCGACCTGTTCAGTGGGCTCCACCTTAGGTTTCCGGGGCACACGACGAATTGAGTGTCTCCTGACTTTCCCCTGCAGTCAATAGCATTGTGCGTATTCGACCTGCAGTGGTTGCACCATTTCCCTGTCCTAGATTTTCTTGTGCCGGACTTTATTGAGCTCTCCTGCTGGTGAGCTTCCTTGTCGACCTTGGCATTGTCAGTGTCCACCTCCCTTGAAGTCACTTGACATGCCGCGAAGTGAGGGTTCTTAGCCTTCGATTTGCAATCCTTCGTATTGTGAGAAGGTGACTTACAAATCGAACACCACTTCTCCGACCATGGTCGTTTTGGTGTAGAGCTCGAAGTGCTCTTGCTTTCCCCCTTCGTCTTCTCCAAACTCTCCTCTGAAGTTTTGACATATGGTTCCACCTTCTTAGTTCCTGTGCTCTTGGCTTTCTTCAGGTTATGTTTTTCCTGACTTTTGGTGTTTGTAGAAAGGTTTTCTGCTGCCTCCCCATGGACCTCGACGAACCGTTCTGCCAATTTCGTCACCATGTCGATTCGTTCCGCCCCTTGTTCTCCCAAGAATGTCCTGAGAGGTTTCGACATTTGCTTCCGCATCTGGTCGACTACCATGAGCTCTTCCAGACTCTCATAGTCATGCGCGAACCCCGCCAAATCCATCCACTTATGGAGATATGCTTTCAGACGCAGACTATAGGCGGCGAACAACTCCCCCGGTTCTCGTTTCGCTCCTCGAAATTTTTTCCGGTAGGTATGTGACGTAACTTCGAATCGTTTCAGCAGAGCCGTCTTCAACTCGTCATAATTGTTCTCATGTCCTGGTGGCAGGCGAGAATAAACATAGTAACCGGTCCCGCGTAATCCCTGGGATAGCTTGAGATTCCATTTGTCACGCTCCAGACCCATAGCAACCGACATAGCCTCAAAGCGTTGAAGGCACTGGTCAATCTGCTCTTTGTCCTCCTCGTAGATCGCTAGAGGGAACTTCATAGCATGGTAGCTATGTCCACCTACTGGTGTTGAGCCAGGGAGAGAGGAACCTCCCACTGCTCCCTCAGTTTCCCCACTAGATTGCCTCTTGAGCTCGAGTTCCCTCATCCGGTACTCGTGCTCCCTTTTCTGAGCCTCTTGCTCCGCTTCCCGTTGCTTAGTTTCAATTTCCAGCTTTCTCATGGCTTGCTCTGCTTACAATTTCTTAGCAGCTTGCTCAGCTTCAAATTGCCTAGCAGCTTGTTCTGCTTCCAATTTCTTAGCTGCTTGCTCTAACTCCATCCTTCTCAATTCCAACTCAACCTTTCGATCTTCCCTTTCTGCTTGACGATACTCCCTCTCCACCTCTTGTACATAATCTGTTAGTGCAGAACCCGACAATCCCATTTCTTCCCCCTTTGCTCTTAGTTCTGCCCCAGTTAATCTAGGAGTGGCCATTTTTCAGAGAGGTAACTCAGCAGATAGAGTATAGATTATCTCTAAACAAATATATAGATAATGACCAAGTACAATTAATCTATATATTTTATAACACACCACACATCACAACACAATCACTCAGTGACAAGAGTAGAATCAGGACCACAGACCTATGCAGACGTGTGAAGTGTGAACAGGTAAGAAAAGTCCTAACCCCTATCCACATTCACTCTAGCTGGATTCTCACTAATAGGATATCTCCATCCTCTAACTAAAGATCCCGTGTCAAAAGATCCCGTGTTAAAAGACCCCGCTTATGAAAGATCCCGTTGTCTAAAGATCCCGTTTACGAAAGATCCCGCTGTCCAAAGATCACGTTTACGAGCCCCCAATAAATGTCGTGTGTGTAAAGAATGAATGTCGTAGTAGTTATTTGTTCTTCTTTACCACTTTAGTGTCGTCCCTGGAGTGAGGGGAATCAACACCCACATTTGTTTTAATTCAATATCTCTATCCTGGAGATATCCAGCAGACTCCGTCCACAACACTCCCTCAATCTGAAGACACCTTCTTCTCACTCTTACTCACTCCTGGATCATGCCCCCTCTCATTCTTCCCCAACATAACATACGTGACAACTCTAGCTTCAACAAATAAAACAAGAAATTTATTAAAGCAAAGAGTATATGTAGGAGAAGTGTGTGTGTGTGTGTGTGTGTGTATAAGGTGTAGAATGTGTGACGTGTACTCTAAAGTGTCTATAGACTCAGATCAGTGTTCAGGAGTATAGTCATTCTCATCACTGTGCTGAGAACACACTAGCACCATTTAGTCCAGACAAGCAACCTCACCAAGGTGATGCTCCTCCGGTCACGTGAAGACTTCCTCCGTTGTCTCTTGAACCACTAGGATGCTTGGACACCCATGACAAACACTGTCTAATGAGAGTCTTCAATCTGCTTAACACTATGAATTTCCTCTGTTATTTAAATGATTGTTAATCAGAGAATTCTAAGACTATTGTCACTGTTACTGGGGAAATCTTAATGTATCTAGTGTCACTGGTTTTAAAGATTCCCCATAATAACACCACACTCTGACTGTTCTAGGTATCAGTATAAAGTTGTATGACTGTTCCTGGTATCAGTAGTGTATATCTACAATGTTCTGACTGTTCAGTGATACACTTATCACTTGCTAAAACATAAATCTCATCAGCATGTCCTGCTCAGCAGAAGCCAGGTTCCTGCAAACCAACTTGGGTATAAGCCCAATGTAGCGGCCTCTCAGCAACTTCTGTCTTCAAATTCTGAGCCATCATCTTCTAAAATGTGTTAGCTTCACTGTTGAAAATCATAGCACACATACGTGGACCTGTAAATGGAACCTGTAGAATAGAGAATACTATGGTGAGGGCAACTCAATCCTGGCCGGAATTAGGTGAGTGTAGGCCAATAGCAGCACTCAGATCTATAACAGAGATCCGATCTCTGTCATACGGCCAAATAACTCATCATATGATCTGAGACATGGCAACACCAGGAAAGAATAAAGGAACGGGTGGAAACCCAGCAGATGCCCTACTGGTAGATCCTACCATTTCACATTCCTCTCCTCCCTCTCAACCATCCTTAATCTCTCTAATTATTATTCCACTCCATTGTCCTCAACTCCCTGAGTAAAATGATATATCACACAAGCTAGTTGAAGCCACACAATAGAATACTAGTGCCGACGCTCCTATGATACTTTCAAGCACCGCACTTATAGAACATTCTATCACTTAATCATAATACATTATATCACCGCACCTATAATACATTATATCACCGCACCTATAATACATTATATCACTGCACCTATAATACAGTATATCACCGCACAGTACTGTACTCTATTCCTAATCATACTCTAGGTTAGATATGATTAGTAGCCTACCATATGCCTATTCCAGTTGCTAATCGAAACTATACAATCACAGACTGGATCTAGGTCCGCGGATAACTATCACCACTTAGACATTATAGTCTCTCTCACAACTCTAACACAACTCGGAATAATGCACCGATCTTAACACTTCAGAATTTTTGGCCGACTCACTCCACTTGTTTACCGCAACTAGGTTTTATATCGGTGCTTGAGTGACGTCACCAAAAAGTCTAGACGCCAATCAGTCCAGAGTCTGGTTTTGTCCTCCTATTCTAGACTAACTGGAGTCAATCTGCGGTCAAATTTGCTTTCATTTGGGGAAATTCTTTGTCCCGTACATCAATAGTTCAACCTGAGAATTCCCCACATCACAGAATCCATCCCGACTTGCATTCAGACATTTCGTCTCCACTTCAAAGCCGTCTCCCGCCTTGCAGACAGATGACGCCGTTGTTCGTCTCGAGCAACAATTTTTTAACAAAATGCCCACCGGTGTAGACATTTTAACGCGACGTATTTGTTTCTCGAACAATCCACATCATACAGAAATGCCGACCGTAGGCAGACAGTTTGACGCGACGTATTTTTCTCATTCCATACAACATCAAAGAGTTAGTTGTTTTTGCAGACTAATTCTTGTTTGTGCATCGATCGCAACCCCAAGTTTATTTCGCGACAGAGCATCCCTTCAGAGTGCGCCTCAAACCAGTCGGTTGACCTAATTTGTTTCTTGCCAAATGTTGATAGTGCTGTATTGTAGATGGTGTCGCGAAAATGACTCCGCATCTCTCAGTGGAATTTCCGTTTGTGGGGCCAGGCAGAGTATCCGCTAGAGCCTTCATGAATTTTTGACCTTCTCTTTATTTTGGGTGCCGTTGGTGTCAATGCGTGGTCTTCCTTCTGTTGTGCTTCTGTAGATTCTCTTGGGCTTTATCTTCACCTTGCTGGAGACGAGTGAATGGTCGGTGTCGCAGTCAGCACTATGATAGCAGCGAGTCAGCCGTACATTGCGGAGATTGCTGCGTTTAGTGAGCACCAGGTCGAGTTGGTGCCAGCTCTTTGATCTGGGGTGCCTCCATGACACCTTGTGTTGAGGTTTCGTGTCAAAGAAGGTGTTGGTGACGCACAGACCATGGTGGCTGCAGAATTCCAAGAGACGTTGTCCATTGTCATTGATCTTCCCAACGCCAAACTGTCCTAGACATGAAGGCCAAGATTTGTGGCCGGAGCCAACCCTCGCATTGAAATCTCTCAGGATAAAAAGATGTTTCTCTGGTGTTTCACTGACTTCTTTGCCAAGGTCGTCATAGAACTTGTCTTCAGATTCTGATGCTGCAGTTAGTGTTGGGGCGTAAACGCTTATAATACTAACTGGGCCTGCCTCTGTGTGGAGTTGTATCTTCAGTATTCTTTCTTTGCCATCACTTGGTGGTATGATAGAATTAAGCAGCTTATTTCTGATAGCGAAGCCAACTCCATGCTCCCCAGTCTCTCCGCACGGCTTGCCATGCCAGTAGAAAGTAAAGTCCCTCTCCCTGATGCTTCCAGATTCCTGGAGCCTGGTCTCCCGCAGGGCGACGATGTCCATCCCTAGTCCTAGCAGTTCGTTGTCCATCACTGCAGTTTTGCGGGCATCCACAATCTCGTTTAGATCATCTGAGATGCCAGGGGTCATGGTCCCCACGCTCCATGTTCCCAGCCTTAGGGTCGGTTGTTTTATTTTTTGTTGTTGCTAGGTGTATAAATTGCGGTCCATGTGTCAGGATTTCCCCCCTAAGCTCCACACACCCTCAGGAGCAGATGAACCGTGGCGAGACAACACCTTATTGACTGGGAGATGCCCAGCTTAGGCGGGCGGTAGCTGTCTAGTGAGATACGATGATCTCTCCCACCGTCGGAAGTAGCCCCTGGCGCCTTGCTCTACGCCAATAGAGCATTAAGACTTATAACCGGCAAATGCTACTTCCCGTGTTGTGTCACCGCTTTACGCGGTGCTGAAGTGACCTCTTCAGGGCACAAGCCTGGGCAATGGAAATTGGAGAACCAGCTGTTGCCCAGTAGCAAGTTCCCCCTCTCCACGTCGCCGATGTTGGCCAAGGGTAAGGCAGTAGCCAATGCAACTTGGCATCAGTGCCGTCGCAGGAGTTGCCAGAACTATGTTGTTTACAACATGGAACTGCCGTAGGGACTCCATCTCCGGATTTGTCCTCAGGGTTTACTCCCGAAGCCTTTTCCCATATGGGTATACCCGCAAGGCAGCGGAGGTTTGAGATTTAGAGTTCCCTCTCTTAGAAGAGATACCAACCAAGGCTGACGAGCCTCCTCTGTCCGGGAATCAATAAGGAGGGAAGTCTACCATTCTTCCTTCCTGGCAGTGACCATACTGATCGGATGACCGTAGCCATTGTCTCTACTGAGAGATCCTCTGCCCACCGTCACTGACTTGAAACCCTAACCAACAACTATCTGTCGGCTGCTCCCAAGTCCAATCCACCACCTGCTCCCATGACTTCACGTTACCCTGTTGGGGGGGGGGGGGCTAAACGGGTACTCCACCTTGCCCAAGGGTGTCCAGTAGGCTAGCGGAGGGAAGGAGGCACCTTACTTCTCCTTTGATCATAGCAGATGTTGAATGAAAGAATGTATGAGAGGAAATAGAGAAGAAGGGCAGAATGTCAGACGGGCCTGCGTGCCCAATTCTTAACCCTTTGAAAATAAAGATTTTCGTTCGTTCGTTCGTTCGTTTGATAGGGGATACCCCTACCCCTACCCCGCTACCCAAGATTCGAGTGGAGAACTGTGTCATCTGCATATCTCAGTTATGGAATTTGATTTCCACCAATTACACATGGATCATGATTATACTGGTCACATCATGTTTTACATTTCCCATTGCATTATATGTTGAATAGGTAGGGATAGAAAATGCAGCCGTGTCTTACTCCTGTATGCACCTTAAAGCAGTTTGTTGTTTCACCGGCTACTGTTACATCTGCTTGTTGATCATGATAATATGACATAATTTGGTTGATCAGATGTGCTGAAAACTCCATATCACTCATCAGGTTCCATAATTTCTGATGTTGAATATAGTCGAAGGTCTTACTGCACTATATTACGCACATCTGAAGCTCTACATTGTAATCTCTGTATTTCTCAAAGATGGTGCTCATGTTGAAGATATAGCCCCTGGTTCCCCTGCCCTGTTAGAAGGCTGTCTGCATTCATCTAATTAGTATTCTAATTTATTTTCATTTCTCTTCATGATGATTCGTAAGGAGATTGTGCTGACGATAATTATCAGTGCGACAGTTCGTTAACTGATGCAAAGTTTTAAATCTCCTGTGTTTTTTTTTTCTTTGAGGGAGAGGTGGGGTGGGTGTAGAGTTTTCTCTTACATGCTTTGGGCCAGATGGCGCTATTCCAGATCTTTACACGCTGTGAATGGTAGGTATGGACGCTGGCTTCTCCTCCTGCTTGGATTAGTTCCACTGGTCTATCATCACGACCTGGTGACTCCCCTTTCTTCAGATTTTTTTTTTTTTTTGCTGATCGTTTTTTTTTTCTTCATATTCTTTACAGGACATCGCTGTCAACATCAGCATTTTTCAGCTGTATGTTGATTTCTTGGCAAGATTACGCTCAGTAGTTTGCCATTGCTTTCTGAGCGGCCGGCTCATTATCCCGCAAGTCACGAGCGCGGGTCGAACCGCTTCCAGTTCTCGCCTCGCTGCGAGACCCTGCGTGGATAAACGGGATTATGGAGAAAGTGGTGTAACCCCTCAGCCAGAGAGACCGGCTTTTGCTGATCGTACTTCATCTAATAAAAGTTCTGGTTCTCTCGACACTTTCATAAATATTATCTGGGTGTTTTGTCGTGTCTTCGTACATTTCTCCACAGTTCTCCTTCCATCCTGATTGTATATCTTTGTTTTCTGTTAAATTGTTACCATTCCTATCATTTATTACATGTAACGATGGTTTGAATTCGTCAGTTAATGCTATGATTTTCTTAATCAAGACTCCATGTTTTTTTCTTGTAACTGGAGATGCTCGATTGTATTGCAAATACTCATTACAAACTGTTTCTTCTGTTTCTTGTCGTCTCTGATAGCACTTCTGATTTTTCTCGTGTAGTTTTTGTAGATGTAGTTACTTGGTCCTTGGCATCAAGGAGGGGTGGTTACACAGCTATCTGATTCCCCTGCCGAAACCTAGCAAAGACCACGCAAAAATTCAGGGATATCGAGTTATAACCATGCAGAATACAATAGACAAGCTGCTGGAGAAGTTAATTGCCAGGAAAATATCAAGCCAGCTAGAGAGGCAAGGTGTTTTCCCACCTACCCTGGGTGGGTACCGTCCAAAAAGAGAAACCTTGACAAATGCAGCAGTTTTTGCCCATGACATCTATGAAGGTTTCCACTCAGGCATTGAAACCTTTGCGGCAGCGATTGATCATGAGGACGCGTACAACAGAGTACCATTGGATTTGTTAATGCCTCAGCTTCTTGAACTCAAAATACGTCCATTCCTCCTTAGTTGGATGGCTGCAGCCCTCTTCCAACGGAAAGTAGTTTTTAGATGTGGCAGTTGGACTTCGGAACCAACAACAATATATCCTGGCCTACCACAGGGATCACCATTATCTCCGGTACTGTTCAACGCCTACACAGTGAGAATCACCTGTGAGCAGATCACTGGACCTGGTAGGACATTGTCATATGCCGATGATGTTTTAGTGTATCGTCAGGTTAAGGATAGAGAGCAGGTTGCTGTGGAACTACAAACCGAACTCAATAGCATACGTACTTGGTGTGATGAAGCTGGGGCAATGGTCAACCCAACAAAGGCAGCAGTGACTTGGTTCTCGTTGAATAATCATATTGTCAACACGCCAACACCAACTGTTAATCTGCCTTCAGAGACTGTGGAAAGAACGCAAATGAATTACCCTGGGATACGTTTTGATCGAAGCCTTGCTTATAATGAGCACATAGACCAGGTGATAACAAAGAGCAAGCGGGGTTTGGCTGCGATGCGGGTGATGGCGGCAGCAAACTGTGAGCAGCGCCATCTATGTCTTCTGTACGAGGGGCTGGTCATGTCTGTTTTTGAGTATGCAATGGCAATCCTGACTCTCGGCCGTAAACAGATAGAAAGTATGGAAAGGATATAGAATGAAGCTATGCGCATTATTCTTGGATGTACAAGATATACAGCATGCAGGGCGATGCGCTACCTTTCTTGATTTTCAAACCATCGAAGACAGAATACAAGTTTGCAGAGCACGCGCCTACCTCAGAGTTAACGCAAACACACACCATCCACTGTATAGTGAAATTATGAAGGTGAAGGGCAGCAGGTTAAAAAAGAGGACGGTCGTGGATGGGTCAAGGCGAGGACATTCTTCAACAGGTGTGTTCACTTGAGGACTTAGAACCTGGCGAGGAGTGGGTACAAGTGCTAACAGATTTCTGCACATCCTTTTCAGTTTGCATCCAACTAGATAGAAAATGCAGACAAGAAAATCCGGCTGCTGTGGAGGCTGAAGTACAAGCGTTGATTTTCGAGAAATCGCTAGAGGGTGATTCTGTCATCTACACAGATGGGTCGGTGTCGTGTCCTCCTTTAAAGTGTCGTCCCTGGAGTGAGGAGATCCGACACCCACATTATAATATTATTTTTTTTTTCCCTCAATATTCTGGAGAATCCACCAGCTTCCGTCCAACACACTCCATCAGCCTATGGACACCTTTTCCTATCACTCTCACACTGTCGTACTATGCCCCCTTCTCATACTTCCCCAACGCAACATACTCAACAACTCTTACTTCTAGAAATTAATACAGATTAATTTATTAAAATAAAAGTGTAACGTGTATGAGACGTGTATGCGAAGAAAATGTGTGACGTGTTCTATAAAGTGTAGAGAATCTGACTCTCAGACATCAGCTCAGTCCGCAGATCACAGCAAAGATAGACCACAGCACGTTACGTCAGAACAAGTACGTCTCACCCGTTGCCGGAACCATCCTGCCGGATACTGCTTTGCTTCTGTAGACCTCTGGTAATCCCATTTCATGAACATGAGAAATAGACACCGGTGGTATGAACAGTTACTTATGGACCGGATTCACTCTACACAATGTCCGTTCCTAATGTTCTCTAACCAACTGCACAAGTTCTTTTCTAGTGTTTACACAGTTAGTAAAGTTAAGTGTTAGTCGACAGATCATCCTCGTTGCACATCGAACCATTCAGTCCGCAAGTGCTAATTACTAATGTTAATTGTTACTGTACTAACACTAGTTACTCTTAACCGGTTCTCGGTTCGTTACCACTGTTTAATGCTGTATGGTGCAACTGTAATCTTCACTATGTTGGGTGAATCAACCTCCCTCTAGCTTTTAATCACGTCTGTAAGCAATCTTTATTGATTGCCGAACTGGTGTTCTTCCGACTGGGATTTTCTTCCTTCCCAAAACTTTATTGAGCTTCCTTGGATCTGGTAGGGAACCTTAAATGGCACCACTGCAGTCCTATCAATCATATCTACATCTGCCATTATAGGCACGTGTAAAATTAAGTCACTAATTAACACACGGTAGATATTATTTCCACTAGGCGCTGCCGTGCCCTGGCACTCTGACTAAAGCATAATTTCAAGTCCTCCCTAGCTGGTCCCAACTAGAGTTTATATGGCAAACTACCAAAGTTGTCCACGTGACTTTATCCTCTTCTCCCCCACACAGGTGTTATTTGGACATATCAACCATTTGCAAGGATCTATTTTTCCGGGCTTAAATCCTGTCAAAGTTGTCAGTAATTGTTAAGATTCTCAAAACAAGCCAGCGAATTTTATGACGACTTCCAACAAACAGTTGCAAATAACCCCGTCAAACTCTTCATGTTCCGGAAACCAAGAATTGACATATGTACTGTTTTCTCCCTACTAAGTACTTCCGTTTTACATCTGCCATTGTGATCTCACGGCTTCCATCTGCATTCAAATGTTGACAACCTTGTCAATCTTCTGTTCCGTGGTGACAATATATGTGATTCTAACTGGTAATGAACTGCCAACTCGGTGTATCCCTTCCTTCTCACTCAACACCAAATGTGTAGATGGGCTGACCCCACTGCTTCCATTTACATTCAAATGTAGACAAACTAATCAAGGCGATGCCAGGACCTGTCACCATCAACACCGACCGTTCCAAATCCGTTATAGATGTACAACGTGCAGCTACAAATATTGTCCTGAGATTTTGACATCCGCGGTGTTTTTCCAGTTAGTAAAATAATGGTGCTGAAAATACACGCCAAGCAAACGTCGGGAATATTTATCTGTTTAACTCATGGCAATCTCGCGACATAGGCCCCCTCTTAAGAGAGTAGTCCATCTCACTCTCCTCCACCATGAGTTAAATCCAGATAATTCATTCCTCTTCTTCAGGAGCTGGGTGTCTTGACAAGAAATCCGCTCCAACATTCTCCTTCCCAGGAATGTACTCTACTGTGAAATTATACGGTTGAAGTAACAACGACCACCGCATCAAACGTGCGTTGAGCTTCTGAGAAGTAGCCAGGAACATCAGGGGCTGATGATCCGACTGAACCCGAAACTTAACTCCATACAAATATGGCTGAAATTTTTGCACTGCCCATACGAGGGACAAGCATTCTCTCTCGACGGTTGAATAATTCCTCTCCGCCTGTAGAAGTTTCTTACTTGCGTATGCCACAGGTTTCAAAACCGAAGCATCGTCTTTTCCTTCCTGTAACAAAGCGGCTCCAATTCCAATCCCACTCGCATCCGTTCTCAACACAAATGGTTTGGAAAGGTCAGGGAGCTGTAATACAGGTTTGCTGACCAAGGCCTCCTTTAACTGACTATAGGCATTCTCACATTCTGGTGTCCAAATGATTTGATCCGGGAATCCCTTTTTCAAGGTTTCGGTCAACGGAGCTCCCAGTTCCGTGAAATGTGGGATAAATTTGTGGTAGAACCCACACAACGAGAGAAAAGATCGCACATCCTTCTTCGTTTTTGGCCTTGGTGCATTTCTGATTTTCTCCAGGTTCTTCTCTTCTGGAACAATGTGTCCTGGAGTGATGGTGTGGCCTAGAAATTCCAGAGTCTGGTAACCAATCATGCACTTGGTTGGACGAGCAGTAAGCCCTGCTTCCTTGAGTCTATTAAACACTCTCTCCAAGGATTGTAAGTGGTCATCCAGGCTGTCACTGGAAATCAGAATATCATCCATAAATGAGATGATGGACGGATCCTGTAACGGATCTAGTAAAGTCCTCATCATGCGTGTAAACACACTAGGTGCATTGCTGAGTCCAAAGGGCATGACCTTGAATTCGTAGTGTCCACTGGGTGTACTGAAAGCTAACAGTGGTCGAATCTCCGGTTTGACTGGTATCTGATAGTACCCCCGACTCAGATCCACCTTTGAAAAGTACCGAGCCTTATGGAGCCTAGCGAATAACTGAGTTGGATTCGGCAAAGGTTCCACCTGAAACTGTGTATGACTGTTCAGCAGTCGGTAATCTATACACAACCTGTGTTCTCCACTTGGTTTGCGTAACAAAACTACCCCCGCATTGTATGGGGATGTGGATGGTGCAATCACGTCATCCTCCAGCAATTTTTTTATTTCCTCCTCCAGGGCCTTTTCTTTAGAGAATGGCACTGGGTAAACCTTTTGGCGAACAGGCTCCTGTGTGGTCAAAGTCATCTCGAACTCCACCAACCTCGTTCGTCCTGGTTTATCAGTCAGTATCTCCTTATGAGACTTGAGAACCTGGGTTATCCTTTCCCTCTCCTGGGAGGTCAGATCAGGGTTCACTTGTACATCCCTATAGGTTTCCTGGTGTACTAAGGGATATTCCCTGCCCTCGCTGGTTCCCACTTCTGTCTCCACTGCAACAGCCATTGCTATGAGGTGAGCTGCCTTGTCTCCGGGTCTCTCTTCGTATTTCCGCAAGAGATTGATATGGAAAATCTTCGACTTTCCCCGGATCCGGATTTGATAGTTGGTTCTGGATATCACCCTTTCCACGGGAAATGGTCCTTGCCAACCCATCTCCAGTTTGTTGTTTCCCGTTGGGAGTAGCAACAAGACTTTATCTCCCACCTCTAGAGATCTTTCTTTAGACCTACGGTTGTAGTAAGCCGCATGTCTTTTCCTGGCCTTTTTCAAGTTTTGATTTGCCAGAGTCCATCCCTTGTGGAGTTTTTCTTTCAGTTCCTCCACGTATTGATAGGATGAGATCACTTCTTCTGACGTCCCCTCTTCAGTCCAACTCCTCAACATGGCTTCCAACGGTCCTTTGATTGGACGACCAAACAGCAACGTAGCGGGTGGTAGTCCTGTTGAGCCATGAGGAACTTCCCGATAGGCAAAGAGTGCTGCTGGGATATATTCATCCCACCTATCAGGTTTTTTCCTGCGCTAATTTCCTGAGCATTGTCATCAACGTGCCGTTGAAACGCTCTACTTGTCCATTGGCTTGAGGGTGGTAAGGGCTGGTATGTATGTGGTTAGAGTGAAACACCCTAAATACCTCCTCCATGAGTTTTCCACAAAACTGAGATCCATTGTCCGTCAGAATTTGATCCGGAAAGCCTAATCTGGTAAAAGCCTCCATCAGTGCGTCCGCCACTCTTTTCGAGTCAATCGTGGTCAACGGTATAGCCTCACCCCACATTGTACAGCAATCCACCATTGTGAGTATATACATGTTCCTCTTCCTAGTCCTGGGAAGTGGACCCACGATATCGATGGCTACCCTCTCGAAAGGAGAGTTCATGATGGGCATCTCACCCAACATCAACCGGTGCTGTCCAGTGTTTCGGTGCCACCCTCTGGCACTCAGGGCATGACTTCACATACCGACGCACATCATCTGTCATTCCCGGCCAATAGTAGTGGCAGGAAATCCGCTGCATGGTGGCGGCAATACCCATGTGTCCACTAAAGGAGATGGTATGCCCCATATGAAGAATCTGGGACCGATGAGCTTTCGGGACGACCAACTGACCGTATAGGTTGTCTCCCCTTCCTGCTCTCCTGTAGAGTATCCTATTCTTCATGTAGTACTGCCCCCGTCCTGGTGGATCAGCACTTTTCTGCAGCTTTTTGTAGCAAGGACGTAAAGTATCATCCTCACTCTGGGCAGTTCGTAGCTCCCCCGGCATTGGGTTAGTCACAATTGCGTCTGCCTCTTCCGTTTTCACCTGAGAGCGAGTCTGCATTGCTCCCATATGAATAGGCTCCCTGTGCATTCCCAGAAAGACATACCGGCAACCTAGGATGACTGGAAAAATGGGATCGGTCAATACAGCGGCCTTGATGGTGCCGGTGACGTACCGTGACCGAATCTCCACATTAGCAATGGGCAACTTCATGACTACAGCACTCTTCTGTGCAGGCTGTATATCCAAGGTTTCACCTGTGAATTGTTCTGGATGTACTAGATCCGCAGAAATCACGGCCTCCCCGTCCAGTCCCTGTGTCGTATAAACACTCCACTTGACGAACCGTTAACCTCTACCAATTCCACTACAGGTGGTTTTTCCTGGTCTGGAGTCTCTTCCTCGGTCTCGACCTGTTCGGTGGGCTCCACCTTAGGTTTTCCTGAGCACACGACGAATTGAGTGTCTCCTGACTTTCCCCTGCAGTCAATAGCATTGTGCGTGTTTTGACTTGCATTCGTTGCACCATTTCCCTGTCCTAGATTTTCTATTGTCGGACTTGAATGAGCTCCTCCTGGTGGCGAGCTTCCTTGTTGACCTTGGCATTTTCCGTGACAACCTCCTTGGAAGTCACTTGACATGCTGCAAAATGAGGTTTCTTAGCCTTCGATTGCAGTCCCTCGTATTGTGAGAGGGTGACTTACAAATTGAACACCACTTCTCCGACCACGGTCGTTTAGGTGTAGAGCTTGAGGTGCTCTTGCTTCCCTCCTTCTTCTTCTCTGAATTATCCTCTGATTTTTGCACATAAGGTTCCCACTTTTGGTTCCTGAGTTTTTGGCTTTCTTCTTGTCATGTTTCTCTTGACTTTTGGTGTTGGTTGAAAGGTTTTCCCCTACCTCCCCATGTACCTCGACGAACCGTTCTGCTAATTTATTCACGAGGTCAATACGTTCCGCTCCTTGTTCTCCCAGGAACGTCCTGAGAGGTTTAGACATTTGCTTCTTCAGCTGGTCGACCACCATGAGCTCTTCCAGACTCTCATAGTCATGTGCGAACCCAGCCAAATCCATCCACTTATGGAGATAAGATTTAAGACGCAAACTGTAGGCGGCAAACAACTCTCCCGGTTCTCGTTCGCTGCTCGAAATTTTTTCCGGTAGGTATGCGATGTAACCTCGAATCGTTTCAGCAGAGCCGTCTTTAACTCATCATAATTGTTCTCATGTCCTGGTGGCAGGCGAGTATAAACCTCGTATCCTGTCCCGCGTAATCCCTGGGATAGCTTAAGATTCCATTTGTTACGCTCCAAGACCCATAGCAACTGACATAGCCTCGAAGCGTTGAAGGTATTGATCAATCTTCTCTTTGTCCTCCTCGTAGACCGCTAAAGGAAACTTCATAGCATGGTACCCATGTCCACCTACTGGTGTTGATCCTGGGATGGAGGAACCTCCAACTGCTCCCTCAGTTTCTCCATTAGATTGACTCTTCAACTCGAGTTCCCTCATCCGGTACTCGTGCTCCCTTTTCTGTGCTTCCTGTTCAGCTTCTAATTTCCTAGCTGCTTGCTCAGCTTCAAATTTCCTAGCTGCTTGCTCAGCTTCCAATTTCCTAGCTGCTTGCTCAGCTTCCAATTTCTTAGCTGCTTGTTCCAACTCCATCCTTCTCAATTCCAGCTCGGCCTTTCGATCATCCCTTTCTGCTTGACGATACTCTCTCTCCACTTCCTGTATGTAATCCGTTAGAGCAGACCCCGCCAATCCCATTTCTTCCCCCCTTTCCTTTAATTCTAACGTGCTAAGTTTAGGGGTGGCCATTATACAGAGAGGTAAGCTAGCAGGTCTAGTACAATATAACTGCAAATTACTATACCGATATATGAACAAGTACTATAAATCTCGATATTACCACACACAGTACATTCACTCAGTGACAAGAGTAGAATCAGGACCACAGACCTATGCAGACGTGTGAAGTGTGAACAGGTAAGATATTAATCCTAACCCCTATCCACATTCACTCTAGCTGGATTCTCCAAAATGATATCTCCCTCTTATAACTAAGGATCCCGTGTCAAAAGACCCCGTTGTCAGAAGATCCCCCTGTCAAACGTTCCTGCGTGCAGGAGATCTCGCTGTCCAAGGATTCCGTTTACGGGAGATCCCGCTGTCCAAGGATCCCGTTTACGAGAGATCTCGTTGTCCAAAGATCACGTTTACGATAGATCCCGCTGTCCAAAGATCACGTTTACGAGAGATCCCACTGTCCAAATATCACGTTTACGAGCCCCCAATAATGTCGTGTCCTCCTTTAAAGTGTCGTCCCTGGAGTGAGGAGATCCGACACCCACATTATAATATTATTTTTTTTTTCCCTCAATATTCTGGAGAATCCCCAGCTTCCGTCCAACACACTCCATCAGCCTATGGACACCTTTTCCTATCACTCTCACACTGTCGTACTATGCCCCCTTCTCATACTTCCCCAACGCAACATACTCAACAACTCTTACTTCTAGAAATTAATACAGATTAATTTATTAAAATAAAAGTGTAACGTGTATGAGACGTGTATGCGAAGAAAATGTGTGACGTGTTCTATAAAGTGTAGAGAATCTGACTCTCAGACATCAGCTCAGTCCGCAGATCACAGCAAAGATAGACCACAGCACGTTACGTCAGAACAAGTACGTCTCACCCGTTGCCGGAACCATCCTGCCGGATACTGCTTTGCTTCTGTAGACCTCTGGTAATCCCATTTCATGAACATGAGAAATAGACACCGGTGGTATGAACAGTTACTTATGGACCGGATTCACTCTACACAATGTCCGTTCCTAATGTTCTCTAACCAACTGCACAAGTTCTTTTCTAGTGTTTACACAGTTAGTAAAGTTAAGTGTTAGTCGACAGATCATCCTCGTTGCACATCGAACCATTCAGTCCGCAAGTGCTAATTACTAATGTTAATTGTTACTGTACTAACCCTAGTTACTCTTAACCGGTTCTCGGTTCGTTACCACTGTTTAATGCTGTATGGTGCAACTGTAATCTTCACTATGTTGGGTGAATCAACCTCCCTCTAGCTTTTAATCACGTCTGTAAGCAATCTTTATTGATTGCCGAACTGGTGTTCTTCCGACTGGGATTTTCTTCCTTCCCAAAACTTTATTGAGCTTCCTTGGATCTGGTAGGGAACCTTAAATGGCACCACTGCAGTCCTATCAATCATATCTACATCTGCCATTATAGGCACGTGTAAAATTAAGTCACTAATTAACACACGGTAGATATTATTTCCACTAGGCGCTGCCGTGCCCTGGCACTCTGACTAAAGCATAATTTCAAGTCCTCCCTAGCTGGTCCCAACTAGAGTTTATATGGCAAACTACCAAAGTTGTCCACGTGACTTTATCCTCTTCTCCCCCACACAGGTGTTATTTGGACATATCAACCATTTGCAAGGATCTATTTTTCCGGGCTTAAATCCTGTCAAAGTTGTCAGTAATTGTTAAGATTCTCAAAACAAGCCAGCGAATTTTATGACGACTTCCAACAAACAGTTGCAAATAACCCCGTCAAACTCTTCATGTTCCGGAAACCAAGAATTGACATATGTACTGTTTTCTCCCTACTAAGTACTTCCGTTTTACATCTGCCATTGTGATCTCACGGCTTCCATCTGCATTCAAATGTTGACAACCTTGTCAATCTTCTGTTCCGTGGTGACAATATATGTGATTCTAACTGGTAATGAACTGCCAACTCGGTGTATCCCTTCCTTCTCACTCAACACCAAATGTGTAGATGGGCTGACCCCACTGCTTCCATTTACATTCAAATGTAGACAAACTAATCAAGGCGATGCCAGGACCTGTCACCATCAACACCGACCGTTCCAAATCCGTTATAGATGTACACGTGCAGCTACAAATATTGTCCTGAGATTTTGACATCCGCGGTGTTTTTCCAGTTAGTAAAATAATGGTGCTGAAAATACACGCCAAGCAAACGTCGGGAATATTTATCTGTTTAACTCATGGCAATCTCGCGACAGTCGGTCGTCCGACATGTGAGAAGCTCATGGGCCTTTACAGCTCGGGCCGGAGGGAGAATTGTGAAGGGGGACTCTGGTGCTTTCACTGAAACCACAAGTAGCCTGACTCATGGAAGTCATGGCAGTAAGTAAAGCAATAACATGGCTCGAGACACAGACATTCACTAGGGCTTGTTTCCTTAGCGACTCAATGAACATGATCAAGAAGATAGAGGTGGGTTGGATCCGAAGAGAATGGTTGCTGTCTCTGGAGCGGTCTCGGCTGGCAAAGATTAGTTTCATCTTCGTGCCAGGGCATGCGGGAGTACATGGAAATGAGCGGGCTGACAAGCTCGCAGGTGAGGCTGCGGTGGAGGGCGGACGCGTCATGGACCAGGCTGACATTCTGAATGCTCTACGAGAAGTAAGACTTTTGCGTGAACCAAGTGATGACTGTGAATCTACATCCATGGCCAGACTGCGAGAACAGCAAATTAAAAGAGGGGTGGCCAAACAAGAACACTGCGCAGGAAGCCAAAGAAGATTGATAAACCAACACAGAACTAGTGTAGTTTGCCGCTATACGCTGCGGGATTTGCTGAGGAGGGGATCAGAGTACTTATGGACTGAATGGTTCGATGTGCAATGAGCATGATCTGTCGACTAACTAACTAACTAACTAACTAAATACCTACCTACCTAACTAACTAACTAACTAACTAACTATCTAACTAAACTAGACTAACCTAAACTTGATCCAATGCCTGCTTGCTTTAATTTTCTTCTTTCTTCTAATAACCTGAGTATTTTCTCAGCCATGTTTGTCTGCTTCTCATATCTTTTCTTAGAATCATGTTTTGCACTGGTGAGATGAGAATATCTTATCGCTTGGCCAGCTCATCAGTTGTAGTCATGCCGTCAACGCCAAAAATGTATTCTGTACGTCACTGTTATATCCACGTTAACTCGGACAGTATTGGTCGTTCCCCTATTATCAGGTTCTTCCATTTTATCTTGACATTTGCCACAAATAGATCATGAACTGGTACAGTCTGCTCCATGCAGTGTCTTTGCGGATGTTATACTTGTCCTCCATATTTTTTGGTATTAAAATGTAATCAGTCCGGTTCCTTTAATTACCATCGGGTGATGTCCAAGTGTAGAGCATTCTTTGATGTTGTTTTAATAAGTTAGTTACATATTCTTCACAGGAATTTGCAGCTGTTTGTGATTATTTGGTCAAGTTTACGTTCAGTAATTTGACATCGCTATCTGAACGACCGGCACTCATATCTATTGTATGGGAAACCAACGCAAAGAGGTCTTCTCCAAATTGCCCGCAGCTGAACTTCGAATGCGGTATGCGGGATTGCGAAATGCATTCGTAACTCCTTCGCAGAGCCGGCTGTTTAATAGGGTACCTGTAATTGAAAGGCTGTTTTCAATGCAACATTCCATTAGTTTCCCTTCTCTCTCATTTATATATCCTGTAATTGAAAGGCTGTTTTCAATGCAACATTCCATTAGTTTCTGTCAGGATCTTGCGATAGGCAAGAACTCAGGCTCGTATCTGCTGGCAAGTGTGATACTAAATACAGTCACTAAATAACTCAACGTGACTGCAACAACACTTCAAACACTTTATTCTCGCAGCTCACTCTTCACAATCAATGCATGCATCGCGCAATCACAATTCGCGATGCCATGATACAATCAATGCATACAATCAATAAATACATAAATGCAATACACTTACAACTTCACAACCCAGGCGCACAGTCTCCTAACCTCATACAGGCTTGTTATCGATTCGCGCTCAAACACACAATTCATCACAAGCACCATTCACACCGTCTGTCCACTACAACGTTTCCTAGCCGTCTGGCTGGACGCTCAGAATTCTCGCCAGTCGGAGTTGTGTCCCTCTGCGTGAACTTCATGGTTCACGCCTGTACCGACTGACCCACAACATGGCTAGCGTCGCTCAGAGTTGAGCCTGGCCGTGCTTGCCTGGCGCCGTCGGAGACGACGCGTTGTAACTAGAGTGGTTAACGTCGCTCAGAGTTGAGCCTGGCTGTACTTGCCTGGCGCCGTCGAAGACGACGCGTTGTAATTATAGGGGAGCTCTGACAGTTTCCCTTCTCTCTCATTTATATCTCCTGTAATTGAAAGGCTGTTTTCAATGCAACATTCCATTAGTTTCCCTTCTCTCTCTTTTATATCTTCTGTACCAAATGAATCTCGTATCTTTTCTTTTTCTTCCGGTCTTTCAATTTGAAATTTCACGTTGAAATTCCCCCATGATTATCATGCCTCCGTTTGCATCTTTTCTAATATCTCGTGTAGAGTGATGTAAAATTCTCACATTTCATCCTCCTATGCTGCAGTTGCTTGTGCATATTTAATTGTGGTGTTGCTTTTCTTTGTCTTTATTCTGATGGTAAGATGTCAATCCTTGACTGGGTTATATCCAGTCCCACACTTTCCGCCTTGTCATCTTCTGAATATATGATAGTGTCAACTATTTGTGTCACAACGTTTCCGTGTCCCGCAGAACTGTGTTCCGAATTTCCCAGGATATCGATTTCATGCATGGATAATCTCTGCTGACCGTGATGAGTTTGCCCTGATAAAAAAAAAAAATATGCCATGTTCCCATTCTCAGTTTCTTCTTTAGCTAAGACAGAGATTTCAACGGTTGTGCCAAGAAACAAGCAGCCACATAAACGTGCTTTCAAAGTTGAATGTTAGCAATTCCACGGACTGTTAAGCACACCAGTCTCCAGCAAATTCAATCATTTGATGAACCATATCAATGCAAAACAATGGTCATCTGTTCACTTGATGCAACGAGGGGTCGGGAGAACATTGAAATTAATGAGAAAATTCAAGTTGTTAGACACTGAAGTCGATAGTAAATGGTGGATAGCTTGGCAGAGTGGTTCTTGATAATTTTTTTTTTTTTTTTATGTTTTGCATATCCTTTACAGGACATCGCTGTCAACATCAACATCTTTCATCTGATTGTTGATTTCTTGGCAAGATTACGCTCAGTAGTTTGCCATTGCTTTCTGAGCGACCAGCTCCATACTCTCATAAGTCACTGGCGCGACTCGAAGCGCTTCCAATTCTCGTGCGCCAACGTCAACCACTAGAGTATTCGGGGTTACGGAGAAAGCTGCTAAACCCTCGACCAGGGAGACCGGCGGTTCTTGATATAACTGCGAGAAATCGACACATCACATTTGGCCTGTTAAAGCCTTAAAGCAGAAGAACCTTCGCCACCCCCCGTGAAAAATTAATAAAGCGATCTATCAGTCCTTTGTATGTTGTCGGCCCACCTGGATCGTGAAGACGACACCTGAGGGAGTTTTCATCACTGCGTAAATAGTTGATTTTTGGGCACCTTGGCCTATGTAAAACCTTAAGTTTGAAATGAATAATTTAATAGTTAATTTTTCCTAAATTCCAGCGCCGCGGCTCGCAAACAATGTTTGTCTGGTGGACACAGCGTGGTTGAATACCACAGTCAGTTGGGATTGTAGGGACAAGTATAAATACATATTTATGGAATAAGCTTTTATACAGATTGATGCAGTGTTCCTGGAGCTTTATGTAAACAAGCGTGTAACAGATTAATACATAGAGAAATTAGCAATCAAGCTTGATGACATGAAGTGTTTTTTTTTTTTTTTTGCATATCTTTTACATGGCATTGCAGTCAACACCAGCATTTTTCAGCTGCTGTTGATGTCTTGGCAAGTTTTATGTTCAGTAGTTTGTCGTTGCTTTCTTAACGACCGGCTCACATACCGCCATAAGTAACCAGTACGATGCGATCCGCTGCCGAATCTCGCGTAGCTGTTTCGTACGTGAGTATCCAGGATTATAAATAACACCCTTAACGCCCTTCGCCAGGGAGACCGGCACAGGAAGTGTAGAGATAATAAATGATCCAATATGTTTCTGATATTGAAATCAACTAGTCAATGTGATTAAATGGTTTTGTACTTTCCCCTAGGTGAATATACCAAGGTAGCAGAAATGCAGATATGTATAAACTATATTTTTTTTTTCGCATATCCTTTACAGGACATCGCTGTCAACATCAGCATCTTTCAGCTGATTGTTGATTTATTGGCAAGATTACGTTCAGTAGTTTGCCATTGCTTTCTGAGCGACCGGCTCAAATACCTCGTAAGTTACCGACGCGGAGATAACCGCTAGGAGCAAACACGGGAGGGAGCTTCTGATCATAAGAAGCGGTTCCCCCTTCCCGGAATGTTTCGGCCCGTTTATCCTCTTGACATTCTCTAGGGACGGGCCCGTCCGGATTATGACTCCAGGCGTCTTTCCCCTGCCGTGCGAGACGTTCGGTCGATTGCGTTGTCCTTGTTGTTGTGCTTGTCCCTTAGCTATGAACATGTCCACTCTCAAGCCTCCCCTCCCTCAGTGAAGAGAGCCTGTGCAGCCGGTGGTTTCTCACACTACCTTAGCACCTGTGGTAGTGAAGAGCCAGATTCCTCCACAGCAACGGCTTCTATCGCCTCCATTCGTTTCCGTTGCCATGTTCATTCTTCATGACCCGTTCATAGCGCCGCACTCTACTAGGAAGCCGGTTCTTCCTTTTGGTTTCTCGACCCACCTCTTGGTCTCTGCAGCTGAGTGCGACTTACGGACGACAACTACCGCCCTGGTATGGAGGTTGGACTTCGGCCGACATTTGCATGATTTGATGACTGCTGCCATGCGGCAATGTCATAAATTATTAACTGTTCCAAAAAGTCAAATCATGTCAGGCCACATGGTGTCATACCAATCATGCTCGCACAAGATTGAATGTTGTGTAATTGATTGCTGAATAATGAATACCCCTAAGTGATAGTGAGTGAGGAAATGCATCACATATATACTATCTATAGTATGTATGCAACAGGGGGGTATTTTATATGATTCCTCTGTTGCAATAAGGTGTTAGTCGTTAAATGGACATTTGCATATTGTAACAGGAGAGAAGCCGTCTCCCTGGCGAAGAATTAGCGAGATTCTCCGTAATCACGTACATTCTCGTGAGTAACGTAACTGCGCCGGTCTCTCTGGCCGAGGGGTTACACCACTTTCTCCGTAATCCCGTTTATCACGCAGAGTCTCGTAGCGGGCGAGAACTGGGAGCGGTTCGTCCCCCGCTGGTGACTTGCGGGATAACTGAGCCGGCCGCTCAGAAAGCAATGGCAAACAACTGAGCGTAATCTTGCCAAGAAATCAACAGACAGCTGAAAGATGCTGCTGTTGACAGCGATGTCCTGTAAAAGGATATGCGAATTTTTAAAAAAAAAAAACGTAACTGTGCGAGATTCGGTAGCGGATCGCGCTGCGTTGGTTACTTACTGGGGTTTGGGAGATGCGGTTATTGCCCCATAAATGTTTATATTTTGTTATCCCGTCCCCTTGTTTTGTCACAAAATCGGATCCGCCATTGACCTATTTTCTGGTACATCCAAGCAAACTGGCGCGATGCGAACCAGGTACGTGATGTGATCGAACCCCATACATGCAGAGAGACCCTCATAGTAGCTGCTTCGATGAGGAGACCGGAGTCAATATGACAGATTGGAAAATGATTTATTCCATCACTCGAGGTACCTCGAGTATCCAGAGTTGGATGCATGAATAATATTTTATTTTTTATTTTCTATTACACAAATTTTAATCACACATTTATCAACACATACAAGAGTTCAGATACCTCTAACATGCATATTTTCTAACCCCATATAGATGTTACATTTTTCTGTCTTTTCAATTATTGATTTGGCTAATGTACACATTTTCCACTAGTGAAAGTTGCACACTGTGCGCAAGTAAACTCTTAACCCTTACAGCACACAGAAACAGATGATTACCTTCATATGTTCCCTATAAATACCTATCAAAATTAAAACAGAATGAAGCATATTTATCATCAGCAAGTGCCTTGCCAACTGGCGTGAGCAATCATGCTGCTCCATATCCTGTGATCGCCAACAGGATGTATCAGTTTGTGTGCTAATGCCTTTGAAAAACAAATCTATATGGTCAACTTGTGTATACTTCATCAAGAAAGGAAAGGGCAGTAGGTTGATAAGCTCTGAGCATTTATGGTATGATGTGCAGTGAGGACAATCTGTCAGCTAACTAACTTGAATTGTTTGCTGTAACATTCCCCTGCTGAAACAATGTATTTTACAAAAGTACTCAAAGTAGTTCCTGAGAACAATCTGAGTTCTGTTGGAGATATGTTTTATTATATACTTCCAGTTTTAATTTTCAATACAAATTTAAATGAAAACTTAAATGAAAATGCACAAAATGCTATATGTAAGCTATTGTCTTAAAGATCACATAATCACGACTCAAAATCATGACTCAAAATTAACACACGAAATGAAATCATAGAAACAATAAAGGGGTGGAATAATGTGAGGTGAGCTTGACTGTCAAGTTAGCTGCAGCCACAAAGCTTATGAGACATTAACAATCATTTATGTTAAACGAAATAAATGAATATTAAGCTGGTAATATAGTAACAACAAAGATATCTGAAATGAAATTACTGTTCTATGTCACTGAAACATGACAGCAAGAAATATACAGATAAGTCTTATCTGCTTGATTTGGAGTTTCATATTTAAGGATCAAATACAAGAGCCACATGAGCACAGTGGCTAGCAAGCTTGGTTGTGGACTCAGTGGTCAGGTGTTGGAATTCCCATCAAAGCTGGACTCCCAGGGTAACCCAGTGGTCAGGAGTTGGAATTCCCATCACAGCTGGACTCCCAGGGTAACCTAGTGGTCAGGAGTTTGAATTCCCATCACAGCTGGACTCCCAGGGTAACCCAGTGGTCAGGAGTTTGAATTCCCATCACAGCTGGACTCCCAGGGTAACCTAGTGGTCAGGAGTTTGAATTCCCATCACAGCTAGACTCCCAGGGTAACCTAGTGGTCAGGTGATTGAATTCCCATCAAAGATGCACTCCCAGACTGACCCAGTGGTCAGGTGTTGGAATTCCCATCACAGCTGGACTCCCAGGTTAACCCAGCCTAAATGGACACCAGGACAAGGTCTTTGAGGTGGCTGGAGTGATACTGACAACGTGACCCATCTGGTGCCGACTGCTCTATAAAATTAGGACTAGTACCACAAACTCAATGCTTCCGTAAGTGGAAATGCATCCTTTAGTTTTGACTTTAATATGATATGCCATATAGTTTTAGGTGCCAGCTTTGAGCGCTAATACATTTCTGGGACATTCAGCCATACTTTTAGTCTCCAGACATTACACTCAGGCAGACAGAATATATTATCTTTTAAACAGACTTCTTCACACAACTTCAGATGTTAACCTGAATCTATTTAAATCTTCTTTGCACAGCTTCAGATGTCAATCTGAATCTATTTAAATCTTCAAACACCTTCAGATGTCAACCTGAATCTAAAGTAAGCAGCTGATGTGTCTCCACACTGAAGAGGTATAGGATCATGCGTGCTCTAATGACCCCAATGGTTGTGCTGACAAGAGCACAGCTACTATGAGGGTCTCCCATGCCAGGCAGCTCAAGGGAAAGGAACCAGGGAAGAGAAGAGAGACAAACTTGGGACAGTTAAACGCTAGAGAAACCAAACCTGAAAAAATGCTTATTGAAGTTTTGACCTACAGAGCCCCAGGCTTGATGAAACAGTGCAAAACAGTTCACTTCATGATGTCACTTTCACATCTGAGGCTTTAAGGTCCAGCATATATATTTAACCTTTTGCTAGTTTTTACTATACTGTGATAAGAAAGCCAATGTGAGATCAATAGCTGGTTCAACCAACCAATCGGCACATGGTGGGTTAAGTGGTCAGATGATTGCTGGTTTTCACTTCCCAAGACAATGTGACATACAGGGAGAGAACACAAACAATGTGACATACAGAGAGAGAACACAAACAATGTGACATACAGGGAGAGAACACAAACAATGTGACATACAGGGAGAGAACACAAACAATGTGACATACAGAGAGAGAACACAAACAATGTGACATACAGGGAGAGAACACAAACAGTGTGACATACAGGGAGAGAACACAAACAGTGTGACATACAGGGAGTGATCACACATAATGTGACATACAGGGAGAGAACACAAACAATGTGACATACAGAGAGAGATCACAAATAATGTGACATACAGGGAGAGATCACAAATAATGTGACACAGGGAGAGATCACAAATAATGTGACATACAGGGAGAGATCACAAATAATGTGACATACAGGGAGAGATCACAAATAATGTGACATACAGGGAGAGATCACATAACAATGTGACATACAGAGAGAGAACACAAACAATGTGACATACAGGGAGAGAACACAAACAGTGTGACATACAGGGAGTGATCACACATAATGTGACATACAGGGAGAGATCACATAACAATGTGACATACAGGGAGACAACATAAAAATGTGACATACAGGGAGAGAACACAAACAGTGTGACATACAGGTAGATATGTGACATATAGGGAGAGATCACAAATAATGTGACAGACTAGTAGAGATCACAAGCAATTTGACATAAAAATAGATATCAGAATGTCACAGAAAGATATAAACAATTTGACAAAATAAAATAGAGACCAGAATGTGAGAAAAACAGAGATTGGAATTTGACAATGATAAAAATAATCACAATCAATTACACATTTTTATTCATATCTTGTGAAGATCTTCGCCCTCATAAGTATTTCAAAATGTCTATCATAAACCAGATGTCTTGTCTCTGCTGCTGTCATGTGTAAATGTCTCTTATCACAAGCCAGATGTCATGACTCTGTTGCTGGCATGTGTGAATGTCTCCCTATCATAAGCCAGATATCCGGCCTCTGTTGCTGTCATGTGTAAATGTCTAGCATAACCAAATTGTCCTGCCTCTGCTGCTGTCATGTGTAAATGTCTATCATAACCCAATTGTCCTGCCTCTGGTGCTGTCATGTGTAAATGTCTCTCTATCAAAAGTCAGATGACGGCCTCTGTTTCTGTCATATATAAATGTCTCTCTATCATAAGCCAGATATCCTGCCTCTGTTGCTGTCATGTGTAAATGTCTCTCTATCATAACCCAATTGTCCTGTGTCTGCTGCTGTCATGTGTAAATGATCTATCATAAGCCAGATGTCCTGCCTCTGTTGCTGTCATGTGTAAATGTTGCTCTATCATAAGCCAGATGTCCTGCATCTGTCGCTGTCATGTGTAAATGTATAATACTATACAGCTGTAAAGTATTTGTATTTAATATGAGTTCATAAAAACTAGCTATTTATGACCATGAATATTTTTTGTTTAATGAAATCAGTTACAATCATAATAGAGTTATTTACAGCTGGCCAACAACAAAGTGTGAAAATAGGTCACAGGGTATGTAAAAAAAAACAGTATGGGAAACAGGAATATGGCCAAGGGAATGGATGAGAACAATATACACCCCAAAACCAAAATGTAAAATTATGCACCAATTACTGAACTGCTGCCTGGGTAAGTGACAAGTAAAGATAGTCCCATAGCAGATAATGCTTGATGGAGAGATGGAGAGAGAGAGAGAGAGAGAGAGAGAGAGAGAGAGAGAGAGAGAGAGAGAGAGAGGGGGGAGAGAGAGAGAGAGAGAGAGAGAGAGAGAGAGAGAGAGAGAGGATATGGAGGGGGGGGGGGGGGGGGGGGGGGGGGGGGGGGGGGGGAGGGGGGGGGGGCTGGGATGTGTGGTTAAGTCTTCACATATTCTAGGCCATGACTTACGAGGTGGATTGGCAGTTACGTCCCTTATCACCGTTGCTTCTCAGAAAATTGTCGGGTACCTGTTTTTAATAAGGCTGGGTTTACCCCACAGCAAACCAAAGGCAGCTGTGAGAATATGTGGTGATACAACAGATAGGTTTGATACAGAGCAGGGAGTGATGCATTTTGTCTCCTCATCTTCGCCCTCATCAGAGGCAGGAATACATTGTGATGAATGTTAAAGAAAGATTAACCCTTTGACCCCTGCCTGTACCCAAGGATAAATACTCTGTACCCTGGGGTTCCCGGGTCATTACCCAGTTTTTGGCATACTAATAAATTTCAATATTTCAACCTGAAAAAGACATTATTTCTGGGGAAAAAAATCATTGGTGAACAACAAGAAACATAGGAAATGTTTCTAAGTGAGAGGAAAAAAAATTTCTAAGTGATAAAAAAATATCATATTTATGCAATTTTGGGGAAAAGTGTAAATTCACTCCCAAAAAAAAATGCCGGGACCTCTAGCACTCGAAGCAGACACCATATCTCATGACCACTCAGCCCCCCCCCCCCCTATCTTTCTAACAGTGTCCGTAATATATATATATTGTATTGTTTGTACCCTTTCCTTCCACAAATCCATACTTTTCTTCACCAATTTCCATTTTCACAGCTTATTTTGGTCAAAAAATCCTGTCAACTATCGAAAACTTTTTGAATATTCGGCAGAAGAGTGACCTCACACATGTTAGCCATGTCTAGATGTAAGCTGGATGCTTATTGGTCAGCTAGTTGCCGATTAACAGTGAGAAATAAACAGAAAACACGTGGAAGCCGGTATACTGGATCGTAAGGTCTCTGATACACAGTACATCAAGCCGGTATACCGGGGCATTGGGTTCAAAGGGTTAACCAGAAACAATATTATAATCAGAGGAATAGAAGCAGCTGAAATTCGAAATTCAGATGAATCAATACGATTAATAACACAAATGGGAGTTGAGAAACTGTGCCAGCACAAGAACAAGGTAAAAATATACTATATTTTTCAATTCACCAAAAATTAAGGAAACTATGTCAAGAGCAAAGTAAAAAATATGTATATTTCAATGCAACAAACATGAAGAGAAACTGTCAAGAGCAAAGTAAAAATAAAATATACATTTCAATGCAACAAAAATCAAAATAATGACAACCAATAAAATAAATATGGGAGCATATTTATCAATGGAGAGAAATTATAGGTGAGCAGTTTTGAATATCTGGATTTCACTACCAACAACAGATGATGAAATGTGATGACATATTAAGAGAAGATGAAACATTTTTCTGCAAAAAATGGAGCTATTACAACCTTTATGAAGCAGAGTATTTAGAGCTTGCATATTTTCTGTGGCATCGCATGAGTATGAAACCTGGGATTTTAACCAATCAGCTGAAAGCTCATATGCATCTTTGAATATACTTGTTACAGAAGAATATTATAATTTCATTGGACGAGAAAGAAGAAAAACAGATCTAGCCAACAAGAACTCAAGACTGGAACAAGGCAAGAGGATTGATCTAGCAGCACCAGGTTATCCCCCCTCCCCAATGTCACTGACCCCAGGAGAACATGAACCCCATAGCTCTGGCAACGGCTCCAGGAAAGCATGAACCCCATAGCTCTGGCAATGACCCTAGGGGAACAAGAAACCCATAGCTCTGGCAGTGACCCTAGGGGAACAAGAACCCCATAGCTCTGGCAATGACCCTAGGGGAACATGAACCCCATAGCTCTGGCAATGACCCCAGAGGAGCAATAACTCCATAGCTCTAGCAATGACCCCAGGGGAGCATGAACCCCATAGCTCTGGCAATGACCCCAGGGGAGCAATAAATCCATAGCTCTAGCAATGACCCCATGAGTCTCTGGCAATGCAATGACCCCAGGGGAGCATTAACTCCATAGCTCTGGCCATGACCTCAGGGGAGCATTAACCCTATACTCCTGGCAATGACCCCAGAAGTCTATGCAAATTGTGCACTCAAAAACCAAATGATAGCATCTGAAAATGAAGCCACAACTTTCTGAGCATGAGGCAGATACTTTGCCATGGAGACCTCCTGTCAAAGAAGGCCGATTACTCTAGTTTACAACCAAAATGTACCGGATATGAAAATATCTGATCTTAACTAAATTTGGTATGCTGAAAACTAAAATGACATTTAAAAATGTTGACTGGCTCTAGTTTTTATGATATATGCTACTAGTTTATTTACTTAAGGTAAATGTATACATATGTGATGTAATTGGTGAGGGCAATTGCATAATTTTGTTCCTAATGACCAATAAAATGTTAACTAGAATTGATGATGCAATACTACCTATGATTACATGACCTTTGTTTGTCCTTATCACAAGTATTGTAGTTAGAAATTCCCAGGATGTGTGAACAGCGCTAATAATTTATGTTATATATGTGGTGAGGTAGCATTTCTATAACAAAAACAAAATATAACTAAAGTGATTAAGAAGTTTGTATTTTGTCTGCAGAATAGTAGATCAAGATAAGAGCTGGGCACCACGCATATACTGCAAAACAAGTGCAGAACATCTTAAACTGTGGTTGACTGGCAAAAGGCAAGCTGTCTTTTGCAGTCCCAATGATTTGGAGAGAGTCCACTGATCATCTCAACAACTGTTACTTTTGCATGGTCCCTCCAATTGGGAAAGGCATATCAAAGAAGAATAAATGGACTCTGGAATACCCAAACATCACCTCTGCAATATGTCCGGTACCACATGCCCATGACCTACCAGTTCCCAAAGTTCCAGAAACATTTTCAGCTGCTTCCACTGATGAAGAAAGGGACACTGGTGGGCCTGAGCCATCAACCTAAAGCCAACCAGAATTTCAGTACACTACATCCCCTAAACCGCACTTAATAAACCAAAGTGAACTGAATGATCTCGTAAGAGATCTGAATTTACCGAAAAACAAGGTGGAGCCTTTGGGTTCCAGATTTCAACAGTGGAATCTACTGGCAGAAGATGTTAAAGTTTCTGTGAATAGGAACAGCCAGAAGTTGCTTATTACATTCTTTTTCACAGAAAGTGACCTTTCAGGAAGCTATGACATTTCTGGTTTAATGGCAGTTCTCAAAATCAATTACAAACTGGAAGAGTGGAGGCTTTTCATTGATTCATCCAAGACAAGTCTTAAAGCAGTTTTGTTGAATAATGGTAATGTGTTACCATCAATTCCAGTTAGTCATGCAGTTCATTTGAAAGAAACTTATGAAAACATTAAGCAGCTTTTGAAGTGTATAAACTACGATCGTCATCATTGGTCACTTTGCTGTGACTTAAAAGTGGTCGCTATTTTGCTTGAATTACAGGGTGGATACACCAAGTACTGCTGCTTTCTTTGTGAGTAGGATAGCTGTGCACAAACCGACCATTACATCAGAAGGCATTGGTCAATCAGGCCTGGCAGTAAGAACAAATGTGCCTTTTTAAAACATGATATGTGAACTTTAAATAATTTTGCTACTTTTTTCTATCATTTTATGTTGAAATACCAATTATTTGAGTGTGTAACCACAATTTTTATGATGCTAAAGTAGAAAGGCTAACTATTCTCCCTGAGTAATTAAACAAGCATACATTATTTGTATTACTGCAATGTAAATTTACCATTAAAAAAAATACAAGGCCAATTAGAGAATTTCAAAATGATATTTGAAATCAGCATGTCAAAATCAATCAGAAATGGTGTATTTAAATTCTGATACAAACAACTTTTGAAAATTTGTTGACTACAAACACAATTAAAGAAAACCAAATATTTTGAGCATGAAAAATGACATGTCTGGAAAAGATCATTATGGCAGTAGGCATACCAGGGAAGCAGAGAACAGGAAGACAACATAATTTACATATGACAACAACAAAGGCGGGAAATCTGATTTATGACAGAGACATTTGAAAATACTTATGAGAGGAACAGTTCTGCAGGGGAAAAGCAACTGGATGCTGATGATGAAATCTATTTACTCGACCTTGCACTTGTACTAATTATTTACACATATATTTATATGAAATTTCAATACTAACATAAAGCCTAATACCATCACAGTCATTCATGGCTGAAATTACAATGCATAATTTCCCAATTATCTCAAATTACAAAAACATATTGCTTAGAAAATATAGAACACTGATTATTCAGTGCAGTAATGAAACAAAAGAAAGTATTAAGAGAAACTAACACATGCAATAAAATACAGTGACACAAGCTGAATAAATATGTTTGACAACACAATAGGCTATGAATGCTTATTCTCATTGTCAAAGCTCAAATATCATTAGAAGGTATTTGTAGTGAAGATACATTGTAACATTTAGTTAATATGGTATGAACATATCTCATGGAACATTAGGACGTTAAACTGACGACGAAAAATTAGAGAACATAAAACAAGAAATTGACAACTGGCAAGATTGAAGGGAACAGACCAAGAGGAAGACCGAGAGGAAAATATCTGGATGGCTTGGCCACATGGCATGGACGAGACAGGAACACTGAGCTGATCCACGACGCTGGTGATCGAGTGAAATGGCGAGTCATGACCGCCCACGCTTTCCGGCATGGCACATGATTGATTGATATCACAGCAGTGTCAAAAGTTCACTATGGCATTCTCATCATTGGTTTGTATTGGTAACTTTTCTCTCTTCACTTTATTAGACACATTGATAGCGGTGTCTTTTCTCTCTTTCCTCTATCTCATTTTCATTAGTAGTGGTATCTTTTCTATGTAAACTTAATTACATTTGCATTGGTAGTGGTGTCTTTTTTCTCTTCCCCCTATCACATTCTCATTAACAAGTGGCATTTTTTCTCTCTTCACTCTATCACATTCTCATTGGTACTCACATTTCTCTCTTCACTGTAGCCACATTCTCATTGGTAGTGGTGTCTTTTTTCTCTTCACTTTATTACATGTTAGTGGTATCTTTTCTCTCTTGATCAGGGCGGGATGGTTGGCGAGTGGGTGGGTGGAGGATGTGTGGGAGGGTGAGTGTGTGTAGGTTGGGGGTGGGAGGGGATGTGTGTGTGTGTGGGTGTGAGATGTGTGGGTGGGGGGGATTGTGTGGTGGGTGATATGTGTGCAAGCGGGGGATGTGTGGGTGGGTTCGGGTTTTGTGTGAGGGTAAGTGCAGGATATGTTGAGTTGGCGGGAATATGTGTGTGTGTGGGTGTTGGAAATGTGGTTGGCTGAGTGTTTAGGGGTGTGGGTGGGTGGTGGAGGATATGTGGGTGGGTGAGTGTTGGTAGGTTATGGGATGGGTCGAGGATGTGTGCGTGTGGGTGGGGAGATGTGTGAAGGTGGGGGATGTGTGGGTGGGTATGGAAGTATGGGTTGCATGCATGTGGGCCTTGGTGTGTGGGTGGGTGGGGGATGTGTGCTGGGTGGGAGATGTGTGTGTGTGTGGGTAGGGAGATGATGTATGTGGGGGTGTGTTTGGGATGTGTTGGTTGGGGGATGGGTGGATGGATGGGGCCATGTATGTGCCTGTGGGTATGTGTGTGGTTGGGTGGTGGATGTGTGTGTGGGGGACACGCGGATGGATAGGAGATGGGTGGGTGGGTGGGGGATTTGTCTCATAACATGGTAACATGCATTGTTTATGCTTACAATATTCATTTGACAATGTTTTTTTTCCAATGTGAATGTACTATGCACTGATGAATGAAAGATGAGTGATTGGAATGGCCGAATGTAAGACGGGCCTGCGTGCCCAATTTGTTACCCTTCGAAAATAAAGTTTGTTCGCTCGTTCGTTCTTCACTTTATTACATTCTGGTAGTGTTATTTTTTCTCTCTTCTGTTGTTTTATACTCTCATTGACAGTGATGTCCTTTCTACCGTCACTTTATTACATTCCCATTGGTTGTGGCGTCATTTCTCTAATTATCTTATTTATATGACGGAAAACAACATTTAACCTTTTATACAGTATGCTTATCATCATCAGAGTTAGTTGAGAGAATGGTGTTTAAGACATTTGATCATGCCCCACTCTTGTCCACTGTTCTTAGCAATCATGTTCTGCTCAACTAAATCTAAACCACAATGTGCTTGCACGCCTGTGTGATCTAGTTACTTGTTTCATACTATATGCTATCACTTCTCAATGTCATAACTGTTGATATCAGTAATGACATGCTCAAGTGTCCTTATCCTTCCAATGTTTTCTTCTATGGCATGGCTTTCAGCACCAACTGTTCTCAGGTGGTTTTCTTGAAACCAAATGTCCAGTAATAACTGATTTCATATTATCTTCAGTTTAAACAATAGTGTTCAATCAATTCAATTATATATTTCTGTGGTGCGACTGTCATTTGATATGTGTGCCTATAAACCTACATTCTTGATCTTGCCATGAATTAAATCCATTTATAAAAATCGCAGATCTGTAGGTATTATGATATTTTGAACTTGGTTTGTCAATTTAACTACAGCTGTATCATTTCCTGCAGTTCTGACTACACAGATATATCAATCATTTCCTGCAGTTCTAACTACACAGCTGTATCAATCATTCCCTGCAGTTCTGACAACACAGCTCTATCAATCACTTCCTGCAGTCTTGACTTCACAAATGTATCAATCACTTCCTGCAGTTTTGAATACACAGCTGCATCAATCATTTCCCACAGTTCTGACTAACAGCTGTATCAATTCAATCATTTCCTGCAGTTCTGACTATACAGCCTTTTTCAATCACTTCCTGCAGTTTTGAATATACAGCTGTAATCAATCACTTCCTGCAGTTTTGACTACACAGCTGTATCAAATACTTCCTGCAATTTGACTACACAGCTGTATCAAATACTTCCTGCAGTTTTGACTACACAGCTGTATCAATCAGTTCTGATGTCACTGTATTCATAAAGTATTTCCTCCAGTTTTGATATTTTGCTACCAAGATATTGGCAATAATGTTTGTTCTGCCTTTATTTAACTATTAAATCATCCTTTGTAATGTTTTCTTTTTTGTTTCTGAGCTATTACATCTCATTGGTAGTAATGTATCTTTCTTAACTATTACATTCACGCTGGAAGTAATGCATTTTTGTAATTTAAATTAACTCATATACTCACTGGTAGTAATGTTTCTTTCTCTCTTACTATAAAATTCACAATGGTGGTGATGATTTTTCACCCTTCACTTACATCCTATACCAAGAAGCGCACCGAATCTAGGTGGCTATTCAACATGCATACCAATCAGTTGTCATTGTGAATACAGTTTATATTTAAATAGAGCATATGAAAGAAATCTGGCAAAATATTTATGTTTACAAGGTGTGTATATGTGGCCTCTGTGATTCTTTGATCTTATTGCTATTGACTGACTGGCCAGCTGCTGTGTCTCTCTGGGACTGAATGAATTCAATAATGCATTCTCATTGGGAGTGGTGTCTTTCTTTCTTGACTTTATCACAATCTCATTCGTTGGCAGTGGTATATTTTCATGTTATCACACTGATTGGTAGCAGTGTCTTTTCTCTCTTCACTTTATCACAATCTCACAAGTTGGTAGTGGTGTCTTTTCTCTCTTCAACTTTATCACATTCTCAACTTCTGTAGCACAGGGCTGGCAGACCAGCATCTAGTCACCACGCAACCACGGGGCTGGCAGACCAGCATCTAGCCACCATGCAACCACAGGGATGGCAGACCAGCATCTAGCCACCATGCAACCACAGGGATGGCAGACCAGCATCTAGCCACCATGCAACCACAGGGCTGGCAGGCCAGTATCTAGCTACCATGCAACCACAGGGCTGGCAGACCAGCATCTAGCCACCATGCAACCACAGGGATGGCAGGCCAGTATCTAGCTACCATGCAACCACAGGGCTGGCAGACCAGCATCTAGCCACCATGCAACCACAGGGATGGCAGACCAGCATCTAGCCACCATACAACCACGGGGCTGGCAGACCAGAATCTAGCCACCATACAACCACGGGGCTGGCAGACCAGAATCTAGCCATCATGCAATCACGGGGCTGGCAGGCCAGCATCTAGCCACCATGCAACCACAGGGATGGCAGACCAGCATCTAGCCACCATGCAACCACAGGGCTGGTAGGCCAGTATCTAGCCACCATGGAGCTGGCAGACCAGCATCTAGCCACCATACAACCACGGGGCTGGCAGGCCAGCATCTAGCCACCATGCAACCACGGGGCTGGCAGACCAGTATCTAGCCACCATGCAACCATGGGGCTGGCAGACCAGTATCTAGCCACCTTACAACCACGGCTGCCCCTTATGTTAATTGTTCATGTCAAACAAGCAGAATCAGATGTGTTCAATGATGGACTGACATTGATCATGTATGAAGAGATGTTTCAAACTACGGGCTCAATGACAGCATGGAAAGAGACATGATAAACTACCGGAACATTCTGACAATATTTAAAAATGTTTTATTTATCTACTGACCCATCTTGACACTACAGGAGGAAAATTATTAAATACTGGCTCACACAAATAGCAGTGAAGATATACAGATACATTTTATATTAACCTGGATAATTCCTAGAAAAAGTGCAAGATTTTATAAATAAATATAATGGGAGACTAATGCCAAAGTCAGAACCCAGAAGATGGATGCACACTTGATAATTATGGACAAGGGGAGAGTAATGAAGGAGCCAGACTCATATTGAAATATGCAGGTCTGCATGGCCAAGAATGCGTGTTCTTAAACATCCGGCGTGCTGATGCTACACCGAACAGCTGGACTAAAATGTTGACCTGTCATCCTTGACTTGGGGACGTAAATTACAAGCTAATCCACACTGCAAAATTCAGTCCATCACTACTACAAATAGTGTGTATGGACTATGCTTCAGTTCAGAGCAAGTGAGTGAGCGGTAAAAAAAATATATATATATATTTATATTGAAATATTAAAGACAGGAATCACCACCAGAGTACATGACACCAGCACTATAAAAGATATGCAGATGATACAGTACTGACTGCAGACAGAAGGATCTGCAGCATTTAGTAGATGTAGTTGTACACAGTGAGCAATTTGTGTTAGAAATACATTATAAGAAAACAGATTGAGGTCATATCCAAGAAGAAAGAAATACCCAATATTGGTATTAGTATCCAAGTACATCAGAAATTCTTAAATAGGTGAATCGGTACAACCATCTTAGAAAAGTCATAACATCTGATGAAAGTGACTTGCAGAGGTTAGAATAAAATCCACCATGGCAAAAGAAAGCTTCTGCAAGATGAAAACATGCTCACCATAAACTGCTAAAGAATACAGTGAGACAAAGAGTGTTAAAGTGTTAAAGAGAACTTATACCGTTTTATGCTGGTGAAACATGGACAATAGGGAGACAAGTTGAGAATATATAATGGCAGCAGAAATGTTTCTAAGGAGAGGCAAAGAATACCACTGACTGACAAAACAACAAACGAGGCAGTCCTACAAGAAACATGAAAACTGTAAATTGATTAGAGAGATCATCTTCTTCTTCGTTCATCCGGAGTTTTTTTTTCGGACGTGATTGCGTTGTGCCTGTTTACAGCAGAGCTGCGTTCTTGCGCCGTTAGGCCGACACATCCGACTTCTGCGGGCATCTGTTGACCGGGTTAACCTTCCCGGGGGATTAGAGAGATCTGACATACAATCAATAATTTGTTGGTACGTTATGAGGAGACAAACTGAAAAATTTAGTCATAACTGGCAAACTTGATGGAAAACAAGTAACATGAAGACAGAGAGATAAATACTGGGACAGCATGGCCACATGGCAAAATCAGAACAACACAGACCTGATCCGAGTCTCTGACTTGATCTGAGATTGGTGAATGTGAGATGGCTAACCATGATAGCATGGCCACATGGCAAAATCAGAACAACACAGACCTGATCCGAGTCTCTGACCTGATCTGAGATTGGTGAATGTGAGATGGCTAACTATGATAGCATGGCCACATGGCAAAATCAGAACAACACAGACCTGATCCGAGTCTCTGACCTGATCTGAGATTGGTGAATGTGAGATGGCTAACCATGATAGCATGGCCACATGGCAAAATCAGAACAACACAGACCTGATCCGAGTCTCTGACCTGATCTGAGATTGGTGAATGTGAGATGGCTAACCATGATAGCATGGCCACATTGCAAAATCAGAACAACACAGACCTGATCCGAGTCTCTGACCTCATCTGAGATTGGTGAATGTGAGATGGCTAACCATGATAGCATGGCCACATGGCAAAATCAGAACAACACAGACCTGATCTGAGTCTCTGACCTGATCTGAGATTGGTGAATGTGAGATGGCTAACCATGATAGCATGGCCACATGGCAAAATCAGAACAACACAGACCTGATCCGAGTCTCTGACCTGATCTGAGATTGGTGAATGTGGGATGGCTAACCTTGACCACCCTGGCTTGTTGGCATGGCACATGATGATGATGATATAAAAAAAATATAGTGAGAAACATGTTAAATGTATAGCCTGTATTAAAATACAGTAAGAAAAGTGTTAAATTAATGGATAACGTTGAAGATACAGTAAGCAGAGGGCATTTTCTTTAAACAATAAGTAAATAGATCCAGTGCTAGCCCCATCTTGTAGGACCAATAGGCGCTCGATGGGTGCAGGGGTCAACTGGCGCTGGCCACCTTCACATCCCAGAATATATCTTAGTGAGTATCCAAAGATCACTGAAATAGAATTCCCCATCTTGATGGCCAATCAGTCACAAGACCATCAGGCCAGTGTGTTAGCCACTGCTTTACTAAAACGTCCATGTAATAAATGGTTTATGTTATAAGTACCATAAGAAGTGTTAAAGGCTCATGTTAATGCAGTAATAACTGGCTCATGATGACAATACAAAAATTAGTTTATTAAATTACTGATAAATATTAAAAATACTATACAGAATGTGTTAAATTACAAATAAATATTGAAAACACTGTACAGAATTTGTTATATTGCTAATACATATTGAAAATACTGTACAGAACTTGTTAAATTACTATCTCATGTCAACACACATTGATGAAATCTCTGGCTCATGTTGATGACACAAAATTTGCTAAATTGCTAGCTTTCCATAACACACATCATGCTATTACTGGATCCTGTCAATGTATGGAAACATCTGCCAATAAAATGAATAACAATTTTTCTTTATACTTTCTAAAATGTTCTAAGCATATTAAATTTGAAACAGGCATCAACTTTCCATTTAATTTATGTTTAACCTATTTTCACTGGCAATCATGCGAAGCAGTCAAGAACAGGAAACATCAAGGATACAACAAGACAAGTTCTCAGCAAAACTATCCCTTGATTATCATTTTTCCGTACAGCAAACTGTCGACTTTCTTAGAATTCAACACAATGTTTCGTTACACAAGCAACAATGACACACTTCATGTTCTTCAGCTTCTTCAAATGATACACCTCTTAGCAACATCTACAACTTCATTATTCGTCCCTCTCTAGCCTCAATGATGTTGCTCCAGCCCTTGATATTTACTTCAGATCAGGATTGTCTATCCTTTTGTCATCTGCTTGCAAGCCATACCGGTCTTGTATTTCTGGTTTATTCGGAATATGCTTTGTCTCTCTACTAAGATCTAATCATTCAGCAAGGCCAAAATATGATAACCTGTTGTATTTTATGATGTTAATAACTCATGGGTGTTTACATCATGTGTTAGTTCATTTGATGTTGTCCTACATACATTGGCATAATTATGTTTCATAGCTTCAAATACAAGCTCTCTTCTAAGTTCTGTTTCTTCAGTGGTGCAGTTGAGCAGGATCAGTCAGTTCATCACTGAAAACTATACAAATACGCATGCATGCATATATGCAGACACACAAACCTGGCTTCCCAATGCTTGTAAACATCTCCCCCTCCTCATTATTCCAGAAAGTAAAAGTACATTGTGTGTTAACTGCAATTTTCCTCTCATTATTCAACAAAATATAAGTATATTAATTGACAACTGCAATTGTTCCCTCATTATTCCAAAAAGTAAATGTACATTATTTGTTAACTGCAATTTGTCCCTTATTATTCCAGAAAGTAAAAGTTGTTTATTTGTTTACTGAAATCTTCCCTTCATTATTCCAGAAAAAAAAAATGTGCATAACTTGTTAACTGCAATTTTCTCCTCATTATTCCAGAAAGTAAATTTACATTATTTGTTAACTTCTTCGACGCTTGTGAAGGACTGGATAAAACCAGCTGCTTCTGCAGATGCAACACTTCCTCATTTTCCTATTCTAACATGCATCTGAAGTAATGGTTAACTTCCTTTTGTAATTGGTTATAATACAGGCCATCAAATATATAAACTTAGCAAATTCTTTCTGTTTCTGAAACATAATACACATCTCCTGTGGAAGTGAACTGTTGAGATGATGTCACCAGCATGTACACAGCAAGCTTGTTATACCCACATCTCTGACATCCCTCTACATTTGTCAAACAACAAACTCAACAACATGCAGTTTTGTGTTTATGATCACACTATGCATGTCATGACAGCTGTCATGATCAGACTTCACTTTTTTGCCTGTTTCTTTGATGTTGTATCCTCGGTACTTTCCTTACTGGACCCTGAAGCAGACGTCCCATCTGTGATAGCAAGGGAACTCATGTCATTGGCTCCAACACTACGAAACTTGTACATCATATTTGCCATGCTATCATCCATATCAGAAGACCTCTTTGAATGCATCTGTAGAAATGAAAGAAATCAATGTTGACATGTCTGAGATCAGGCTCCTGAGGTTACAGTGAATCTGAACATCCCTGGGAATGAATGAGTAAAGTGAGTGCACAGCATTCTGTAAGTATCTGAGAATGCAGGTCTCATAACTTGAAATATTTGTGTGTGTGTGTTGCGTATCCCTTACGGGACGTTGCAGTCAACACCAGCATTTTTCAGCTGCTGTTGATATACTAAGCAAGTGTTACGTTCAGTACTTTGCCATTGCTTTCTGAACGACCAGCTCCCATACCAGCACGTTATAACACAACGTGACACGGTCTGCTGCACAAATCGGTCGCAGCTGAGCTTTGAACGCCTCGTACCCGGCTCACAAACCACGTTCACAAGCCTTTAGCCATGGAGCCAGCTTACTTGAAATATACTGGTTTATAATTATGTTTATTTGCATATTTTGCCATAGCATGTGCTAGTTTAACACTCCAAGGACATTCAACTAAGACTGTCAGATTGTACCAGGGATACAGAACCTGAGGCAGACAGGTCTTGAGTAGATCTGAGGAAATCACTATTGTGGATGTGTAGATCTGAGGCAATCAGTATGGGGTTTGTGTAATTCTGAAGCAGTCATTATAAGGTTTGTGCAAATATGAAATAGTGAAAATGGTGCTTGTGTAGATATGAAGCAGTATAAATGGTGCTTGTGTACACGAAGCAATTAATATGGAGCTTGTGTAAAAATAAAGTAGTTAGTGTAAGGCTTGTATAGATATGAAGTAATGAATATGCAGCTTGTGTAAATATGAAGAAGTAAAAATGAAGCTTCTATAGATATTAAGCTAGTTAGTTAGTCGACAGATCATCCTCGTTGCACATCGGACCATTCAGTCCATAAGTGCTCGGATCCCCTCCTCAGCAAATCCCGCAGCGTGTAGCGGCTAACGACGCCAGTTCTGTGTTGGTTTATCAATCTTCTTTGGCTTCCTGCGTAGTGTTCTTGTTTGGCCACCCCTCTTTTAATTTGCTGCTCTCGCAGTCTGGCCATTGTTGTAGATTCACAGTCATCACTTGGTTCTTGCAAAAGTCTCACTTCTCATAGAGCATTCAGAATGTCAGCCTGGTCCATGGCGCGTCCGCCCTCCACAGTAGCCTCACCTGCGAGCTTGTCAGCCCGCTCATTTCCTTGTACTCCTGCATGACCTGGCACGAAGATGAAACTAATCTTTGCCAGCCGAGACCGCTCCAGAGGCAGCAACGGTCTCGGCTGGCAAAGATTAGTTTCATCTTCATGCCAGGTCATGCGGGAGTACAAGGAAATGAGCGGGCTGACAAGCTCGCAGGTGAGGCTACTGTGCAGATATTAAGCAGTCTCTATGAGGCTTGTGTATATATGAAGTAGTCAATATGGGGCTTGTGTAGATATTAAACAGTCACTATGGGGATTGTGTAGATATGAAGCAATAAGTATGGGGGTAGAGTAGATATGAAGCAATTAATATGGAGCTTGTGTAAATATGGAGCAGTTACTGAAAGGCTTGTGTAGATATGAAGCTGTTAATATGGAGCTTGTGTAGATATGTAGTTGTTAATATGGAGCTTGTGTAGATATGAAGCAATCACTATGGGGTTTGTGTAGATATAAAGCAATCACTATGGGGTTTGTGTAGATATGAAGCAATCACTATGGGGTTTGTATAGATATGAAAAGTATTCTATTGTAAGATCCTTACTCAGCTCTGAAGAGTGTCTCTCCCCATGTAGGTCTAAGAATGATGATTGTAAATCAAATGTAGAAACAGCAGTGGTTTACAGCAAGATTCATCAGATTATTATGCCAGAGGAAGGCTAACCTCACTAAAAAAATGCCCGCCGGAAGTCGGAAGTGTCGTCCTACGGGTGGCAAACTAAAAATTGACACTACACATTTACGTCCGAGTGAAATGTCTCGTCCGAATGTCTCCCGTGCTAGGAACAGCTCTGACTACCTAGTTTCCTAATGCCGCTCTTGTTCGGAACAGCTCTGACTAGGTAGTTTTCCGAATGTCTGTCGTGCCTGGAACAGCTCTGACGGGCGCAACGACAAGCACATGTGCGAAAACTCGCTGAGTGAATACCTTCTGCAGACCTGTCTGGTTTGTGCGGGAAAGGCCCGGGGCGAACGAAAAGCCCAATATATTGAAGTGAGGAATTAAAGCAGCCATGAGCCGTGACCATTCCCTCGGTGAGCCCAGTATCAGGGCGCTATGTGTCAGCCCTGCAACTATGGAAGCAACCTAGGATGGCGGAAAATGCTATGGACTGTGCCTTCCTTCTCTTGAGGGATGACCGAAGTCCTCGACTGTTCGAACTTGACCAGCTGGGATGTGGACGGTACCACAAAAGTGAGAGTCTCCCAGGATTGCTAACCTGGTGAAAAATGCACGCGAAAGCCGGATGTGTGACCTAAGGGTTTTCAACCCAAGGGTGCCTAACGCACACCGCAATCACATCTGAAAAAACACTCCGGATGAACGAAAAGAAGAAGAAGAAGAAGATTATTATGCATAATTTGTTATTCCTAATTTGGCATAACACAAAGATACTTCTCCAGACAGCACTGCCAGAAAAGCTTTATGTGCAACTTAAAGCATGTCAACTTTGCAGTGCCTCAGCAATAGCTGAAGCCAATGAACTCTGGCTTGCTCAATGAACCTTGATTCTTGGTGTCTGATCACCCATGTTTGTGTCTCATGAAGACAGATGAGACACGTGTTTTGCCAACTACATACAGGAGTGCCTCTCTCTGTATCTCTGCCTCTTTATCTGTATCTCTCTCTGTCACTGTGTGTCTCTGTCTATCTCCATATCTTCTGTGTCTGTGTGTCTCTGTCTCTCACTCTGTCTATATGTCTCTCTTTCTGTCTGTGTTTCTCACTCTGTCTCGCCATCTCTCTCCGTCACTCACTCCGTCTCTTATAAACTAGTCAGTTTGACCTAAATTATGACTTTTCTTCCTTGACTTGGGGATGTAAATTACAAGTACCTCAGACGTCAGAGTGGGTTTGCCTGATGGTGAGGGACACTGGTAATAGGGAAAGCTAGCCCACATACAAAAAGCAGTTCATTATGGACTATACTTGAGTTCACAGCTAGCAAACAAACAACACACACAATTTGTAGAAACAGTAATTGTAAACAAGAAACCCACAACCACTAGCTCCCCATAGCTCCCTTGACCCAGTGAGAGCCAACTACTCAATCACACAAGTGAAGCTCAAGATACCCACAAGAATTCACAAGGGAAAGACAACAAAGATCTCAGCAGGGTTCAGATTAGGGTTAGAATTAAATTGTAAGGAGGCACAGATTATGGTCGTCACTAGGAAGAAGGAAATACCACATTGTAACATACAAGAAAATGGGAATATTCTTAAACAAGTGAATCGGTATATTTGTCTTGGAACAGTTATAACATCTGATGGGAGATGCCCTAAAGAGTTGCAAGATGGAAAACATGCTACATAGAACCTGTACTTTTGTATGTATGTGAGCATGGACAATGAGAAGACAAGCTGAAAAACATCTGATTGCTGTGAAAATGTGATTTCTGAGGAAAATGCAAAGAATACCATAGATAGACAGAAAAACCAATGAACAAGTCCTACAAGAAACAAATGAAAACCATAAACTGGTTAGAGAAATTTGACGTAGGCAGACAGTTATGAGAAGAAATAAATGGAAGAACTTGGTGACAACTGGCAAGATCGAGGGGAAGAGAACAAGGAGAAGACAGAGAAGTAAATACCTGGATGGCTTGGTCACATGGTATAGTAGAGACACGAACACTGAGCTGATCCACGACTCTGGTGATCACGTGAGATGGTGAGACATGACCACCTACACTTACTGGCATGGCACATGATGATGATGAGGGTTCAAACTGTCACAACAGCATGTTGGTTTGTTATGCTATAACAGTCACAAGGTTAGCACTATCCACCCATGTTCATTTCACCAAATTAATGCAATGAGCTATACTTTGTTACATTTTATGATGCAACAATATTTATTTTATGTGCATAATTAATATAATTGTAATGAACATCATGGCATTTCAAATTACTAAGTCAAACATAATACTGGCACATGAAATGAGCACTGTTGTTTTTCAACATACCATTTTAAATTTTGAAGCGATGTACCCCTTGGTGTAATGTTTAGGCTGAGAATTTGATTGCAACATGGCGGCAGGTGAACTATGTCTGGCTGTATTTCTTCCGTCACACTGATCTGCTACATCGTCACTGTCATCATCATTCTCACTGTCACTTCTGGTATGCCCAAAGTCTTGTATCTCTTTCTGAAGATGCACCATGTATGTACGGCTATTAGTTGAGTGTCAACAAGTCTTATGGCTTATGAAGATGAAGGGCATGTAATTAGTTTTATTTCTATTTGTGTTATTTCAAGAAACAACAATGCCTAGTAAATCACAAATATATGGTCAACTCTGCAAAACACAGAATGTGAAATGGCTGCTGAAATTCTTAAAACTAGTTTGACAGTCAATCGATTCCTTAATACTATAGATTCATTTCAGCTGGTTAACCACTTAACCATTTCAGCTGGACACCACTAATCTTAAAAACAAGCACATGGTGTTAGTTGACATAAACAAAACCACATGACATAAATTGACATAAACAAAGGCATATGACATCAATGGACATAAAAGCAGATGACATCAATGGACATAAACAAAGATACATGACATAAATGGACATGAATAAAACACATGACATCAATGGACATAAACAAAAAATCACATGGCATCAATGGACAGACAAAAAAGCACATAATGTAAATACATATTCACAAAAGCACATGGCATCAATGGACATACACAAAAGCACATGGCTGCCATGTAGCAATTGTCAATAAGAACGAGCTAGAGCAGTATTAACATTGAACAATGATATTCTCCATGAAATCATGGTAGAAGATGTAATACGCAAAAGGTTGAATGGAATTCAGCACTGAAAGCGAAAGTAGAGGAGTTTATGACCTCTCGAAACACCCCGTGACAAGCGGAAGGTGACGTCACACCGGGGAGAGATCGAGAACTCACGTCAGGGGTTTCGACTTGAGCAGACGTGAGAGTGTTTTTCAGCCATAAAGAATTGTAAAGCAGTCTGTTAAATGATTCAGCAAATGTGTTTAAAGATGTTTTATCAGCTTAGTATGGCAGAGCGAGTGACCAAGATGAATGCAAGTGGTCTTCAGCAAGTAGATGGCAGTCAGGTGTGACCCAGCGTGTACCAGACGTCAAGGTCTCTCTGTAAGTTGACATTTTCCATAAACGTGATATTATTGTCTGAGGTCGAATAGACGGCGAGACTCGAAACGATTGATGCACACGGGACGAAATAACTACTTAAAGCAGACAATAGATATATTTAATTAGAACGTTCCTATGCCATCCTACAGACTGGAACGTGCGACGTTCATGAATGATGTCTGCTGTAATACATGTCCACAATAAAGAGGTGTTTAATCAAGGATGTCAGTATCTGTGCTTATTCATTGTTCTGCTTTGATGTTCATGACAAACTGTCAATGTGTCTACTACGAGCCACGAGCCACGATAAACTCATTGGCAATTGCATCAATGGACATACACAAAAGCACATAACGTAAATGGACACACAAAAACACACGGCATCAATGGACACACACAAAAGCACATGTCATCAATGGACATACACAAAAGCACATGGCATCAATGGAAATTACCCCTCTTACCACTAAGCCCCTGGGTAAAACAGTACAGATCATCTGTGATTGCTTACAAGTGAAGAAACTAAAGAACTTGATAAACGACTATTACCTCTAATACTAAATTCAGTTTTCTTAAAAGATCTTACCGCCAAATTGACACGGTAGCCATGGGCAGTCTAGGTCCCATTCGAGCAGATATATTTATGACACACTTAGAAGAACAAAGATCATCAAATATTAAAGAACTTGTTCTATACCACTGGTATGTGGATGACACATTCCACAAAGAGAGCAGACAAGTAGAATCATTCCACCCCACCATGAACCCACAAGAACATTTTCTTGACTACGGACTACAAACATGACACCTTACCATTCTTAGACATCCTAATTCTCTGTTGAAAGGATAGCACCATCTAAGGAGCAGGCTATCAAAAAGGAACATGGACAAGCCAATACCTGGATTTCAATAGCTTTACACTCATCAATACTGGGATGCGGGGTAGGGGTATCCCCTATCAAAGGAGAAGGTGCCTCCTTCCCTCCGCTAGCCTTCGGGACACCCTTGGGCAAGGTGGAGTACCCGTTTAGCCCCCCCGATCAGGGTTACGTGAAGCCATGGGTGCAGGTGGTGGATGAGGTTGAAGAGCAGCCGACAGATAGTTCTGGGTTATGGTCTCCATGGGTGACCAGTATGGTCACTGCTAAGAAGGAAGGCAATGGCAAACTACCTTCTTCACAGATGCCAAGAACATTATGTTTTGCGATGGTCAAGGCAGAAACACAGAGCTGATCCACGACTCTGGTGATCGAGTGAGATAGCAAAACATGACCGCCCACGCTTATCGGCATGGCACATGATGGATGGAGATCCATCAATATATGCGTGGCTTCGGACGGATTCTATTTAATCAAGCTAGGAAGATTTCTCTGACTATACACTACAGGAAGAACTAGAAACCCCTCACCAGACTCTGAAATCTAATGAATATTTATCCAATTTCATCAAGCATCACTGCCAGCCACCTAACCCTCCTCCCAGAATCACTAGTCCCGAAACTTCAAGTGTTTCTTCAGCTAATCTTTCGAGGAAACCATGTAATGAAACAAATACACAATGAATTTAAAACAATTGTCAACTGAACCTACTTTGAGCCTATGATAAGATATAAAACCATCTAGAGACTTACTCCATCTGTGAAAGAACCATTGTCTACACACACCAAATCAAACTGCATTTATCAATTCCAGTGTGGATATTACAATATTACAATTACTTTCTGTATCTCCATCTTCAACTTTATGTTCTACTGGATGCACTTGTGCAGCCTAAGTAAATAACATTGACCTGCTTGAATGTTGCAACTTTCCTATGTATAGAGAATAATGAAACTTGCACTTTCTTGGAAACTGCCAGTTTTGCTGATGTTTAATAGTAACATCTCACTCTCCTCCCCTGCTACTACTAAAGCTGTCGATTCAAAGGCATACAACAAAAATGTGTGCACTTTATCAAATAAATTGAGTAGAAGGTATGAGAAACAAAAAGTACTGTACACACACTTCCTAAGTCAATTTGCAAATAAAATATTTAGAACTATTAAAGTCTGTAATTGTTCTCGTTGTCTCATTACAATCATGTATTGGACAAGCCATGTAACTGACACCCTCCAATGGCACCTGACAGCCTGCAGTCTTGGCACTAACCTTCATTTTGTTGTGAACAGTGTTCTCCATCAATGGCACCTGACAGCCTGCAGTCTTGGCACTAACCTTCATTTTGTTGTGAACAGTGTTCTCCATCAATGGCACCTGACAGCCTGCAGTCTTGGCACTAACCTTCATTTTGTTGTGAACAGTGTTCTCCATCAATGGCACCTGACAGCCTGCAGTCTTGGCACTAACCTTCATTTTGTTGTGAACAGTGTTCTCCATCAATGGCACCTGACAGCCTGCAGTCTTGGCACTAACCTTCATTTTGTTGTGAACAGTGTTCTCCATCAATGGCACCTGACAGCCTGCAGTCTTGGCACTAACCTTCATTTTGTTGTGAACAGTGTTCTCCATCAATGGCACCTGACAGCCTGCAGTCTTGGCACTAACCTTCATTTTGTTGTGAACAGTGTTCTCCATCAATGGCACCTGACAGCCTGCAGTCTTGGCACTAACCTTCATTTTGTTGTGAACAGTGTTCTCCATCAATGGCACCTGACAGCCTGCAGTCTTGGCACTAACCTTCATTTTGTTGTGAACAGTGTTCTCCATCAATGGCACCTGACAGCCTGCAGTCTTGGCACTAACCTTCATTTTGTTGTGAACAGTGTTCTCCATCAGTTGAATCTGGCTGTAGATGGCCTTGTACTTTCTCCTGTCCAGATCGGAAGCTGCTGTGCTGTGGCTGTGGAAGGATGGTCAATAATTGTCATTTGAAATCCTATCTCTCCTCTAACTCCTCAATTCTGTTGTACATATACTAACATCGATTAACTCCTCCATGTTGAAAATATTTTCATAAATACATAAACCACTCAATTCTGTTGTACATTCTTCACACATGCATCAATTATGTTGTGCATATCTTCATACATGCATCAACCTCTCAATTCTATTGTACATATCTTCAAAAATGCATCAACTACTCAATCTAGCTGTACATATCCTCATTTCGATTAACTCCTCAATTATGTTGTACATATTTTCATAAATGCATAAACTCCTCAATTCTGTTGTCCATATCTTCACATATGCATCAACTCCTCATTTCTGTTATACATATAATCATATCTATAAACTAGGCACTAAGTTTTAGCTTCGCCAAATTTTACGGGAGATTTTTTTGCGATGATTTTCGGTAACTTGTTTTTATGTCTTCTATATGGGGACGTTATGCGTACTCATGATGTTAAATTCTGCGATTATTTCAAGATCGCATTAAAACAGAAATCGATTACTGTGTATTGTAGTTCCCTCCATTCTCTATGAATCTTTACATCTTGGCTTCTCAAATTTTTCTTCTTAAGAAGATAAAGAGACTGTCTTTTTAAGACGTAAGTTGACTCATAAATTTTGTTTTACATAGACATTACGAATCGATCTAGTATGAATAATTCAATTGAGCATCCATTTTTACGTGTATTGTGTAATTTTCGACTATTTAAGTCGGAGGGGACATACCAAACTTAAATCATTAAGATTGCATGCTATGATGCCGTAATGCATTCAATGGCGGGAAAATAGCAGTTTTCTGTGTCCATAATCCAGCAATGATCATTTAATATTCTTATGGATTATTCAGAGCGATGAAATGATAATGAATGCACTTTTGCATTCAACAGCCATTGTAGTATTTATGTGTAATTTTTTTAATCACTCTACACGGTCGAGATCGATTATTTTTGAGTAACTTTGTAGGGCAATTCTCTCGTAAAAATGGATCTCTCCCTCGCATTGACAAGACAGTGCATGCAGTAGCGCACGCAGTCTGACATAACAGCATGACGTGAAGATATATATATGTGTGTGTGTGTGTGCATGCTGCGTATATATATATAGCGGCAGCGTTAATCTCCCCTTGGCGTCAGAGTAACCAACAGTTGTGTGAGTGTAGGTAGGTCACACTTTGTCAAAGGGTCAAAATCATTTTTTTTCTATTTGTTTATATTAAATGATACACTGACGCACAAACATTAATATCTCAGGTTAGAAGTGACCTACAGACTTTAAGGAACCGTTGGATTTTTTTTTTTTATTCAAGAGGTATCCAACTATGCACGATGTATAATTAAAAAGCAATTTAGAAAATTTTACTAAAGTCGCTACTATAAATTCCTTAATGCTGCTGTACATATACAATATCTTCATACACCCATTCACTTCTCAGTTCTTATGTACATATATCTTCAATATCCATTTACTCTGTGATTCTGTTGTGTATATCTTCATCTGCCACCTCTTTTCTCAATCAGACCCAAAACTTACAAAAGATTACAGTTTGCAATTGAAGGTATAACTGTTAGAGGACTAAACAAGACTTAACATTTAATTAGTGAGTGGCGGAGCTGTTATGATACCAGTGAGCGAGTAGTTATGATACTAGCAAGTGACTGAACTGTTATGATACTATTGAGTGAGTGAGCAATGATGCAAATGGGAGACTAAACTGGTATGATACTATTGAGTGAGTAATGATGCAAATGGGAGACTAAACTGGTATGATACAAGTAGGTGAGTGAGTTGTTATACTACTGGGTGAGCGAGTTATGATAGTACTGAGTGAGTGAGTTTTTATGATAGTATAGAGTGAGTGAGTTGTTATACTAGTATGTAACTGTTAAACTACTGAATGAGCAAGTTGTAATGTAAGTGATTTGTTATATCATTTAGTGAATGAGTTATTTAGTGAGCGAGTTGTTATGATGTTTAGTGAGAGAGTTGTAATAATACCATTTAGTGAGTGATCTGTTATGATACTATTTAGTGAGTGTATTACACAGAAAATCAATTGGGGAACCCTTTGAGGCCACAGAGACAGTACATAAACACACCTAGTATTGTTTGGTGGTCATAGAAGGAGAAGAAGGAAGTAGAGATTAGAGGACGCATTAGACGAACATAAAATTTAAAAGCTATAGTTACCGACTGGGATTTGAACCTGTCATCTAAAAATGACGACAGCACCTCGCTGCAGGAACAAGAATACTGTGTCACATGACCAACTAGACACCCCAAAAAAAAGTGTCTTCATTGGTCATGTCTATCATACACATGAACCTAACAACTATGGAATACGGACAGAATTCGTATTAAACCACTGAGATAGCACTATAAGTCTCATACTTTTATATTAAACCAGCATAGGTAAAATAACAAACACACAAACACATCGGACTGTAATGCTGTGTCCAGTACATTCACAAACATTTAAAGAAGAGAAATGATTGGTCGGTTCTAATGCTGTTCACGTATTACACAGATCCGTCTATGAGCGCCAAACAGTACTGTGTGTGTTTATTTATGTACTGTCTCAGTGGCCTCAAAGGGTTCCCCAAGTGATTTTCTGTCAGAATGTATATAAAAATATGTTCCATATGAAATATGTACATAAATGGGATAAGTGCCAAGGAGCCAGTGTAAACAACTGCACCTATCAAGTGACCAGCAGATGGTCATTAGAATTATAGAAGATACCTGTGTCTCCATGCAAGCCTCTGATTCATCAAAGCTACACTTCTAGATTTAGAAAACTGTCCCTGCAGTGCCAACTGTGCAGATTTCTTTGCTGCATGCACCCCCAACACTTCCAGATTTGCATCTGTGGACAACACACAAGCGTCAAAACATGACAAGCTAGGCTAGCAAACAATCATAACAAAACATTCTGTATGAATGGATGAAATCAATGAGTTGTTCACACTTGTATGAACGGATGAAATCAATGAGTTGTTCACTCTTGTATGAACAGATAAAATCAATGAGTTCTTCACTCCTGTATGAACAGATGAAATCAATGAGTTGTTCATTGATATATTAACAGATAATATCAATGAGTTGTCCATCTAGACAGGCAGATAATCATCAACCATTTCAAGAACTGTACAAAAACACTGCTATTATGTAGACAGCCATCTTGACAGGCAGAGAACCATATACTATTTCACGTACAGTACAAACACACCCTTCTATTATGTAAGCACCCATCTAGACAGGCAGAGAATCATCAACCATTTCAAGTACAGTACTAACACAGCCTGCTACTATGTAGACACCCATCTAGACAGGCAGACAATCATCAATCATTTCAAGTACAGTACAAACACTCTCTGCTATTATGTAAACATCTAGACAAGCAGAGAATCATCAACCATTTCAAGTACAATACAAACACTCTCTGCTATTATGTAGACACCCATCTAGACAGGCAGACAATCATCAACCATTTCAAGTACAATACAAACACTCTCTGCTATTATGTAGACACCCATCTAGACAGGCAGACAATCATCAACCATTTCAAGTACAGTACAAACACACTCTGCTACTATGTAGACACCTATCTAGACAGGCAGACAATCATCAACCATTTCAAGTACAGTACAAACACACTCTGCTACTATGTAGACACCCATCTAGACAGGCAGACAATCATCAACCATTTCAAGTACAGTACAAACACACTCTGCTACTATGTAGACATCCATCTAGACAGGCAGACAATCATCAACCATTTCAAGTACAGTACAAACACACCCTGCTACTATGTAGACACCCATCTAGACAGGCAGACAATCATCAACCATTGCAAGTACAGTACAAACACACCCTGCTACTATGTAGACACCCATCTAGACAGGCAGACAATCATCAACCATTGCAAGTACAGTACAAACACACTCTGCTGTTATGTAGACACCCATCTAGACAGGCAGACAATCATCAACCATTTCAAGTACAGTACAAACACTCTCTGCTATTATGTAGACACCCATCTAGACAGGCAGAGAATCATCAACCATTTCAAGTACAGTACTAACACAGCCTGCTACTATGTAGACACCCATCTAGACAGGCAAACAATCATCAACCATTTCAAGTACAGTACAAACACACTCTGCTGTTATGTAGACACCCATCTAGACAGGCAGACAATCATCAACCATTGCAAGTACAGTACAAACACATCCTGCTACTATGTAGACATCCATCTAGACAGGCAGACAATCATCAACCATATCAAGTACAGTACAAACACTCTCTGCTACTATGTAGACACCCATCTAGACAGGCAGACAATCATCAACCATTTCAAGTACAGTACTAACACAGCCTGCTACTATGTAGACACCCATCTAGACAGGCAGACAATCATCAACCATTTAAAGTACAGTACTAACACAGCCTGCTACTATGTAGACACCCATCTAGACAGGCAGACAATCATCAACCATATCAAGTACAGTACAAACACTCTCTGCTACTATGTAGACACCCATCTAGACAGGCAGACAATCATCAACCATTTCAAGTACAGTACTAACACAGCCTGCTACTATGTAGACACCCATCTAGACAGGCAGACAATCATCAACCATATCAAGTACAGTACAAACGCACCCTGCTATTATGTAGACACCTACCTATTGAAATGCATCACTAGTTTTATGTTACACAATGTATATGATTCTATGTAGCACCTCAACATTCTTTTTCTCATTGCAAATGATGTCTTTTTATTGGTCAGTATGTTTTTCATCTTGCAAAAGGCTACCTTTGCCATGGCGATTTTTGTTCTAATCTCTGCAAGAATCTCCTTTCTGATGTTATGACAGTTCCAAGATGTTTAGATGATACCATGGGACTTATGTTTAGGAGAGGCAGGTCTTAGATGACAAGGTGAAGACACATTCAGTCATTTGTGTGGCATAAGCAGGATTGTGTGTGCAGAAAAATGGGTCATGATGGCCCCTAATAATGAAGCATTACATAGAAGTAGTTACTTTGGGCTGAGAGTGCACAGAAGTGTCCATGCAACAGCTGATAAAAGACACCTCACAGCCTGGAGATGTAATTACTGTTACTGTGGTAAGAGGTCAAATGAGTGGTAGTTTTATTGCAAAGACAGACATAGTTTTAAAAATGGAGTTTGGCATATGCGCTACATCATCTAAAAGAGAATGGAAGTTGCAGCTGTAAGGCTGCCTTCTGATGGTTGGGGGGCAGGGCAGCCGGACATGTCTTTGTAAAGGATTCACAGAGTATAGGAAACAGGCATGTTCTGCGTGAAGAGGTTTGCATTGTTCGAGAGGATATTGCGAGCAATACATGGATTTTCTGCCAGGCATGCAGTTGCACAGGTCAATGAGCAGGCTAATGGATTAGTTTCTGAGTGGAAATCTACTTTATGATAAAGGTAATGATGTGAAGGCTGTCTGGGATCAGATGAAGAGTGCGGCTGAACAAACTGAGTATCCATATCTGGAAAGATTGTCTAAGGGAGAGAGTAGTAGTAGGTCTGGGTAATACTCAAAGCATAGAGGAAAAACCAGGCGGGCTTTTAAACACATTGCTACTGGTATAGTCTTTGGTATAGTCTATGTGGCCATTTGAAGAGGGAGATGATGCAGGTGAAGGAATGTCCCGCGTGCAGTAATGGTGATTCTTAAATATGTATTAAGCCTGCAAATGTCCACTCATATTAGTTACCTGAATCTAGAACATAAATCTCACTCACTTTCCTCAGACACATTTCTGTCAGTAGTTGCTGGCATGGTGCGTGTGACCACTCGAAGGGCCTGGTTTCCTTCTGTGTCTGTGTACTCTATCTGCAGCTGGAACGGAAAGTCAGATACAGGCAGGCTGCTGCTGCTGCTACTGCTAGCTCCTTCTAACTGTAATTACAAAAATAAGATTGTCTTGAGTGTGCGCTAGCTAACAGAATGATAAAACTTGCTGATCAGACAACTGAGTAGATCATAATTGTGGAAAACAGACCCAATATAGTCCATTCCATGTGTATTGACTTTTACAAGATAGATCCTATGTTCAGTGTTTTTAAAATATTTTAGATTTCAAGTGTACAGTTGTACATTACCTGAAATATGATTCGCCATCATAATATTAGGAAAGATCGTTTCATTGAAACCACTTCATTTACTCTTTAAAGATCAGATTAAACAATATGCTGTGCTAATGTTAACTTTTGCAACTTTCAGTCAAGAACATTTGGTTTCAGCAAAGTTTATTCAGATTTACTTTTCTATTTTTGCTAACTTCAGTCTATCTGCAAGGCAACAGATAGTTTTCAATTAAAATCATCCTAATCCCAGGTGAACTGTTTTTCCCAGCAAATGAACTTCATCTACTTACAGCAATGTCTGGCAAACTTGATGGAGAAAGAGCACAAAGAAGACAAAGTGATAAATAGCTGAATAGCTTAGCCAAACAGTGTAACAGAGAAAAGAGCAACAAGACGGTAAAGTGATGAATAGCTGGATGGCTTAGCCAAAAAGAGTAACATGAGAGAGAAACGAGCACAAAGAAGACAAAGTGATGAATAGCTGAATAGCTTAGCCAAACCAGAGTAAAAGGGAACAGAAAACAGACCTTATCTGAGACAGCTGATTGAGATGGAGAACCATATCATCCATTTTTACTGTCATGGCACATGATGATGATGATGATAGTTAGTTAGTTAGTCGACAGATCATCCTCGTTGCACATCGGACCATTCAGTCCATAAGTGCTCGGATCCCCTCCTCAGCAAATCCCGCAGCGTGTAGCGGCTAACGACGCCAGTTCTGTGTTGGTTTATCAATCTTCTTTGGCTTCCTGCGTAGTGTTCTTGTTTGGCCACCCCTCTTTTAATTTGCTGCTCTCGCAGTCTGGCCATTGTTGTAGATTCACAGTCATCACTTGGTTCTTGCAAAAGTCTCACTTCTCGTAGAGCATTCAGAATGTCAGCCTGGTCCATGGCGCGTCCGCCCTCAACAGTAGCCTCACCTGCGAGCTTGTCAGCCCGCTCATTTCCTTGTACTCCCGCATGCCCTGGCACGAAGATGAAACTAATCTTTGCCAGCCGAGACCGCTTCAGAGGCAGCAACCATTCTCTTCGGATCGACCCCTCCTCTATCCTCTTGATCATGTTCATTGAGTCGCTAAGGAAACAAGCCCTAGTGAATGTCTGTGTCTCGAGCCATGTTATTGCTTTACTTACTGCCATGACTTCCATGGTCAGGCTACTTGTGGTTTCAGTGAAAGCACCAGAGTCCTCCTTCACAATTCTCCCTCCGGCCCGAGCTGTAAAGGCCCATGAGCTTCTCACATGTCGGACGACCGACCCATCTGTGTAGATGACCGCGTCACTGTCTAGCGAATTCTCGAAAATCAACGCTTGTACTTCAGCCTCAACAGCAGCCGGATTTTCTTGTCTGCATTTTCTATCTAGTTGGATGCAAACTGAAAAGGATGTGCAGAAGTCTGTTGGCACTTGCACCCACTCCTCGCCAGGTTCTAAGTCCTCAAGTGAACACACCTGTTGAAGAATGTCCTCGGCTTGACCCATCCACGACCGTCCTCTTTTTAACCTGCTGCCCTTCACCTTCCTAATTTCACTATGCAGTGGATGCTGTGTGTTTGCGTTAATTCTGAGGTAGGCACGTGCCCTGCAAACTTGCATTCTCTCTTCAATGGTTGGAAATTCAAGAAGGTAGCGCATCGCCCTGCATGCTGTATCTCTTGTACATCCAAGAATAATGCGCATAGCTTCATTCTGTATCCTTTCCATCCTTTCTATCTGCTTATGGCTGACAGTCAGGATTGCCATTGCATACTCCAAAACAGACATGACCAGCCCCTCGTACAGAAGACATAGATGGCGCTGCTCACAGTTTGCTGCCGCCATCACCCGCATCGCTGCCAAACCCCGCTTGGCCTTTGTTATCACCTGGTCTATGTGCACATTATAAGCTGATGATGATGATGATGATAATGATTATGAAAATGTCTTGAATGGAAGAATAATTAAATGTAATTAGTTTTTGTATCATTTCTTTCCATCTTGCTAATTGTCTCTCCTGCAAGAGATACCATGAATTACCCAAGCAATCAATAACAAGAAAATTACAACAAAGACAAGAAAAGGTATAAGACAATGAGAAACAAAACAAGCTGATTACAATGAAAGTAATACAACACAAAAAGCAGCAATGTTAAAGAGGTCTCATTGCTTTCTTCACCTTCCTGTCTGGATGTTCTGTCGCTGCTGCTGCATGACCTTGACTTGATGCCGGCAATCCTTGAAATAAAAACATTCTGTTAAAACACTGTCAGATAGAAGCTAGCTATAAACAATGAAATAATTCCATTTCTCAACTTGAGAATGTTAAAGTGTGCGGGCACAATAGCTGGTGTCCTGGCTTACCAACTCCACTGTCTAGATGCAGCCTACAATGGTAGAGGGATCTGAGTCAGGGATTAAAGGACACCACTGTCTAGATTCAGCCTACAACGGTAGAGGGATCCGAGTCAGGGGGTACAGGACTCCACTGTCTAGATGCAGCCTACAACGGTAGAGAGATCTGAGTCAGGGAGTAAAGGACTCAACACTGTCTAGATGTAGCCTACAATGGTAGAGGGATCTGAATCAGGGAGTACAGGACTCCACTTTCTAGATTCAGCCTTCAACGGTAGAGGGATCTGAGTCAGAGAGTAAAGGGATCCACTGTCTAGATGCAGCCTACAACGGTAGAGAGATCTGAGTCAGGGAGTAAAGGACTCCACTGTCTAGATGCAGCCTACAATGATAGAGAGATCTGAGTCAGGGAGTAAAGGACTCCACTGTCTAGATGCAGCCTACAACGGTAGAGGGATCCGAGTCAGGGAGTAAAGGACTCCACACTGTCTAAATGCAGCCTACAATGGTAGAGGGATCTGAATCAGGGAGTACAGGACTCCACTGTCTAGATGCAGCCTACAACGGTAGAAGGATACGAGTCAGGGAGTAAAGGACTCCACACTGTCTAGATGCAGCCTACAATGGTAGAGGGATCTGAGTCAGGGAGTAAAGGACTCCACTGTCTAGATTCAGCCTACAACAGTAGAGGGATCTGAGTCAGGGAGTAAAAGACTCCACTGTCTAGATTCAGCCTACAATGGTAGAGGGATCTGAGTCAGGGAGTAAAGGACTCCACTGTCTAGATTCAGCTTTCAATGGTAGAGGGATCTGAGTCAGGGAATACAGGACTCCACTGTCTAGATGCAGCCTACAACAGTAGAGGGATCTGAGTCAGGGAGTCTAATTGGTCGTACGTCAAAGTACACTTGTTCCTGCAGCGAGGCGCCATCGTCATTTGGAGGTGACAGGTTCCATCCCGGTCAGTAACTATTATAGCTTTAAAAATTATGTTGTCTAGTGCGTCTTCTAATCTCTGTTTCCTTCTTCTTCTTCTGTGAGCGACAAATAATACTATATGTGTCTATTTATGTAAGAGTCAGGGAGTAAAGGACTCCACTGTCTAGATTCAGCCTACAATGAGAGAGGGATCTGAGTCAGGTAATAAATGACTCCACTGTCTAGATTCAGCCTACAATGAGAGAGTGATCTGAGTCAGGGAGTAAAGGACTCCACTGTCTAGATTCAGCCTACAATGAGAGAGGGATCTGAGTCAGGTAATAAATGACTCCACTGTCTAGATTCAGCCTTTAATGGTAGAGGGATCTGAGTAAGGGACTACAGGACTCCACTGTCTAGATTCAGCCTACATCGGTAGAGGGATCTGAGTCAGGGAGTAAAGGACTCCACTGTCTAGATTCAGCCTTTAATGGTAGAGGGATCTGAGTCAGGTAGTAAATGACTCCACTGTCTAGATTCAGCCTACAATGGTAGAGGGATCTGAGTCAGGGAGTAAAGGACTCCACTGCCTATGACATGATCATGTTCAACGGTCGCAATTACGCGCGTTGCGGCACGAACAGATTTCAAATGAACGCCCTTATATCATCAACTGGCAAATCAGAAGACAAGATTGAAAAAGATGCAGTAAGGCAAACAACTCATTAGACAAATGACACCAATACTAAAGAACAAATATGTATCAAGATACTAAAGAAACCTCTACAACACAATTATCTTATCAACTCTATGCTGCCAAAGCCAAACCTGGACAATGACAGAAAAAGAGAAAGAAAAATTACAATAGACATGAGATCTCTGAGAAGAATACTCAATGTATCAAGAAGAGAGAAAATCAGAAATGAAGAAATCAGGACTATAGTGGGGGTTATAACAGCACTAGATGTCATCACAAGTTAAATGGTTTGGTCATATAACAAGGTTACCTACTAACAGTATACCACAAGAAGCAATGATGTACAGACCAAACTGAACCAGAAGAACAGGCTGACCATGTAAATGATGGACAGAGGAAATAACAGAATCCATGGGAATCAAGATTTATGAAGCCCATAAACAGGCACTCTCCCGCTGTTTATGCTTCACCTTAACACTACAATGTACAAGAGGAACAAGATGAGATGAGATCTCCACTAGCCTTGACTAAAGATATGAACCCTGCAAGACAGCAGAAAAGAGATATTATGTATGGCATCTCTTATCTGCCAGTGGCCATGTTTAAGAGTTTTGAAGTATTTTATAAACATAGCTGCTCCACCAACTAACTCACCTCTTAATGACCACAGCCTATGTTTGTCCATGGCTGCTTATTTAGTTTATTTGTAGCTAACATCCATACCTAGAGAATGCCCCACCACCCATCACCCGGTGGATGCACTATTCTAACTACCAGGCACCTTCTATTCTATCAGGCTCTAGGAGGTTAGAATCGAATTTTTCTTATAAGAGCTGTTGATATGAGGACAACTTTCAGAGCATTCAGCCATTCAGCAGCTGAAAGTATGAGTATTACCCCCACCTTCTCTTAGATCTCCATAGTACACAAACATGATTTAACATGCTGATACTGGAGCCGCAGTAGTGTTTTCCAACTATTTTTATGTGAAATAAAACTTGAGAAAGTTGATTACAAATACTGACTTTCCTATTATAAACATACAGACACAGTTCTGGCCTATCCATTCACATAAATTTAAATATTAGCTGTGTTCAAAGGAAGCTCCTATCCTCAACTTCAGACACACAACAGAGAGAAATGTTTGCCATGAATCAGACTTGGAATGATTAGACCGGGAGGGGAGTGGGGGAGGAGGGGGAGGGGGAGGGAGGAGGAGGGGGGAGGGAGGGAGGGAGGGGGGGGAGAGAGAGAGAGAGAGAGAGAGAGAGAGAGAGAGAGAGAGAGAGAGAGAGAGAGAGAGAGAGAGACCATCACAGTAAGAAGTCTGTCTAAAAAGTAATGAGAATGAACATATGTCTTATAAACTGGCAACACTGTAGCCACTCCCCCAGCACCAACTGAGATGTACATTTCTATTCTATGTTCAGTGCAGAGAATCAACTTAATAATGTTGAATGATAGTTAAGTTGGTAATAACACATCATAGCCCCAGTTTCAACACCTGTTTGACACCTTTTAAGTCTAAATACAAACACAGGTTTTGCCTGTTTACACCACTTCAATTAGGTTTTGATGTGTTTGGTTCAAAGTGCTGTCAATGCATGTGACTTAGGTCATACCAAAAATTGATAGTGTGCAATATTTATTAACATAATCCGTGATAGCAATAAACTGTCAGTACCTTCCACATGGTGGCGTCGTGCAAACTCAAATGTAATTGTAGTGCTGCTTCGAACATTTCCAACATTACGCTCACCCTTACAACACTTATTGCTGGGATCGTTCTCATCTATCACATACCTGTGGATAAGCACATGAATAAAAAACCATTATGAAAGGCGCATAATTTATTCTAACTTTGCAAAAATCAACAATATTTCAGCACTATCGTCTACTGAGTGGCGTCACATGACCCTGGTTGACGGGGAGGGGGGAGGCTAAAAGGATACTCCAACCTGCCCAAGGGTGCCCTGTAGGCTAGCGGAGGGGGGAGGCACCTTATTTCTTTTATAGGGGATACCCATAAATAACCTAAGTTGACAACAACAATTGCATTCTCAAAATTGTCTTCATACCAAACTAAAACAAAAGTGACACAGAAGGAAATATTTAATATTTTATTATGCTAAACAGGAACACAGAGCTCCTTCCTAGAGATCTGCAGATCAGGACAATTTAAAGAAATCAAGAAACTATTGCCAACAAAAAGAAGAAAACGTACTGACAACAGTAAATAATCTAAGGGAAGACAACTACAAACAATACGCAAGAGCATAATGACAGTTCTAAAGAACCTTTTCAAGATAACATGATGAACGTCAGCAATATATGTCACTGAAGTACAGCTTGTTAATTGTTTGGCCTCATAACTAGACCACACACAAACAGCATGCCTCAAACAGCATACACCACACAACCAACAGAACAGCACAAACAAGATAGCACAATCAGTACACTACACCACCAAGAGAACAGCACAAACAACATAGCACAATCAGTACACTACATCACCAAGAGAACAGCATAAACAACATAGCACAATCAGTACACTACACTACACCATCAACAGAACACCACAAACAATATAGCACAATCACTTTATCCCTGTTGTTTGTCCATCAAGAATGATGATGACCATTCATTTCATCCAGTGGGATTGAAGGTATGGAGCCGTGGGTTCTAAGATGGCTGAAAAGGCCTATTTTGGCTCGAAATGTTCTTTGACAATGTGGGCAAAGAATGCTTGACGTTTCTGGAGGAGGATTTCCTGCAGTGGTTTTTCTGTCCTGCCTTTTCTTCACAGCTCTTGCAGTCCTGGTTGCCTCACATATGACTGCACTCTTGCGTAATGATGCACGCCACGAATTTCGGTCTCTGGCTGCAGCCTCCCAGGTGTCATGATGAATTTCAAAAGCATTCAGTGAGATTTTCAGAGTGTCTTTAAAGCGTTTCCTCTGGCCACCTTGGGAGCGTTTACCACAACACAGTTCGCTGTAAAAAATTTGTTTAGGGAGCCTGTGATCCGGCATGCGAGTCAAGTGACCAGCCCAGCGAATCTGATTCTTCATCAGTAGAGTGTGGATACTGGGCATGGACGCTCTTTCTAGGACTTCAGTGTCTGGAATCTTGTCTTGCCATTTAATCTTCAGTAGCTTCCTTAGGCAGACTGTGTGGAAGTGGTTTAATTTCCTTGCGTGTCGCTGATAAACAGTCCAGGTTTCACAAGCATATAGCAGTGTGGATAATACAACTGCTTTGTAGACTTTTAGCTTTGTTTGCAGGCTTATTCCATTTCTGCCAGATACATTCTTGTACAGTCTACCAAAGGCCGCGCTGGCCTTGGAGATTCTTGCATTCACTTCATCATCACAAGATAGGTGAATTTGTCCACAACACTTAGACTATGACCATTCATTTTGATATTCGGCACAGTGTGATTATTCCCTGGAGCTGGCTGGTACATAACTACAGTCTTCTCCAAGTTGATATTGAGCCCAAAGTTGGCACAGGCATGTGAAAAAGCTGAAAAATTATGTTGCATGTCCGCCTCTGAGTTGGCGTATAGAGCGTAATCATCAGCAAACAGGAACTCTCTGATGGTGTCGCTGTTAATTTTGGTTTTAGCTTTCAGCCTTCTGAGATTGAATAACTTTCCATCCATATGGTAGTTGATGTCTATTCCAATGTCATCATTCTCGAAGGCATTCATCAACATGGCTGAAAACATGAGGCTGAACAGTGTAGGTGCCAGGACACATCCTAGCTTCACGCCATTGGTGACAGGAAAGGGTTCAGACAGTTCATCATTTTCCTGTACTCTTGCCTGCGTGCCATTATGAAATAGCCGCACTATTTGGACAAACTTTCGTGGACAGCCATATTTTGCCATAATCTTCCACAGTCCTTCTCTGCTGACTGTATCAAAAGCCTTGGTAAGGTCAATGAAAGTGGAGAACATTTCGCAGTTCTGTTCCTGACATTTCTCTTGCAGCTGCCTTGCAGCGAAAATCATGTCAACAGATCCACATTCTTTTCTGAAGCCACATTGACTCTCAGGAAGAAGACCTTCATCGAGATGGGCTGTGAGACGATTGAGAAGAATTCTGGTGAGTATCTTCCCTGCAATTTCCGACTCCATGCTTTCCAATAATGCCACTCCAAGAGGTGGTGTCTGTGCCTACTCTGGCATTGAAATCCCCAAGGAGTATAAGTGTCTCCTTTGGGAACAGATGTTAATACATTGTGCAGGTCCTCATAGAACTTGTTCTTGACATCATCTTCATTGGTCATAGTTGGTGCGTAGACACTCACAATGGTTGCATGCTTCCTTCCATTCAGCAGGGGCAACTTAATGGTCATGAGCCTGTCATTTATAGCCTTTGGAAATCCAGCTAATTTGCCGACAAGGGCCGACTTAATGGCAAATCCCACACCAGATTGGCGTCTTTCCTCGCTTTTCCTTCCACTCCAGAAAAATGTGTAGCCGGCACCTATTTCACAGATTTGGCCTTCTTCTGCAAGTCGTGTCTCGCTCAAGGCTGCAATGTCGATGTTGTACCTGCCCAGGTCTCTCCCAATCAGTGCTGTTTGTCTCTCTGGACCCGACGCGCCATCTCTGTCACTTTATCCCACCACCAACATAACACCACAGCACACCACCAACAACACACAACAAACAAAATACCATAAACAGCATACCACAAGCAACATTAGCATTTAGATTGAAAGCATGAATCAGACCTCACAAGTGATGCAATAATGGAAAAGAACAGGCCGTGAACACCACTTTATACACAGCCCAGGCAAAGTCCTTGTTCAGAATCTGTCTCTACCTGATGCTGGAAGGCACAAGAGGGAAAGCCTCAAGAAGTCAATTCGCAGTGATGTTAGAGGAACACCTCTCATTGACTGCAATATCTAGAAATAACTTAGTTTGTAGAGGAACACCTCTCATTGACTGCAATATCTAGAAATAACTGAGTTTGTAGAGGAACACCTCTCATTGACTGCAATATCTAGAAATAACTGAGTTTGTAGAGGAACACCTCTCATTGACTGCAATATCTAGAAATAACTTAGTTTGTAGAGGAACACCTCTCATTGACTGCAATATCTAGAAATAACTTAGTTTGTAGAGGAACACCTCTCATTGACTGCAATATCTAGAAATAACTGAGTTTGTAGAGGAACACCTCTCATTGACTGCAATATCTAGAAATAACTGAGTTTGTAGAGGAACACCTCTCATTGACTGAAATATCTAGAAATAACTTAGTTTGTAGAGGAACACCTCTCATTGACTGCAATATCTAGAAATAACTTAGTTTGTAGAGGAACACCTCTCATTGACTGCAATATCTAGAAATAACTGAGTTTGTAGAGGAACACCTCTCATTGACTGCAATATCTAGAAATAACTTAGTTTGTAGAGGAACACCTCTCATTGACTGCAATATCTAGAAATAACTGAGTTTGTCACACAACTTACAACTCTTTATGAAGAATAAATGTGGCTCTGACTCTGGTAGCAATGATTGGATCAGCAATAATGTTGCTGAACTCTTCTGTCAGCTTTAGCGGGTCTACAGTGTTCACCTGCAGAAACCAGAGTGTACCAGGTCAGTTCATGTCACGTCGCTTTTGGCAAACAAAGTTTCAAAAAGATAATAAAATAGAAATATAATATTGTACAAGAAGTATTAACTTTAGATTAGTTCACAAGTAGAAAGGTTTTTCTCAAAATATTTATATAACTGAATTCCAGGAAAGCAAACATTTTCAACAATTCTGGGATGGATAACCCAGTCAACAATTCTGGGAATGTTAACCCAGTCAACAAATGCCCAAAGAAGCCATATTTGTCAGCCAAAACACACATATATTGCAGCTCTGCTCAGCACAGGCACATCACAATTACATCCAAAATGAACATTCTGGATGAATGAAGATAAGCAGGAGAAATTATGAATCAAGACAGCAGTTAATATTCTTATCAATGATCTAGGAACAAATGATCTGGTGGCACTTTTCTTATTCACTGTCAGTAAATTCAATTCAGTTTTACTTCAAACATCACAACATCACCCACTTGTATTCATACATCACAACATCAGCCACTTGTATTCATACATCACAACATCACACACTTGTCTTCATACATCACAACATCAGCCACTTGTATTCATACATCACAACATCACCCACTTGTCTTCATGCTTCACAACATCAGCCACTTGTCTTCATGCATCACAACATCAGCCACTTGTATTCATACATCACAACATCACACACTTGTCTTCATACATCACAACATCAGCCACTTGTATTCATACATCACAACATCACCCACTTGTCTTCATGCTTCACAACATCAGCCACTTGTATTCATACATCACAACATCACCCACTTGTCTTCATACATCACAACATCACACACTTGTATTCATACATCACAACATCACACACATCTTCAGGCATCACAACATCCAACTATTTTCTTCAGAAAGGACGTGTAATAACCAAACAAATGACAGTAAGACTTATTACAGATCAACAGCAGATATTCTGCAGAATGTTACCTGTCCTCCTGTTCTGTCTGCCAACATTCCCAGGTGGACCAATTTGCAGTCTGTGCCTCCAATAGTAATCACGGATAATGTCACTCTGAAATATGTGTAGTTTAAAGCTATTTCACTAGACTCTGTTGACTGATACACTTTCGTAGATCACATAATTGTCACAGAACATTACAAAGGCACACAAAGGGAGGCTCAAGACTCCCCTGTCCTACACAACAAGGTACTATAGGCAGCAGATGACAGTGGCAAAAGGGAGGATGCTGATGGATATCTGAATACAAAGAACATGGTCAGTGTAGGTCTGATTCTCATACAGTAACAAGGAAGGAAACCTACATGTATGTAGAACGTCATGATTGTAGCCACTTCAAGTAACAGAAACTAACATTTTACATGGACGCTTACAGTTATTTTACCTGCAGAAAAAAAAGAGTGGTCCCTTCGCATTGCAAGCCACAAGTACTGACAGCCCTCTGGCTGTGCACTCTCAAACTATTCTAGCTTATCTTCTACAGCAACAAGAACACATATAACTTATGCACAATACAATATAAACTCATGACAAATAACTACCTTAATGATGCTAGATTAAATCAAAAAAGTACGTTAAAAAAGAATAATTTACAGTACTGACAAATTGTATCAACTGTATAGTTCTCCATGAGATGGCTGGTTGGCTGAAAAATTGCCTGGATGACTCAGTTTGAACTCTTAGATGATTCACTACAATAGATTTAATATAGCTGGCCATTACAAGTCTGCTCTAATGTCTAGAATTAGATTTTGGTTAGTTTGATTTCTAACTGCCCATACAATTTACATATTTTATCCAACTGTATAGCTAGGGTCGACATGATAAGGATGCTTGAAGATCTACAAATTGATGGAAAAGACCTTAGACTTGTGAAAAACATATATTGGAAACAACAAGCTGCCATCAGAATTGATAACGATGTAGGTCAATATCAGCCTATTAAAAGAGGTGTGAGACAGGGATGTGTAATGTCTCCAGATCTTTTTTCCCTGTACAGTGAAAATATTTTCAGAAATATAGAAGATATGGAAGGAATCAACATTGGAGGGACGATACATCAATAACATTAGATATGCAGATGATACAGTCTTGATTGCAGACAATGAACAGGACCTGCAAAATTTAGTATTTGCGGTTGTTGCACACAGTGAACAACTAGGGTTAGAACTGAATATTAAGAAGACACAGATTATGGTCGTCACTGGGAAGAAGGAAATACCACAATGTGATATACGAGTAAATGGGCATATTCTTAAGCAAGTGAATCGATACAGTTATCTCGGAACAGTCATAACATCTGATGGGAGATGCCTTGAAGAGATTAGAACAAGAATTGCCATTGCGAAGGTAGCCTTTTGCAAGATGAAAAACATACTGACCAATAAAAAGATATCAATTGAAACAAGAAAAAGAGTGTTGAAGTGCTACATAGAACCTGTACTTTTGTATGGATGTGAAGCGTGGACAATGAGCAGTCAAGCTGAAAAACATCTGATGGCTGTGGAAATGTGGTTTCTGATGAAAATGCAAAGAATACCATGGACAGACAGAAAAACCAATGAACAAGTCCTTCAAGAAACAAATGAAGATCATAAACTGATTAGAGTCATTAGACGTAGAGTGTCAAAATTTTTTGGGCATGTTATGAGAAGAAATGGCTTGGAGAACTTGGTGACGACTGGCAAGATCGAAGGGAAGAGACCAAGGGGAAGACCAAGAAGTAAATACCTGGATGGCTTGGCCACATGGCATGGTCGAGATGGGAACACAGAACTGATCCATGACTCTGGTGATCGAGTGAGATGGCAGAACATGACCTGGCCAAGCTTATAGGCATGCACATGATGGAATGGAATAGCTAGGGTGGAAGTAAATCATTAGTAAACATTGAAACATGTTCTGTTCCAGTTGGTGTGAATGTGGTGAGCTAGTTATGTGTAGTCATTTCTAGAATGGGAGTTGTTTACTATAGAGTTTATGACATGCTCTTTTTGCTACAACAAAAGTTATTGGAAGTGACTGTAATGATAAGAGTGTCAATGTCCCTTGCTTGTACCACTTTAAAGAAAGACTGACCACGGTACGTCGCAGAGATTTTTGGTTTACATAACAGGGCATTTCCCCTTGCTATGTTTTAGATGTAAAATAAAGCAGGGAATGTGTCCTGTGACCTCAGCTGCCCTTCTACATGTGATTAACCGGATATAAGTCGATGCTAACCACAGACATGCAGGAGTTCAAGTAACAAATGAAACACATGAAACAAGTCAATGCTAACCACAGACATGCAGGAGTTCAAGTAACAAATGAAACACATGAAACAAGTCAATGCTAACCACAGACATGCAGGAGTTCAAGTAACAAATGAAACGTGACACAAGTCAATGTTAAACACAGACATGTATCAGTTCAAACAATATAAAAATAGTGAAAAGTTGTGGTCATTCAATTGTTAGACGACCTCACGATAGATGACAAACTGCTTTTAAAAACAAGTATGTCATAAACATTTAAAGACTAGCAGCACAGGAAAACATCAAAGTCAACTAAACTGATGGCCATGGTATTAAAGATAGTTAGCAATGGAGCCAACAACTTGTTATTTTATTCATATTTTTGTTCTTTGCATATCCTTTACAGGACATCGCTGTCAACACCAGCATCTTTCAGCTGTATGTTCATTTCTTGGCAAGATTACGCTCAGTAGTTTGCCATTGCTTTCTGAGCGGCCGGCTCACATACCCTGTAAGTTACTGATGCGATTCAAACCACTGCTGATTCTCACATTTCACCAACATGAATTCAAAGTTGTCACATTCATCATCATGTTGCAAGCCCTTTGCAGAACACCACTATCATCACAACCAATCAAGACAAATTTTTGGCATTTCGCCAGTTGACCCTACTTCATACATGTATCTGCCAAATACAGTTGTAATGAGTTACTGGGGATAGGCAAACTAACACATTACCAGTATCATTATCAACTTCTCTTGATGGTTAATTGTAACTTACCCCTTCTCCAAGGGCACATTCTGCAACCTTGCTATAAAACTCTAAAGCTGATTGTTCCTCTGCTGCATGCTCCAGCTTGCCCAGCCCAATGTTGGCTTTACCGTCCGTGCACAGAATGACTTTTGAGCCTGGGTGGTGAGCTGCCATGTTGACAGCAACGATGAGAGCTGGACCTAGTGCTGTTGCACCGCCTTCCTCAAGGCTGATTAGACAAATATCGCCGTTAAATGGGGGTGGGAACTGGAACACATGCGCACATTTAGAAAACTCCACAAATTTCTTGTCCTTAGTTACTGACTGGAAACGACCATCATTTAAAGAGATGTGTCTTGTAGGACAGCAACCAACTCCGGCCCCAGTCAAATGTCGTAAGGCATGTGTGAAAGTCAGTAAGTATGTCACAAAATGGATTGTTTAACAAAAAGCTAACTGTGAAATAGACTTAAAAACCATTTATTATTCCAATGACATCTCTCATTTTTCAACATAATCTCCATGAACATTGATAGTATCAAATGATACTCATTTCATCATCTTATCAGTTTCCTAATACCTGCACAACCTTGCTTGAATAGCGGCCAGACACTCGTCTCCCATACTATTCTTGGGTGCATTTCACATCAGGGTGGTTTCAAATTATTAAAACAGACGTGGGCTGCCAGGTCCACCCAGCCGAACATGGCTACCAGGTAATGTGCTGGGAGGTAAAGGCGGTCGGCATGATACCACCAACTTCCCTGACTGAGTGAAATTTGCTCTATGGATCTTGCTTTATATGCCCAATGTACCAAGGTATGTAACAGGGACCTTTACTGACTGATGCCTGCACCATAAAATCAGAAGTTATAACTGTTCTGAGATAGTTGTACAGATTCATTTGTTTAAGAATATTCCTATTTACGTGTATATTAGATTGTGGTATTTCTTTTTTTCGTTCTAGTGACGACCACAATTTCTGTCCTCTTATAATTTAATTCTGTCTTTGTTGTTCACTGTGTACAATAACCGCATCTACTAAATGTTGCAGATCATAATCATTGCCAAAAACAATACTTATCATTTGCATATCTAATGTTAATGATGCTATGTCCTCCCAGTGGTGATTGCTCTCATATCTGCTAAGTTTCTAAAGACATTTTATAGGTAAAATAGATTTGATTTCCAACTTTAGCGTTAAAGTCACCCATTATGATATTTACTTCTGAATACTTGCATTTCTTGAAGCCACCCACCAAATCACTATAAAATTTATCAATGCTGCCATCACTGCTGTCTGTTGGTGCATAAACTTGTTGAGATCAAAAGGTCTGCCACTTAGCTTTACCAGTAATATTCTGTCTGAGTCCAATATTCTTTGATAGAATCTGATTTTTTTTCAGATGCATTATAATTGCTACTCCTTGCTGTTTTCCACCAGAATGGATTATGTTATATTCCTTGGATGTTATGCCCATTCCTTTCCATCAGGTCTCACATATACCTAACATGTTAATATTCAATCTTTCTCATTTCTTAGCTTGATATTATCCAATTTTCCATTCCCACTCACAGTTCTAGCATTCCACATTCCCATTTTAAATGTTACTCTTTTGCACTCAGTCGCCTACTGATGGTCTGGAGTCACCTAGTGCATATGACTGCCCCTAACAGGCAAGGTTGCTTCTGTGGAAGCACTGATTTATGTTGTTTCTCTGATTCTCTACTAAATGACAAAACACTATTGTTTTACATCTGTAAAGAAGGTAGTTTGCCATTGCTTTCCTTCTTAGCAGTCATAATACTGGTAAATAACCATAGCTACTGTCCTCAAAAAGAGATCTGCCTATAGATCTGTGAAAATGGAGACCATAACCTACAACTATCTCTCGGCTGCTCTTCAACTTCATCCACCATTTTTCTACCCTGATCGAGACTAAACAGGTACTCCACCTTGCCCAAGAGTCTCCCATAGGCTAGCAGAGTGAGGAAGACAACTAATGTCTCCTTTGACAGGGGATATTCCTATCTCGCCATTAGATCATAAGCAAATTATTGTATACCACTTGCATTGACAAACAACTGTACAGGTAACATTCCTGATGAGTATCCTTGGCAGTAAGTCCTTGGCCCAAAAACTAAACCCTTGCACCACAACGCTGTTCTTTGGTGGTGCAATCTTCAAAAACATGTGCCTGTGAAACTGTGCACTCTTGTGTACAAACATATGCAGAAATTATCATCTTGCACATTGACATGAAGTTAGTTAGATATCATAATTGTTCAACTATTTTATATCAGTTTGTGACTTACTAACTTACCTTCCTATAATTGTTCAACTATTTTATATCAGTTTGTGACTTACTAACTTACCTTCCTAATTCAACCCTGTCCTATTTTCATCTCCACCTCTCTTTTACCAGTCTTTAGGTCTGTTTCTTTGAGGCATGATGGCCTCATCTGAAGCCATAATCTACTTATTATTCTAGCGTTTGTATCTGCTTGATTGCTCCCTTTGCAATGATTGTTACTAAAGATGTTTTGCCAGAAACAGAATGTTATTCAATACATTATAGGACAAATAATGAATTCAAATCTTTGTGGCTTTTCATATTCTTACACCAAAAAGAACTCTCACATTTGTTAGTTTTGTATTACTGCAATCAACTGGCTTTTACACAAAACTGGAAGAAACATGGTTGTGTCCCAGAACTAGCAGGAGAGCTAAACAATTTTCTGACAATGAAATGTGTCCATACCCTACAAGTTAACAGAGTTACTACATCAATGTTAACATTGAAGAATGTTAACAATATATCATAGGAAGCACACAACAAAGTTACATAGGCAAAGAACAGTAAAAAATAATACTATCAAAATGATTATTATGAGAGAAAAGAAAGTGAGGTTGGGTATTGAGAGGTAGGGAGGAAGTATGACATGCAGAGATTAAGTGAGTGAGAGTGAGTGAGTGAGAGTGAGTGAGTGAGTGAGTGAGTGAGTGAGTGAGAGTGAGTGAGTGAGTGAGTGAGTGAGTGAGAGAGAGTGAGAGAGTGAGTGAGTGAGTGAGTGAGTGAGTGAGTGAGTGAGTGTGAGTGAGTGAGTGAGTGAGTGAGTGTGAGTGAGTGAGTGAGTGAGAGAGTGAGTGAGTGAGTGAGTGAGTGAGTGAGAGTGAGTGAGTGAGTGAGTGAGAGTGAGTGAGTGAGAGAGAGAGAGAGAGAGAGAGAGAGAGAGAGAGAGAGATGAGATGAGGAGACGGAGGCAGAGGGAGGAAGTAAGAGATGCAGAGACTACGAGAGAGAGATGAGATGGGAGGGAGGAAGTAAGACATGCAGGGACTAAGTGAGAGAGAGAGAGAGAGAGAGATGAGGAGATAGGAGAGGGAGGAAGTAAGACATGCAGATACTAAGTGAGAGAAAGAAAGAATTGAGGAGATGGAGATAGGGAGGGAGGAAATAAGACATGTCGAGACTAAGAGAGAAAGAGACAGAGGGGGAGGGAGGAAGAATGACATGTGGAAGAAATTCAGAGAGAGAGAGACAGAGATGAGGAGATAGAAGGGGAGAGGTAAGATATGCAGACACAAAGAAAGAGTGAGAGAGTACTGAGGAGATAGAGAGGGAGGACAGAAGTAAGACATACAGAGACTAAGAGAGAGAGAGAGAGAGAAACGGACAGATAGAGAAAGAAAGAGTGTGGGAGAGCACACTCATGACATGGCACAACTGGATACTAATCAGACAGCTTGATAATCCTGAAGAAGATCTTACTTATACACTTTCTCCCCTAGCACTCTTCTGCTGGTTTTGATGTCCTTGGGTAATGCAGCCTCTGACCCAATTTTGCTCAGCTGTTCCTCATTTGTTAACTTGCTTCCAGTCACGACGGTTTCCTCCTGTGTTCCATCCCCTACAATTGTCACCTGTCAAGCATATACAGCCCAGGTAATGTAACATATACAGCCCAGGTAATGTAACACTGCTCTGCTGCCGCATTACCACCATTATAGAAATCCTAATCTCATTAGGGATCCATGTCCCATCATAACTTCCTGTACCGCAATAATACTAATGTATCCCATCACTGTCTCCCGGTGTCCCCCCTACCAGCTGCCGGTATCCCACCGCTGCCTCCGTGTATCCCATTGTTGCCTCCCGCTATCCCATCACTGCCTCCCTGTATCCCACTGCTGCCTCCCGGTATCCCATTGTTGCCTCCCAGTATCCCATTGTTGCCTCCCAGTATCCAACTGCTGTCTGGCTGTATCCCATTGTTGCCTCACAGTATCCCACCGCTGCCTCCCGGTATCCCACCGCTGCCTCCCGGTATCCCACCGCTGCCTCCCGGTATCCCACCGCTGCCTCCCGGTATCCCACCGCTGCCTCCCGGTATACCACCGCTGCCTCCCAGTATACCACCGCTGCCTCCCAGTATCCCACCGCTGCCTCCCTGTATCCCACCGCTGCCTCCCAGTATCCCACCACTGCCTCCCAGTATCCCACTGCTGCCTCCCTGTATCTCACTGCTGCCTCCATGTATCCCACTGCTGCCTCCATGTATCCCACTGCTGCCTCCCAGTATCCCACTGCTGCCTCCCAGTATCCCATTGTTGCCTCCCAGTATCCCATTGTTGCCTCCCAGTATCCCACTGCTGCCTCCCAGTATCCCATTGTTGCCTCACAGTATCCCACCGCTGCCTCCCTGTATCCCACCGTTGCCTCCATGTATCCCATTGTTGCCTCCCAGTATCCCACCGCTGCCTCCCGGTATCCCACCGCTGCCTCCCGGTATCCCACCGCTGCCTCCCGGTATCCCACCGCTGCCTCCCGGTATCCCACCGCTGCCTCCCGGTATCCCACCGCTGCCTCCCAGTATACCACCGCTGCCTCCCAGTATCCCACCGCTGCCTCCCTGTATCCCACCGCTGCCTCCCAGTATCCCACTGCTGCCTCCCTGTATCCCACTGCTGCCTCCATGTATCCCACTGCTGCCTCCCAGTATCCCACTGCTGCCTCCCTGTATCCCACTGCTGCCTCCCTGTATCCCATTGTTGCCTCCCTGTATCCCACTGCTGCCTCCCAGTATCCCACTGATGCCTCCCAGTATCCCACTGCTGCCTCCCAGTATCCCACTGCTGCCTCCCAGTATCCCACTGCTGCCTCCCAGTATCCCACTGCTGCCTCCCAGTATCCCACTGCTGCCTCCATGTATCCCACCGTTGCCTCCATGTATCCCATTGTTGCCTCCATGTATCCCACCGCTGCCTCCCAGTATCCCACCGCTGCCTCCCAGTATCCCACCGCTGCCTCCCAGTATCCCACCGTTGCCTCCCAGTATCCCACCGCTGCCTCCCAGTATCCCACCGCTGCCTCCCATATCCCACCGCTGCCTCCCAGTATCCCACCGCTGCCTCCATGTATCCCATTGTTGCCTCCCAGTATCCCACTGCTGCCTCCATGTATCCCATTGTTGCCCCACCACTGCCTCCCAGTATCCCACCGCTGCCTCCCTGTATCCCATTGTTGCCTCCCTGAATCCCACTGCTGCCTCTGTATCCTATTACTTTAGTTTATTACTGTTTTTATCCATGTTGTTAATGCTAACATACATATTTATGGTAATATTTTGTTTTAAATGAGCTAACATCAGAGAACAAATAGAAACTATAACTGTCTTGTTTTTGTCCCTTTCTGGAATGGGCATACAGCAATGTTGATCAAGAAGACTATCTTCTTCTTCTTCTTCAGCATTCCGAGCCATTGAGGTTCTTTGCTGCAAATACAATCTGTCTCCATTCGTCTCTCTGGTGGACCTTCTCTTGCCAGTCGATTCCAAGTGCTTGTAGGTCTGTATGTATATTATCTCTCCACCGCCTTCTTGGTCTACCTCGGGGTCTACGGTCATTTATTTCCTGAGTGTAAGCGAGTTTTGTTTCCCTATTATCTTCCATTCTTTCTATATGCCCCAGCCATTGTAGTCTATTAGCCTTCATGATACCAGTGATTAGCGGGGACTATAATAACAGTAATTTCAAAATGCCATTAAAATAAATGAGAAAATTACAAATAAAACATTTTTCAAAATCTGGAATGATGGAGCACATTATCTTCAGAAGTGATTTGACAAAAAAAAATAGGTCTTCTTAAATTTAAACATTATTTCTCAAGCACATAATCAAAATGTAATAAATGTGCAAATTTATTTTTCAATTCTTTTACTTTAATTTATTACCAAATATAAATAACAGTGATCGAGTGAGATTGCAAAGCATGACCGCCCACTCTTATCGGGATGGCACATGATGGATGGATGGTAAACAACAGCAGAAACCACAAGAGACAGACTTCACAAGCAATCAAATATCAGGACAGCAGAGAACACACAACACGTACTATGCAGCCCACACAAAAGCAATGTTCAGATGGCTCTTCTTAGCATATCACTGAACTATTTAACACTTAAAGCACAAGGATGGATGATGAAGTAAACAGCTAACTATAAAAACTCCTCAGCTGCTCATGTTATCATATATTGTAATATTTAATTTGGTCTCAGATATGACCGAGCTACAGTATGACAGATGGTACTGCCTGCTTTCTATTAGTGCCAAATGTTGGGCGGAGGAGTGTAACTGAGAGGGTACTTAGATATGACCAACCTACAGTATGACAGATGGTACTGCCTGCTTTCTGTTAGCGCAAAATGTTGGGCGGAGGAGTGTAACTGGGAGGGTACTTAGATATGACCAACCTACAGTATGACAGATGGCACTGCCTGCTTTCTATTAGTACCAAATGTTGGGCGGAGGAGCGTAACTGGGAGGGTACAAGCCTTATCCTGGTGTGAGGAAATGCAACCTAAAGACTAAATGTCATGGCAGGATAGAACATACCCTAAGCCTTGGATGGCAACTGGTCTAGGATTGGTGGACAGAGCATTGCTTTGCTGATCCGGCAGCTTCTTCAGGCTTGTCTTTTTCCAGATGTATTGGTGTTACCTTTCCACTGGAGTAAAACTAGGCAGGTCGAGAGAGGGATCATACTGCATGGGACAACACATTGTCTCTGCAATTCAGCCCAGGCTTTGTGCTATTGAGAGGATAATTGCCCTGTTTTTTTTAAAGCACAAGCTATCATCTGTCAAGACAGCAAGGTGCCGTAGTAATTTGGTCAAGTCATCAAAATTCATCACAAAAATCTGGCTGACATTATCAGGCAAGCAATCTGCCTTAGTTATTTTTCTTATGTACATTCCATTACAAGTGCTGTCAATTACAACCATGACATAATACTAAGTATACAAAAGATGCTCTGAAAAGAAAACAACAATATAGCAGTTGCTTCTTCCTGCTGGAAACTAGATGTGCATACATCAGCACTGAACTCAGTATTGCTTCTCCCTGCTGCAAACTAGATGTGCATACATCAGCACTGAACTCAGTATTGCTTCTCCCTGCTACAAACTAGATGTGCATACATCAGCACTGAACTCAGTATTGCTTCTCCCTGCTGTAACTAGATGTGCATACATCAGCACTGAACTCAGTATTGCTTCTCCCTGCTGCAAACTAGATGTGCATACATCAGCACTGACCTCAGTATTGCTTCTCCCTGCTGTAACTAGATGTGCATACATCAGCACTGAACTCAGTTTTGCTTCTCCCTGCTGCAAACTAGATGTGCATACATCAGCACTGAACTCAGTATTGCTTCTCCCTGCTGCAAACTAGATGTGCATACATCAGCACTGAACTCAGTATTGCTTCTCCCTGCTGTAACTAGATGTGCATACATCAGCACTGACCTCAGTATTGCTTCTCCCTGCTGTAACTAGATGTGCATACATCAGCACTGACCTCAGTTTTGCTTCTCCCTGCTGCAAACTAGATGTGCATACATCAGCACTGAACTCAGTATTGCTTCTCCCTGCTGTAACTAGATGTGCATACATCAGCACTGACCTCAGTATTGCTTCTCCCTGCTGTAACTAGATGTGCATACATCAGCACTGAACTCAGTTTTGCTTCTCCCTGCTGCAAACTAGATGTGCATACATCAGCACTGAACTCAGTATTGCTTCTCCCTGCTGCAAACTAGATGTGCATACATCAGCACTGAACTCAGTATTGCTTCTCCCTGCTGTAACTAGATGTGCATACATCAGCACTGACCTCAGTATTGCTTCTCCCTGCTGTAACTAGATGTGCATACATCAGCACTGACCTCAGTATTGCTTCTCCCTGCTACAAACTAGATATGCATACATCAGCACTGAACTCAGTGTTTCTTCCTGGCCAATCAATCAATCAATCATGTGCCATGCCGGAAAGTGTGGGCGGTCATGACTCGCCATTTCACTCGATCACCAGTGTCATGGATCAGCTCAGTGTTCCTGTCTCGTCCATGCCATGTGGCCAAGCCATCCAGGTATTTTCCTCTCGGTCTTCCTCTTGGTCTGTTCCCCTCGATCTGTTCCTGGCCAGCTTGATTCTAAATCCTAGCAACCTGAATCTTGCTCATTCATAATTAAACCTTATATTATATTATTGGCCCAAGTATTTGTATTTCGTTCCACCATAAATTAGAGTCAGGAAACATGTTAACACTATCTTTAGCATCCAGTCCATGAGTATGTGATTTGTTTGCCACTGCCATCCTCCACAGGTACCTCAAGGCACAAGGTACCACTCTGGCATTAACCTTATATATTTATTATAATGTGGTGTTTGTCCATCAAGAATTTACATCACCAAGTCAAGGATGATAGGTCAACATTTTAGTCCAATTGTCCAATGTACGGGTTGAACCCCTTACTTCAGCATCAGTGCACAGAATGTTTAAGAACATGTTCTTATCCATTCGGCCATACTGACCTCTAGCCAATAATATAAGACTAGACCAGAGAACATACAACTAGACTGGCATGATAAGACAAGACCAGAGAACACAATAAGACTAGACCAGACAAGTGAAAACTAGACTATAGAACATAAGATTTGACAAGATACACATAAGATGAGACCAGACACCAAGATATGACTACATCAGAGAATGTAAGCTGAGAACAGAGAACATGATAAAACTTGACCTGAGAACATGATAATCCAAGACTTGACAACACTAAGACTATCTCTAACATTCCAAGCCCATGTGTGTGTTTATCTCTACCTGCATGTACACACACACGGTTTAATCCACCATGGTCATCACACCTTACCTCATTATTGAACGTGATAAAGGCCACACGCCTGTTAGGATGACTTCGAGACATCTGGTCCAACTGATGATCAACTGCAGCTTGCATGGCTTGCAGGCGGGAGATGTACGTGACATTTCTGTGAGTTTGAGATGGAAGATATTGGTTGTCGTGTTCTTCATTAAAGCTCTGAAGTCGCTTAAGCTGACTTGTTCCTCGCAATTTTATGTTTCCTGAAATCTGCAAATAAAGATTATTTACTGATTTTAATACTGAGCTAACTGGCAACAGAAATGAAATATGATTTGCCGGCTTCACTGGCTGTATGTGTCCCATAAATGAGGCTTCTTCTGCATTTCATCTTTTTTATATAGGAAACCATGGCTGTAAGGCTATGGTGCCAATGCTCTGGTAAAACTTAGGAAAGAAAACCTACTGACAAGTAGATATAAAACTCATTGCCTTGGATGGAATCTATCTATAGGAAGAAAACCTACCCACAAGTAGATAGAACTCATTGCCTTGGATGGAATCTACCTAGAGGAAGAAAACCTACTCACAAGTAGATAGAACTCATTGCCTTGGATGGAATCTATCTATAGGAAGAAAACCTACTCACAAGTAGATAGAACTCATTGCCTTAGATGGAATCTACCTAGAGGAAGAAAACCTACTCACAAGTAGATAGAACTCATTGCCTTGGATGGAATCTATCTATAGGAAGAAAACATACTCACAAGTAGATAGAACTCATTGCCTTGGATGGAATCTATCTATAGGAAGAAAACCTACTCACAAGTAGATAGAACTCATTGCCTTGGATGGAATCTATCTATAGGAAGAAAACCTACTCACAAATAGATAGAACTCATTGCCTTGGATGGAATCTACCTAGAGGAAGAAAACCTACTCACAAGTAGATAGAACTCATTGCCTTGGATGGAATCTACCTTGAGGAAGAAAACCTACTCACAAGTAGATAGAACTTATTGCCTTGGACAGAATCTACCTAGAGGAAGAAAACCTACTCACAAGTAGATAGAACTCATTGCCTTGGATGGAATCTACCTAGAGGAAGAAAACCTACTCACAAGTAGATAGAACTCATTGCCTTGGATGGAACTATCTATAGGAAGAAAACCTACTCACAAGTAGATAGAACTCATTGCCTTAAATGGAATCTACCTAGAGGAAGAAAACCTACTCACAAATATGTTACCTCAGTTGTGACACCATCATAAACACACAACAAAACTACACAGATTTACCTCAGTTGTGACACCATCATAAACACACAACAAAACTACACAGATATGTTACCTCAGTTGTGACACCACCATAAACACACAACAAAACTACACAGATATGTTACTTCAGTTGTGGCACCATCAAAAACACACAACAAAACTACACAGATAAGTTACCTCAGGTGTGACACCATCATAAACACACAACAAAACTACAAAGATATGTTACTTCAGTTGTGACACCATCATAAACACACAACAAAACTACACAGATAAGTTACCTCAGGTGTGACACCATCATAAACAAAACTACACAGATATGTTACCTCGGTTGTGGCACCATCATAAACACACAACAAAACTACACAGATATGTTACCTCAGTTGTGACACCATCATAAACACACAACAAAACTACACAGATATGTTACCTCAGTTGTGACACCATCATAAACACACAACAAAACTACACAGATATGTTACCTCAGTTGTGACACCATCATAAACACACAACAAAACTACACAGATATGTTACCTCAGTTGTGACACACATGCTGCCTGATGTGTCTACACAAAACACAACCAGTGACTGGTCCACACCAGACAAGGTACTTGTAGATGTGGTCATAGCTGGTTCCAACAGGAATGTAACATCTTCATTTCTAGGGATTTCTTCTGGTTCAATATCAACTTCTGCTGCTGTGCTACAAAATTCACACTGCCACACCTAGCCAACAAATGACACACAATACAGTAAAGTATTGCAACATCTCACCTTATGCATGAATAAATCTACATCTCTTTGAATGTATTATTTTGCAATTACAGTTCCCAATCACATCTAACATTTTCAATGACACCATATATTCCCCCACTGTATCGTTTAGACACAAATATACAACAAACTTTTATCTGCTGCAACATTCGAGGCAATGTAGAAGTCAAGAATGTGAGCACTTATACAACTGGAGATAAGAGGTTTGGTACATTTTAGAGAACAAGATGGGAGACATTGTGTTTGCTCAATGCTGGAGAACATGTTCTTCATTTATGCTGAATAGGTGTGGGGAGAGAATGAAGCCTTGACTCACCCCCTTTGCAACCCTGACAGCTGCTTATCGTTCAGGATATAAAGATTCAATAAGTGGGTCAAATGTGCTGGAAACTCCATATCTCTCATAATAATCCACAAAGTCTGATGTTGAACATAGTCAAAGGCCTTGCTATAGGTTATGAATCAAGTATGAAGATCTACATTAAACTATGTAGGTGTGAAGCACGTCTGAAGATCTACATTAAACTATGTAGGTTATGAATCAGCTGGGGCATATAGAAAGAATGGAAGATAATAGGGAAACAAAACTCGCTTACACTCAGGAAATAAATGACCGTAGACCCCGAGGTAGACCAAGAAGGCGGTGGAGAGATAATATACATACAGACCTACAAGCACTTGGAATCAACGACTGGCAAGAGAAGGTCCACCAGAGAGACGAATGGAGACAGATTGTATTTGCAGCAAAGAACCTCAATGGCTCGGAATGCTGAAGAAGAAGAAGAAGAAGGTTATGAATCAAGTATGAAGATCTACATTAAACTCTGCATTTACTCAAAGACGGTTCTCTGTCAAGTCTTATGTCTAAAACCTGCCTGTACTTCTTGTAAATCGTAATAATGTCCCTTCACAGGGGACTGAATTCTGTACCACTGCAGGAGTAAGTCTCAGCAATAACTATCAAGTCACCATGACTACTACTACAGATTTACATAACAGTGTATGTTAATATGGAAGTGTTAGTTAATATGGTACTACAATGATTATGTTCCCTCTTGCTCTCAAGCCTGCAGAATGTGAAGGCACAGGTCATGTCCCCTGGCTCTCAAGGCCTACAGTGTGTGGTGGCAATGATCATGTCTCCTGTCTTTCAGGCCTACATAATGTGGTGGCAATGATCATGTCTCCTGTCTTTCAGGCCTGCAGGATGTGGTGGCAATGATCATGTCTCCTGGCTTTCAGGCCTACAGGATGTGGTGGCAATGATCCTGTCTCCTGGCTCACAGGCCTGCAGGATGTGGTGGCAGTGATCATGTTCCCTGGCTCTCAGGCCTACAGAATGTGGTGGCAATGATCATGTCCCCTATCTCTCAGGTCTGCAGGATGTGGTGGCAATGATCATGTCTCCTGGCTCTCAGGCCTACAGAATGTGGTGGCAATGATCATGTCTCCTGGCTTTCAGGCCTACAGAATGTGGTGGCAATGATCATGTCTCCTGGCTCTCAGGCCTACAGAATGTGGTGGCAATGATCATGTCTCCTGGCTTTCAGGCCTACAGAATGTGGTGGCAATGATCATGTCTCCTGGCTCTCAGGCCTACAGAATGTGGTGGCAATGATCATGTCTCCTGGCTTCAGGCCTACAGTAATGTGGTGGCAATGATTCATGTCTCCTGGCTCTCAGGCCTACAGAATGTGGTGGCAATGATCATGTCTCCTGGCTTTCAGGTCTGCAGGATGTGGTGGCAATGATCATGTCTCCTGGCTTTCAGGCCTACAGAATGTGGTGGCAATGATCATGTCTCCTGGCTCTCGGGCCTACAGAATGTGGTGGCAATGATCATGTCTCCTGGCTTTCAGGCCTACAGAATGTGGTGGCAATGATCATGTCTCCTGGCTCTCAGGCCTACAGAATGTGGTGGCAATGATCATGTCCCCTGGCTCTCAGGCCTACAGAATGTGGTGGCAATGTCCCCTATCTCTCCTGCTTGCTCACAGGCCTGCAGGATGTGGTGGCAATGATCATGTCCCACTTGCTCACAGGCCTGCAGGATGTGGTGGCAATGATCATGTCTCGCTTGCTCACAGGCCTACAGGATGTGGTGGCAATGATCATGTCCCGCTTGCTCACAGGCCTGCAGGATGTGGTGACAATGATCATGTCCCGCTTGCTCACAGGCCTGCAGGATGTGGTGGCAATGATCATGTCCTGCTTGCTCACAGGCCTGCAGGATGTGGTGGCAATGATCATGTCCTGCTTGCTCACAGGCCTGCAGGATGTGGTGGCAATGATCAATGACCAGTTGGATACAAACATGGGTGGACCGGAAGCTGAGAAAAAGAAATATTGGAGAGCTTCAATAAAGTATGGGGAACATGAAAAAGTCGTATCCGTTTCATCTTCACAAAAGTGTGAATATCTCCACTTAGAATTGACATCCAGGCATCATTGAGGTACCATTAGATTTTTTTTTCAAGGCCTATCTACTGTGGTGGTCTCATTAGTAAATACCCAATTTAAAAATCATAACTAGCATAGTTTACTGCATATTACTGCGTGACAACTCTTACAATGATACTACCACTGACTGCCTCAGTTGTACACAAATATTTAATGCACATCAAAGGTTACCTTTGAAGCGGTGTCCACTGTGCTGATGTGGGATAATACTGCGTGACAACTCTTACAGTGCACCGGCTCTCCAGCGTGCATGTTGCCAGGCAGCAGAAGTGTGTTGAAATTCACGGAAACTATGTTTGTGTCCGCTCGCCGATGGTGCACCTTCTTAGCCTTTTGAACTATGTAGAAAAGAGGAGTGTTAGAATTGATTATCTTAATTAACTAACATGTCCTGCTTAACCATTCATGATCATGTATAACAGATTCAGCTAAACATCCTTATAGTTTCACTCAGAGGATAACTTACAAGCACACTCTGTCTGTTCTTGTATTTTGGACAAAAATGTTGTTGCCAAAACAAATCATATCCTCAAGCAGGAACCTGTATGTTGCCAAAACAAATCATATCCCCAAGCAGGAACCTGTATGTTGCCAAAACAAATCATATCCCCAAGCAGGAACCTGTATGTTGCCAAAACAAATCATATCCCCAAGCAGGAACCTGTATGTTGCCAAAACACATCATATTCCCAAGCAGGAACCTGTATGCTGTCAAAACACATCATATCCCCAAGCAGGAACCTGTATGGATCTGTGATATGATAGGGCCATCACATTTGGTAGGTCTGAATGGACGAAGGAATAAGTAAATAAGTAAAATAATATTTCTTATTTATTGACGTGGATGTGGCCGAGAGGAAAAGTGTGCTCTTTTGAATGTCCAGTGCACTGAAGGTGGGGTAGCAGGAACTTCCCCTACACCAGTCAGCTGGACTTCAATATTAATTTTTCATTCAGAAAACAATAGCAAATAGTCAAGGTGGAGTTGGGTTGATCAAAAGGTTCCGCTAAAAACATGCAAAATGTATGTTTATTTCGTGATTGATTGGTCTCTACTTCTGTTCTACATTCAATGTCCTACAATATGGTGTACAATGGACACATTTTCTCATTTAATGCATGCAGAATATTAATTATTCTGACCTCACTGTACAGTTTTCCTCATAATTTTCTCTGTTGAGAAAAGTGTCCTATACAGATATATAAGATTTCATTAGAAACCCATAAGATAGTAGTTATTGTTACCATACCTGAAGCTGTCTCACATCCTTCGGCATGTGGCAGGGGCAAGGCCCGACCATCTGCACTACTGCCCCCCACCTTCCAGTGATGGAGCTTCTTCCTCTTACTCACACTTCTGTGACCTAAAATCAAATTCGCAATAAAAGGCTGATCAAAACGTTAAAAGAAAATGGTACAATCGTGGATATGTTTTTCCACAAGTCAAACATTTATATATATATTCAATTAAAAACAATGTATTCCCATAGTGAATGTAAACAAACAATAGGTTACACATTCTGTTGCCTGGAATATTTCACTGCATCTCATCAGGATGAAAGAACTATTGTCAACATATACTAAATCAAGCTATGTACCAATCCCTGAGTGAGCGCCAAGCAACTTGCATAGCAACAACAATTAGTAAATTGAGTAACTGAGCAAAGACCAGTATGGGTGGAAGAGAGTTAACCAGCCTTTAACACCCTGTAAAGTCAACAGGTCATAAAATTCCAAGCCCAGTCATCTCTCAACATATGCTAGATTGCTAAAAAAAATGTTAAAAAGGCAAAGGCATTTCATAAATTGTATTAAATGAACAACAATAGATTGCACAATTATGCAGAGGCTTCAACAATTAGGTGTTTCCGCCCAATCTTGTGAAGACAGAAAGAATTTATTGTGAACCTGTGATTACCGTGGAGATAACAAATGCTCCACATTTGAACAGTACCAGTGGCTAAATGTGTTAAGTATTTCAGCCAAATTAAGAAACAAGTATCATCTATCCATTCACTTCATGTGATATATGACTCTGTAGCATGCACCTGGCAAGATGCAGCAAAATATGCCAGGCATCAAACTGTGCAACCTACTGTTTATTGCTTATTTGTTTAAATATATTCAGTTATGAATGTTGCTTCATTTAATCATGTTATTTACTTTGTAACTAAAATCAAAGAAGAATAAATTAACAAGTACAATCATTAATTGTTAATGATCCATATAAATTTGTGAAAAGGGCGATCGTAAGAGAAAAACAAGATTGAAAGATTTCCATGAATTGCCTGCATTAAAATTGGGTCAAGTTTAATCACCTAAAGTCTGAGAGGTATCATTATAGGTACACTGGTCATCTTTTCAGTCAATAAGCTGAATTATGTGCTACAAGACAAACAAATTTTAGAAAGTAACTTTATTTTAACCAAATGGACACTGTGCAAAAAGACAACGCACAAGACAATATTAAACATTGTTAAACAAAAGAAATAGATAATAATGTAAGAAAAGAATGTCAGTTGTGGGAATGAAACTGAACTGGAAAGTAACACAAGTTTTACAGAAACAACATCAAAGGTAGTAAACATGAGATGAATTCAGATCGATTGATTGATTGATTGATTGATTGATTAATTGATTGACTGATTGATCGATTGATCTAGGAACCGACATCACAGCATTCGGGGCATTCCCATAAGTGCTCCGTCCCCATCCTCAGCAGCCAGCGAAGAGTTCCAACACCAATAGTACCAGTAGCAATCTGATTATATGTCCGTCTTGCCTTTCCTCTGAGTGTCAAGAGCCGGCCAGATCCCCTCGTCACTCCTCGCTGTCTCATTATTGCCAGATCATGATGATCCATTTGCTCCCCCGAGGTGTGCATGTCACCTGTACATTCCACAAGGCCGCAACCACGTCTGCCTTGTCATGCATCAATACTCCACCAAGTTTTGCAGAGCCAGCCAATCTGTCCACCTGTTCATTCACCAGCACACCGGCACACCCCGGAGAAAAGATCCAGGCGATGCCTGCCACCCTGACCTCCGAAGCGAAGCAAGCCACTCTGCACGAAGCATGCCCGTCCCCACCGTCCTCAGCACGTCCTCCGAGTCAGCTACAATCACGATGTGTTGTGTGTATCATATTCTCGATCTAGCGGAAAGCCACAGTGACCGCCTCCATCTCCATTCCCAAGACAAAAGTGGCATCACATGCTAGGCTCTCTCCTGCACCAAACGTCGGCCATCAGTCCTTGCCACGAACCCCCAGGCACCTCTCCCACTCTCAACACTGAACCATGAGTTCATATTAGACATCTTAGTGGAAAAATAAATACTTATCATTTAAATAAAAAAAGACTACCAGGATGCTACTGCTGTTAATTACAATTTCTTTTACGTCCTTGGAGGCCTCCTATATAAACTATACTTGACTGCAAATAATTTAAGTCTATCACTATTTCATTTACCCTGCGAATTCCAGCTAAGAGACTTTCTAGTTATACTATCTACAGGTTATCTCAATGTTTGTCTCATCCAGCACCAGCATATTTTCCCCACCTCGTAATTCACTGGAATTTGTTTAGTTCTGTCCATTTGTTTAGTTCTGTCCATTTGTTTAGTTCTCTCCATTTAATTCTCATCAGCTCTGTGGTGAAGGGGTTATGGATGCAGCTCGTAATCCCACATACCACATCCAAAAGACAGTTGCAGGCTATTTGGAAGCAGACGCCTTGCGTTGGTTTCCATACTTATGGTATGAGTAATGGCAACTTACTGAATGTAAACTTGTCCAGGAATCAGTCAAAACATTATGGCATTGACTGCTATGTCCTGTAAAGGATATGCAACTCACTCTCCATGAGCTCTACACTGGTGATTCTGTCATGTCACTTTAGTCCCACAATTCTGCACAGGCACCAATTAATAAATGTGTATAGTTTATTAGTAAGTCATTTAATCAACCTCCATGTTTCTGATCTGTACAGAAGTACTGATTTACTCTTGAAGATTCCCTATCAATACTATCAAATGCTTGTCTATGGCCCACTATTCAATATACATTTGTGAGTTCAATTCAACACTTTGCTCAACTGTTATGCATAATGTAGTTACTGCAGGAACTGTATGGTTGGGAGCTTGCCTGTTCACCTCTTTTGTTTGTCAATAGCATATCTTAATCTCTACAGCATGATCATGATTAGTATTTACCCCAAAACTGACAAAAGTATTATTCTTCTATAATTTTGGCATTCCTGCAGATCCCCTTTCTGTGGCATCTTCATCAAATATACTTCTCTTCAGTGTGATGGTATTTCTTCAGTTTCTTCAGTCTTCAGAAATTAGCTGCCTAGGAAAGGTTATGGAGGTGGCCAGACAGGACAAGCTTCACACCCAAAACAATACACCGAAGCCCAGAGATCCAATCTTGATATGCCCTCGTTGGATGGTCTAGTCATGTCTGCAGCATGGGAGAGGAGTGGTAGTGATAACCAAAAACTCAGGGTTAAGACCCCTGGACTTCAAGAGCAGACACCAAGGAACTAAGAACTACACAAGAAACAAAGCAGCTTCAACCACAAAAAGACACTAGTAGCACTGGTTAGAGAACTCTACTGTTGCTGAAGAATTACAAACCCTCATGGAGCAAATAAAGTTAAAGTACAGAACATGGATTAGATAATATTTAAAACACAAAAACTATAATTAGCAATGAAAGGTGAGGCCAACAATATCATCAGAGTAAATAGGAAAATACTAGAACAAGTAACAAGATGCTCTTATCTTGGACATGTAATAACAGGCAATGGCAGAAGTGAGATCAAGAAGTGAATAGGAATGACAACTATTTTCAATCACTTAACAAATTTAACATTGCTATTTGATGGGAAATCTGGGCAATGAACAAGCAATTGGAAAGTTGAATCAAGCCCTGGAGATCTGGATACACAGAATAATAAGTCGTATATCATGGAAACAAAACCAATCAAATACAGAGGTTCTATAGAAGCTAGGAATGAAAAGAACTGAAAGAAATTTTATTTTAATTTTTTTGTAGGCATGCAAGAGGTAGATAGTGATACTAGTGGAAAGATATCAAGAGATAGACAGTGATACTAGTGGGAAGACATCAAGAGATAGACAGTGATACTAGTGGGAAGACATCAAGAGATAGACAGTGATACTAGTGGGAAGACATCAAGAGATAGACAGTGATACTAGTGGGAAGACATCAAGAGATAGACAGTGATACTAATGGAAAGACATCAAGAGATAGTGATACTAGTGGAAAGATATCAAGAGATAAACAGTGATACTAGTGGGAAGACATCAATAGATAGGCAGTGATACTAGTGGAAAGATACCAAGAAATAGACAGTGATACTAGTGGGAAGACATCAAGAGATAGACAGTGATACTAGTGGAAAGATATCAAGAGATAGACAGTGATACTAGTGGGAAGACATCAAGAGGTGGACGAACAGCAGTTTGTCAGTGTGTACAATACAGGTAAGAGACAATCAATGTTGGAATCTATTGCAGCTAACCTTCATTGTGGAGATGACACCTGATAGACAGTGTTACTTAAACAATACTCATTCTAGTTTATATTTAAGCAGGAACAATAATAATAATCTACTACACACACACAAAATCAAACATACCAAGAGCTGAATCAAGGTTTGACTGTCCGTCCTCATCTGATTCTGAGTCGCTGATGAAAAAGAATGGTGTTAGTAATACATACCAATGTCGTTTAACATCTTTATCATGATCACCTTCAACTTTCTCAGTGTAACACCTATATAATCAAGCAATTGACATTGTCACATCCAGGGTAATATTACCAATAGAGTATTCATTCATTGTCATGCTGAAACAATTATGTAATTCACACTGCCACAATCTAAGTACTATTACTAATCAAATGCCATGCTGAGAATTCTTATCTACACATTCCTAGTACTATTACTGCCGGTCTCCCTGGCGTAGGAGTTAAGGACGTTGTTCGTAATCCCGTATACTCTCATATGAAACACAGCTGCGCGAGATTCGGCAGCGAATTGCGTCGTGTTGATTACTTACGGAGGGTATGTGAGCCGGTCATTCAGAAAGCAATGGCAAACTACTGAACGTAAAAACTTGCCAAGACATCAACAGCAGCTGAAAAATGCTGGTGTTTACTGCAATGTCCAGTAAAGGATATGCAAGGGGGGGGGGGGGGGGGGGGGGGGGGGGGGGGCTACTATATTAATAGTGTAAGAATTCATTGCAATGCTAAGACGACATAACGAATTCACATCATGCTGAGACAATCTTAGATTTCACATGGTCCCATCACTAGTACTATTATTTACAAAGTGTTTGAGTGGGTTGCAGGTCATGATTCTGGCATCCCTAGTTGTATTACTGTTAGAGTGGTGAATTTTAAAGTTACGATGCTGAACACTTTTAACTAGCATCAACTAAACATAATCAACTACATAAGGTGCCTCCACACATACATTAATATATTTACAGGTATTTCAATTATTTCTCAATTAAAGTGGCAGAATAGAGAAACTTAAAACACAAGGAGACATGAAAGATAACAAAGGATGTGAAGACCTAGACCTATGCTACACTTTGAGATAAAAGACATTGCTTGAGCCCAGAGACATGCATCGGTCATGCAACACTTCTATACCAAGGTGACAAGTAAGTTGTGGGTACAGGAAAACTATACGAATCCTTCATAATACACAATGGAAGAATTCAGGCATGTCTGCTGCCCGCACAATCGCTATGAAAGACACAATGTGCAAAGAGCCATAAATACCAAATACAGCTCAACTGCTTCTCAATGTCAATCACTAAGTTGTCTACATTTTATTCCAATGCTAGAGCTCGTGAGTGGGCATTACATCAAGCAGTCAAAGTTCATGGTAAGGTCTATCAAATTGATAGATGTTTGACCAGGGTTTTGACACATTTCTACACAATGTATAATACAAGAGACAGCCGATTATGTACATGTCAACTTAAACAGGAAAACTATAATGTATTAACACTGTGTCAGTCTATGATTGTGCAAACATTGGAGTCAGTGTGTGGTTGTGTAAACATTGTTGTCTGTGAATGATTGTATAAACATTGTTGTCTGTGAATGATTGTGTAAACAATGTCAGTGTATGACTGTGTGAACATTATCAGTGTATGATTGTGTAAACATTATCAGTGTATGATTGGGTAAACAATGTCAGTGTGGTTGTGTAAATATTTTCAGTGTATGATTGTGTAAACATTATCATCGGTGTATGATTGTGTAAACAATGTCAGTGTATGATTGTGTAAACAATGTCAGTGTATGATTGTGTAAACAATGTCCCGTGGGATGAAAAATTTAAAAACCCCG